>JAOCZM010000190.1:11157500-11482500 GCA_026122235.1 Vinca minor
TTGTTTCTTTGACTCTTTCCTGATCTTTTTCATTTTTGCCCTCTTTTCCGCCTTGGTCAACTTCAGTACAGATGCTCCAGTGCCATCATTTTCATGTTTATCTCTGACCACATCTTCAGATTTTCGTAGTGTCCTTGGAACTGCAATGGGTGAAAAATCTTGAGAATCGATTTCCAATTGCAGTGATCGGAGAGCATAAGAAATTGCATTTACATGTCCTGTAGTGAAGTTCTCCATCTAAGGTCTTCACTGGGAGTACATCAACAGGATCAACCTCAAGCTCATTTTCTTCCTTCTTATCATTAAGCAATTTTTTTCTCATTTGACGTCTCTCGTACATTGCTTCTAAAGCATCTTCCTTAACATCAGCAACACGCGTAACATGCCTTTTCGAAGAAACATGTTGATTAGACACTCAACATATTGTCCTCTTAAAGCTAAAATCAAATGCTAGTAGCCATGGCAGGAAAATAAAGGAGAAAAGAAATAATAAAAACCACAAGAAATCAATTTTATCATGTTCACTGCAAGTAGATGTTAAAAATAGTCTAGGGCCTAACTCCAAACCCCGGGGGTGTGGGGTGGGGGGAATATAAACGGGACCAACGTTGAATAACCTAACTCTAGTCCCATGGATTTGGGCCTAACTCCAAATCAAAAGATAACTCAAGAGTAGTCAGTACTGGAGCATGAACATCAGCCACCAATGGGGCCAACATTGAACAACTAGCATTGATATCATATTCAAAAATGAACTTGCACGTAACTCAAATACCGAAGATCGAAGGAACTTCGGCACTAACTAGTTAATGTCGGATTCTTAATCGTAGAAAATTCAGGCTAAACAACATCACATATTCATCAATTCCTTTCTCTCTCTGTACACATAAAACGTAAATTTAGCATAAACTCTTAAATTAATCATTTTTTCCCGGTGATTCAGAATTGACTTACTTGTTTATGGATTTAGTATCCAAATTTGATAAGAAGCCAGCATAATCCAAATTTTCGTCTACGAACTTCAAATCCTCGTCTGATACTTCGACTTCCTCTTCCGGAACGTCCGGAGGGAGCTCCGGCGGAAGCACTACCTTCTGCTTCTTCCCCATTTTTTTCAACTAAATAACTAACTGCTTACTTTGTATACAATTTCTGCAACATACAAAAATTGAAAATCAATTCGAGGTTTGAGCAATTGAAATAAAAAACAGATTAATTATTACAGTCGCCATAATTAAGACCTTCAAAGAGGGAGCATTGCTCGGAAAGTTTGCGACGGTGGAAGAAGACGAGTACAGAGACCTTAAACCCTAGCTAGAAGTCCTAGCAAGGGTTTAAGGTTAGGGATACAATTTGATTTGTGACCAGTTGATTCACCCTGCCCAACACCTTTTGGGTAGACCTGCCCCACCCGGTGAAGAGAATATGGGCAAATCAGATCCGCCCGCGAACAGGGCAGATCGGAGGTGAATTTCGTTTGAGAATCGCCCCGCCCCACCCCATTCTGCTTCATCCATATTATATTATTATAATATTATATTATTAGACATAATCATGTTTAATTTTCTCCTTAATATACTAATTGTACTTGTTTGATATTTATTTGGGATAATATGTACAAATTGTATTTGTTAGAATCTCTATCTCTATGTTAATATTAATGAATTTTTTTTTTAAAATAAAAAGTAGGGCGGCGCAAGATTTCTTGATCTATGGCGGATCACAGGGCAGGGCGGGGCGGGGCGGGGCGGGGCAATAGGCCACCTGCTCGGGGGCGGAGTTGGATATTGAGATACTCGTCCCTATCTGCCCCATTGTCATCCCTAGCTAGAACCTAAAAAATGCTATAAGTTTGCTAAATAAAAATTTACTCATTAATCATAATCTAAGGTCCCTTAGCCCAGTGGGGCAAGGGCCTGCCCACAACCTTGAGGTTGTGGGTTCGATACCCACCTCACACAAGGGGAATGATTTAATTGTCATTTCTTTGGGTTCCCTTGTGTGGGTCTTATACTTCCCCTCACGGGGCACCCGCTCAACGGGCTTCTACTACTCCTCCTCTGGTGAGGTCCAATAAATAATTGTAATAGGAAAATAAAAAATTTTAAAAAAAAATTGTATAAAAAAACAATTTTAAAAAAAAACTCATTAATCATAAAATAGTAAAGGCCATTACAATCAAAAGATAAAACGCAAATACAAGAAAAATAAAAGTTATACAATGGTGTAAACATCATGATAACGGATAAAATTTCACACCCCGGACCAGGTCGAAAATGCTATAAGTTTTACTATTGAATATCGGAAATTTATAAGGCATATTGGCAAATTTAGTCCCAATATCTTCATTGTTTTTTCGGAAATAGTCCCCGATCTCTTTTTATTTGTAAAACAATCCCCAATCATTTTGCGTTTGGCGGAAGTAGTCCTTCCGTCCAATTCTGTGACGGAAAAAAAGACTTTTGTTTTATTTTTTAAAGTTGTTGCGAAATGACTATTTTACCTCTTTCATCCTTTCCCCACTCTCCATTTCCAACTCTCCTTTCCCACCCTCCATATCCACCTCAACTCAACCTAGTCCCACCACCAGCCCCACCATCCGTCATCACTCTCCGCCACGCAGCAGCGATGGAGTGTTTTTTTTAACCCACTGCCACCACCATCTGAAAATTCAATCAAATTCACTCAAGAGAATCTCCAAAACCCTCTTTTTTTGAGAAACCCTATAAATTGACATTAAATTTGGGAAATTCTGGGGTTCTTTTTTTTTTTTTGGTGAATCTTGATTTATGTTCTTGGGTTAGTCATTTCTTGAAGGTTTTTTTTTTTTAAGATTGAATGATGTTTGAGTGCTAATTAATTGTAGGATTTTGTATTTGATGAATTGGAATAATATATATGTGCCTTGAATGGAGAAGAGGGGCTATGAAGGGCATGTGAAATTCTTGCAATGGTTGGAGAAGAAAGGGAAAGGACTGCAACAGTCACCACCACATCCCCGCCGGAAGTCCTCCATGGACCACCACAAAAAATTTAATCAGGGACCAAAACAACCAATCGCAAATTGTTAAGGGATGAAATTCACCAATTTTCCCAAAAAAATAACCCCAACCCTCTTCAGTAGGGATTTTGTGCTTATTTTTGTAATAAAAAAAATTAAACAAAAATAATCTTGAAATTTGAGAGGAGATCAAATTTTCATTATTTTTTGTGGTGGGTTTTTTCTTTAGTGTAATGAAATTTGATTGATGATGAAGAAGAAGAGAGGTATGAGTGTTTCGGGGTGGGTTGAAGAAGAAGTTGGGTGGGGTAAGTTTGAAATTATTTTAAGGAGTGCCCTAATGGAGTCTCTGAGTGGCTTGGTGGTGGAGAAGATGGGGGTGGGGAAGGAGGAAAGGGCGGCGGAGGGGGATGACGCAGGGGGAGGTGGGGCTCCGGAATCTTCAAAAACTTGGTGGTGGTGGCGGCTCCGGTGGAGGTGGATGGATTAAAGTAATTTATTAATACAACTTCCACAAATACCCTTCCCATTATCGATTTTTCATTTATTTTTTTGCAGTCTAACAGCTGAGACTAATAGAAGTGGACGGAAGGACTACTTCCGCCAAACGCAAAATGATTGGGGAGTGTTTTACAAATAAAAAGAGATTGAGGACCATTTTCGCAAAAAACAACGAAGATATGGGACTAAATTTGCCAATTTATAAATATGCATAGTTGATCCTCTGAGTTTATGAACTTTAACATATATAACACATATATAAAGGATGAATTGCACTGATCTTGTAGAATTATCAATGGCAAACGGGGGCAAACCGATGGGTTCGGGGTGGGTTGGATTTATCCATTAACCGAGGTGGGCGGAGTGGGTCAAAAGTCATCTCAAGGTCCCAAATCCACCTTGCCCCGCATGTAAAACCCTGAAACCCGCGGGGCTGGGCTGGGTGGGTTTGGCGGGTTTCACGGATACTTTTTCATGGTTTTAAAACCCGGCCGGTTGGCCGTGTTACTGGAAAAGTGACTCATTTTTCTATCTCTTCATCATCCCTTAATGTGTTACATTTCTTGATCACGGGCTTACAGTTTCTTAGTGAAACAAGGCTCTTATGGTGAAGTAATGCTCTCGTGCAACCATTATAATTCCTTCCAAAGCTCCTCATAGTGCCTTTCTCAAGATTGCATACATAAAATCTTTGGAAAAACCATTGTATCAATAATTCTCCATAAGCAAAACCAATTGCTCGAACGGATCCAAGTCTCCATTTTGCTAACTCTACCTTAATCATGTGGCTGTTTACCCAAATTCTTTCATCGCTCCACTTCCAAATATAAATAGTACAGTTCGAATCGCTCGTTGAATTTAGACAGCAAAAATGGATGAAAGATGGAAAATTGTCCATCTTTAAGAGAGACATTGTTGAATGATGTATACCAAGGCCGTGTATAACCTTGCAACATGATGTTTCCGGATGAGGCATCACTGAAAATTCTTCGCTTTTAATGTCAAATGCTATGACGAATTCTTCACAATTCCGATTAAGTGAACAACCATTTTGATAATTATAACCGACTATCCAATAAAGAATGTCATTAATGTTAACCGGAGGGAGCTGAGGCCGATGTGAGACCCTCGGCCCACCTTTGACTTCTTTCCACTTGGGCTCTGGTCCCAAATTAAGGATCTTGAATTGAACTCGTCTCGCATGAAAAAGTCCCCAAAGCAAGCAGTATTCATTAAGGATCGGGTGCAAAAACATCGCGTAAATCTCGCCTCCTAGTCCATTTCCCGGGGCTATAATTCTCACCGAATCTTGATTTATAGGGTTGTAGACGACGAAATCCGTAGAAGGAGACCGTAAATTTCCTTGAATTTTCTCTCGAGGAAGATTTGCTCTCAAGAGAATCAATCCATTGTAGGATAAACATGTCTGATAGCAATGCCAGTACTCAGCTTCTATACATTTAGGCCGAACATTCGTGATCGTTGTTGGGCTCATTTCTTCTTCGTCTTTCTCCCATTTTTCAATACAAAATAGTTCCATTTCGTCTTTGCAGCCCGCGTTCTCCTGGAGAAGAATGGCGGGAAAGCTTTGCTGCATTAAGTGCATATCTACGAAAGAAGCCCCAGATATTAAAGCTCTCCATCCCGAGCAGACACTTCGAAATCTATAGACAATTTCTGTGGGTAGTCTAAGGAATATCTCTATTAATAGTTCATCAGGAAGAGATGTTATATTAATTAGGATATGTTTTCTTGAGGGTTTTCTAGATCTTCTTCTTGGCCTTGTTTCCATGGAAGGAAAGACAAGTTACAAGAAGTTTAATAAAACAAAACAAAATAGAAAACCCTAATTATACATGCAGAAGATTTGTTGGTGAAAAGAAATCAAATAAGATTTGTTTAGTTATTGGAATCAAATCAAAAGGTTGTTTCTTCATATGTCTTTGATTCCTAGTCAATTTCTTTTTCTTTTTAAACTTACACCTATTAAGAATTTTGTAATTATCCTCACCAGTCTTCTTGCTCGTGTCATGTGCTTGAAACCAAGTATGAGTGGACAACTATTTTTCGAATAGAGGGAGTAGAAATTACTCTAATTTTTTGGGAGTTTTGAGTTTTGTAATTAGTTTATTAATTTTGATCAGTTAAATTAATTGAAAACTAACTCCTATCCTAATAAAATTCAAATAACAAACTACTTTACAAATTTTGAATCTTTTACGTAGTTTAAAAAACTTTGATTGGTGGACACAACTTTTTATCCATCAAATTAATTAAATAACTTGACATATTTATCATGTGTACCAACCCTATGCATCTACGGTCTATAATAGTTCTGATATGAATCATGTCTAATAGATTAAGTGGTTCAAAATTAACCACATTATCATAGGATGAGGAGAAAAAAATTATGTGATGATTATGTGACTAATTCTTGACACAAGATTAACATGAACTTGGTCAATATCAGGAAAAAAAATCTACTCTCTATGTCTTCGAAATCTTGGTGCAACAATCGTCGGCCTCAAGCCCATTATACAATATAATTCCAAGGTAAAGTTAAATTTGTGGAACTGACGTCACAACCATCTCATATGAGTTAATGCGGAATCTACTTACCAGAAGGGCAGTTTCATACTCGAGTGACCCCAATAATTGGTGATCATACCCTATTCCCACAAAATTGAAAGACCCACTCTCAATTTTGTGTACTTTAAAAAAGGTTGAAGAAGATAGTCCTTTTAAAATAATAATAATAATAATAATAATAAAAATAATAATAATAATAATAATATACTTTCAAAAAAAGATACTAAATGAAAATGAAAATGAAAATAACACTGACGAAGTTAGGGAGTTTTTGGATTGACTTTTAAGAAGAGAACTCTTTAAATTTTTTATTTTAAGAATTGAAAAAAGGTGAACCATTCATTAACACACTTCAAACGAACCGATCTAGTTTAGTTCAGTCCAAATATGCAACGGACTCGCTCTAAACGGATCGGACCGAACTTACTCCATTTTTTTAAGGACCTTAAAATGGTAAGTCCATACCCAGTACACTTATAGTCTGCGGATTACGGACCGGTCCGCGGACTTTCTCATTTTTTTTTGACAATTTTAATGAAACTAGTAAATAAAAAATAAAAAATAATTAGTATGTTGTATCTCAATAAACTACGGACCGAGCTAAAGTCAATAATGAAAAATTCATCATATCAAGGTAGAAGAAAGTAGCAACTCAATACTAGTCTACATCCCAATTAACTTCATCATACATGTAGCTAGTAAAATGACACACTCAAGATACATAAGATTAATTGATTTTATAAAAGTTAATTGGTGTCATGAGATGTCAAGATATATATGAGTTCGGAATCAGTCCGCAAAGTTCGAGTATATTTTTATATTTTAATTTTACGGACTAATCGCGAACCAGTTTGAGTCCGGTTCGCAAAGTCCAGAACCAAACCCAAAATACCCGCATTTAAACGGAGTATTATTTTCAAGTCCATACCCTAGTCTATTTAATGCGAATTACGGATCGGTCACAAACTTTCAATCCGTTTGACAGTACTAAACATAATTGTGGAATTTAAAGTCAAAATTTTATTAGATAAATTCGTAAAAATGGTGCACACATCACACATACACCCTTAGTACTATGGCTACGATTGTTTTCCGGTTCTTGGGTCCACTTCACCTCATAAAGAAGAAAAAATTAAGGTGTCCACCTAATTATATTTTAATTCCAATCATGCTCATGATCCATCAGTGTCATTTTTGTCTCCTAATTTACCTAGTCATTTTGCTTTCTTCTAGCTGTATAACAATCACTTTTACCAATTTATTACGAGATGCGTCAGGTTTTTGTTCTACCCGTTTGGGTATTCGGTATCCACCAATAATGTGGTAACTACATTCGGATTCGACTTCACAGTTGGCCTGCAGCGTTACCGCTCAACGGGGAAGAGCCTGACCCATACTTCTCTTAAACGGCGCTCTCAGCAACGGAAAATCCCGCAAGAGTCGAATTCCACCAGCGGGAATCGAACTCTCGTCAACGGTGTCAGCTTAAGCAACTCCAACTAACTGCCCCGAACTCGGAGTTCGAGATGCGTCAGGTTAAATCAATAGTGCAATGTCAAAATTACACTTAAGAACCTAGATAAAAATTACCTTGGTAGGGTTTTTTTTTAAATTGAGTTAAAATCATGTGAATCGATGACTTACGTATCACACAGGTTGATGTGGAGTTAGTGCCATCTTGAAGTGAAGATAAATGAGCTTGAGTTTTTATATTACAAAATTTGAATTTGAATTTGAATTAGATTGTATCATTTGAGCTGGAAGCAGTTAAACTTGTTTTACTTTTTTTTGGTGAAAAAAGTTTGAGCGGGTTCGACTTCGGTTATCATCACGGGTCAAGGCAGACCTTAGGGACCATATGTCGCTTACAAGGGTACTTACAGATCACCCACAACACAACCCTCACGTCGGCAATGGGAATTAAACACTTTACATTTATAACGACGTGCCAAATCCTTACCAATTGAGCCAACTTGTATGGGTAAACTTGTTTTACTTTAGATAGTTCATGAACATGTATGCATATTTTTTTTTGGGGCTAAATACTGAATTATATACTGAAAAAATTAAACATTGTCGGTTTTTATACGAATTAAGAAAAATATAAAATGATTAAAGAAACATTGTTACGATAAATAATTCTGCACTATATCTAATTTTATTAATAACTAGAGAGTTGTTATTGGTGGTTATTTAAGTTTGATTAGAGAAGTAAAACTGAAAAGTTGCAACAAATACGAATTGATTTCTACAATCATGCATGGCGGAATTTTAAAGTAATAGTTTAATGCTTATACAATTGTATTTAGAATAAATATTTTGTTTGGTAAAGTCATCGGTTGTGGTAGGGGGTTTGGCATGGACTCCTATCCGTTTATTAATATAGCCAAATAGACTAGATAATACATGAAAGGGGACGAGACCAAAACCTCTAGATAAGTGGAAACAAATTCACTTCAACAATAATGCAATAAACTAACATGTACATAAAAGCCTAGCTCTAAAGTAATGCTAGAAATAGCAAGTGTAGCTCGAACATATACAATCAAGCTTCTATCTTAAACGTAAATAAGGTGTTCCAATCCTATCTAAATGACATAGACCATGAATATGTTTTGGGAGGCTTGAGAGCCGTTCATATATATCGTTGTCTACTGATCCTCGAATGCAAGGTTAGCAAGCGAGTCCGACACTTTGTTCACTTCGTGCACCACGTACGACAATGATGGAAGTACTTCCTAGAAGCCCAAGAACCTTGTAAATAAGAGAGTCAAGGCGCCATGAGTTTATCCGCTTCTTCGTCACCGAGCCTACCAGAAACGATGAGTCTGACTGTACAAGGGCAAGTCAAATCCCCATATCACGAGCCATCTAGCTCAACCATTGAGTTCGTTGCCTCATCCGTCAAATAAATAGAGAAGCCAAGAATAAAATCACCCTTCCCTGTTTGAAGTATTCCCCCCCAATGTTTCCGACCCCAGGTTTCCCCTTGATGCTCCATCAACATTCAAAATAATATCATCTCCCATCAAATCCCCCGCAACCATATTACTTTCTCCACATTCGATACTGTACTTTCTCCATATTACTTTATTCCTTTGAACAACCCGTACTTAAGCCTATGGTGTGAAACCGAGAAGTTATCATAGTGCAATCTGCGTATGAGTAACCGAGGCCTGCGAAAGTCTGTTGTCTCTGCTTCGTGACATGATGGTTTTTGTAGGGTGTTGTAATTCGTTTCGAGCATAATCAAGATGGGTGCCAAATGATACGTCCTGGGCAAAGGGATGCCCTTTCTCTGCACTGATATCTAACCCAAAATAATGGATTCTGCGGCGAGAGAAGTTGTACTTGCGAAGAAGAACATGATCAAAGGTGGTGGAGATGTTTCCAACCACTCTTTGATGCTTAAGTTAACTTTTGAGGGAGAGAAAGAGACACCGAGAAAATATTCAATGTCTAGAAGGCCAAATATCAGATAATGGAAAATAGTAAAGATAACTGACATTTATAAAAGGTCAAATCTCAATAATATATCAATTATCAATTCGATTATGATTGTACTTACCATAAGTTTTCTGATTGGAGGCGTTTAGCGAACACAATCAATAAACTGGATGAGCTTATTTCCAAAGATAAACTTGCTTTGGTGTGGGCTCGCCCGGATAATAAGTTATGCAGAGCCCATGCATAAATCTTGAGTCGAACCTATCATATCAGTTTCACATCCTGATTTTTCACAAGGATTTCTGCAACAGCGGGGTGTCGGGTTTATCTCTCTCCATCATTGTTATTTTAGATATCTATCTGCATTCCAAAATACACTATTGACAAATAAATGTGTAATAACGTACTGATATTTGTCAAGTAGATTTGACTAGTAAGAGTGGTTATGGATCTCTACCTAATTACCGACCTGGATTTGACGCTCGCAGTAAGCTGAATGAGCATTATAGTTGGTGATATTATAAATTTTGAATTCTCTCTCTTGTAATTTCATACACTCCCATATGTGGTTTTCTGGAGTAGTATTTTTTTTCGATTTTTTCTATGTCATGAAATTTTATTAGTGGATTAATAACTAGGAAGGACATAATTGGTGATACAGTTTGTCATATAATATGGTAGATAATCCTTAATAAATATTTGTACTATTACTTACTGTGTGCATTTGGTATTCGATTCGGTTTTTATAACAAAATTTATAAGTAAATACATGACCCTTTTATTTTCTTACCACAACCACAACAATAATAGTACTACATCCCTTTCTTCTTTTGTTTTTTTTAGTGAAATAGTACTACTAGTACATTGGTTAAATAATTATATTTTGAATCATAATTAGTCGTCGAAATAAATAAGTATTTGCTACACTATAGTCTTTTCCAATCTTACTCCCCAATCATCGATGGCATGGTAGCCCAGTGGGTAAGATCCACTGCCTGTGACCGAGAGGTCCAGGTTCGATACCTCCCTCACACAAGGGGAATGATTTAATTGTCATTTCTTTGGGTTCCCTTGTGTGAGGTCTTATACACCGAGGTCATCTACTTCTCCTCCTCTGGTGAGGTCTCATAATAATAATTGTAATAAAGTAGACCATACTTATAAATGGTCTAGTTTATCTTACTCCCCAATCCAACTAACTATTACTACTTAATTCATTAATGAAAGATATTCTATTTTTTTAATTCATAATAATGTCTCTATCATCTTTTTATAAAAAAATGCCTCTACCATCATCTATGTATTATATTTGAAACTCCAAGATGTATCTATTAGTCCCTCTACCTTTTTTGTAGGTATAAATTTTATTCACAAATAAGTGTCATTTTAGAATTTTATGTAGTCATTCAAGATTCGACAAGTTTAGATTATCATTTTACCTATAATTTATGATTTTCAATCACATGCATTCTTCACATGTGTAAAAATTCAGATATGAACATGTAATAAAAGAGGGAGGAAGTACACCAACACAAGTTGGCTCAATTTGTAAGGATTTGACACGTTTTTACAAAGGTCAAGTGTTCAATTCCCGCTGCCGACGTGAGGACTTTGTTGGTGGGTGATCTGTAAGTACCCTTGTAAGCGACATATGGTCCCTACTAGGGGTGTGCATCGGTATTCGGAACAAAATTTTGGAATTCGGTTCGATTTTTTAACGTTTTATGAAAACCGAATATCGAAATTATTTCAGTATGGTTCGGTTCAGTTTGTACCGAAATTTTATTTTTTTTCCTTGTGGAGCCAACTTAATAAAAAATAGACAACGATAAAATTATAATACACAATTAAAATAAAAACAATAAATTAAAAATAAAGAATAAAAATACAACTTTACAACAATTACATAACTTATTAAGTTCCCAATAATTCGGAGTATTGGTGGTAACATTTGGCAATAAATGATGTACAAAGTGTCTGCTCCCCGAATGTCACTGGAATAGATGGATTGAAGACATATCTAAGTAATATTAATAATATGTATAAGTATAATATATTTTTTAAATAATAATAATGATAAATTGGTCTATTCGGTATTTCGAAAATTCGGTTTTTAAAAATTAAAAACCGAATACCAAACCGAATTATTTTGATTTTTTTTAAAACCGAACCATATAGTATAATTCGGTTTGGTTAGGTTCGGTATTTCAGTTTAACCGAATAGAGAATATTCCTAGTCCTTAGGGCCTGCCCTGACCTGTGATGGTGACCGAAACCATACCCACCTAAACTTTTATTAACCCAAAAAGAGGAAGTACTATTATGGAAGGGAGGTTGTCTTAACCGGCAAAAAATCCTCTGTCCCCGTTCCTGTCCCTATCCCTGTCTCCAGCCAATCACAATTCACCATATGTATATATAATTAGAAAAAATGTTTATATAATAAATTCTGATTGGTTGGAAAAAGGGATGGGAATAGGGATAGAGACAGAGAATTTTCACCCGTCTTAACCCATTTATGATCCCTAACCAATTTATGCAATTAATATAGTTGACCATATATGAATCCCTAATCACATAAGGTGGCGGTAAGATTCCATATTGTGACACCCCTTCCCTCGCGGGTCGGGTTGCTGCGTGCCTCTCGGCACTAGATTCTAAATAAACATTACTTTATTCAAACACTAATACAGTGATTACACATGATTTTAATATTAATACATAGACAGTGTTGACTTTTTATTTTTCTCCTTCGTCTTTATGATCAAGTAACTTGACTCCAGAGGTACTTTCATTCCTGCGCTGTTTGTTTACAACTCCGTATTTCCTGAAAGAGTTAAAACATAAAACAATGAGCTTAAAAAGCCCAGTGAGTTCCCAGTGTAGTGAGTGCCCGTGTTTTAAAACTGGTTTTGCTTTTTTTAAAATAATCCATTTATGTTCTTTCGAAACTTGTCTTTATTTCAATCTTGTTGGTTAATATATATTTCCGGACTGTAGACAGAAACCCAGAAATTCCTATAAAGAAGTCCATAGTCAGTAACCAGTCGTACACCAGACAGACATGGCCATGATTTACAACCATATACTCCTTTATTTCCTATTTGTGAAATCTTAGAACTGGGGTACCCGCCAGTCCAAGTTCACAGGCTCATGTTCCAGGGCCAACCTCCTGACTCAGGATACATATCGCCCAAACTTTTTGACACTGAAGGTTCACAGCGGAGATCAGTCAGCCCAATGCTTTCCCTGCCCTAACTGATTCCCAACAGGCCCGGGATCCCGTTTAAACATAACCGAACTATCGATGGTTCGAGATGCCCTCGTACGGGTGACTAGCCTCGCACAGTGCAAGCCCCCACCGATAGAACCAGAAGTCCATAATTCAATAATACACTGGCGATACCAAATAAGATTCCAAATATTCATAAATAATTGAAGTTCAGAATACCAATAATATGCCAGTAGTAATATTACTTTTATCCAGGAATGACTATTACGTTTAATTTACACATTTTATTACGAAATCCTTTATATTAGTTTTAGAAATGAGTTTAGGAGGGAACTCACCTTATCAGTGCAATTCGTGATTGTCCTGCAAATCTGTTATTAAATGTATGTTCTATCAGCAAGGTAAAATAATTAATCATTCAATTTATATAGTCCTAAGGGTCTACCGGGTCTTTTAAGACTTTTGGGGTCAGAATGTAACTTTTCAAAATATAAGGACCTAAACATGAATATTGAAATGTTCATTTCTTCTAACAACTTTAAATATTAATAAAGTACTGAAATGATATTTTAAAATTCCTAAGGACTAGAGTTATAATTAATTTAAAAGTTATCCCGCGAATTTTTAAATTTTCGCGGGACAATTCATCGCCTTAGTGTTGAGGAAAAATTGAGTGATGTTAAGGAGGGACTTAGGGTGCAGATTTAACAAACTTTTACCTAGCGAATTCTAGATTCTCCAGGGACTAATTCGGAAATTTCTTAAAAGCTTTTCCTAAAAGCTTGTTGGTCTTATCGTCATTTTCCATATGAAGAATCCCTAATCTAATGTCGGTTTCTCCCTTCCCTTTTCCGGCGCCGCTTCCTTTTTCTCTTTCCTCTTTCCGGCGCGGTTCACCGCTGTTCCCATCTTCTCGTTTAACTATTTATTTTCTCCTTTTTTTTGTTATTTTTCTTCTTTCCTCCTTCTCAGATGGTCTCCTTCTGGTGAGTTTCGGCCGGCCGCGGCTTCGGTTCTTCTCCGGCGGTCGGTTCTTCTCTGGTTAAAAGGTAAGATCTTTCCCCTTTTATTATTTAATTTCTTTGTTTCTTAATATTTTTATTTCCTTTCTCGGTTCTTCTTCCCCAGTGGGGTCCGGCCGCTTCTTTTCCTCTAGAGTTGCCGTGGTTCTTTTTCCGGCGAAAGGTAAAAATTCGGATTTATGGTCATCATTTTAGATATGTATATTTTGAGTTTTCTGTTTTCTGAATTTATTAAATTTTCTGATTTTCTGATACTGTTAATTTGGCTAGATTTCTCTAAGCTTGAGTATTCAAAGTTTCTTGGAAATAAAGTGTTGTTATAATTCTTGTTGGTAAAATTTACTTTTCTGGTCTGAAATTCCTAATAGACTCATAAATTCTAAAGAAAGCATCTCAGTAGATTTATTTTCAGAACTTTTAACTGATCTGTTTATAGTAGACTTTTGGAGTTTATAGTGGAATGTAACAAGAATTTGGGTTGTTTTCTGAAAAGCAGTACACCACTTAGTCTAGTTTTGGTAAAAATTTGATAAGCTACTTAATCTAGTTTTGGTAAAAATTGATGATGTTATTTTTGTCCTTTATTTCTTTCAACACTTTCTGCTGTGTTTTTGTTCATTACTTTGTTGTTGTCCATCTGATGAGTATAACAGTAACTTTTGAAAATACCTTTATAGCAACTTTGTAATATTCTTAACAATTCTAGAATAAATTTACAAGATTTAAGGAATTGAAATGTTCTGTCTCCGCATATTCTGGGAAACGTAACAAATAAATTCCTTAATTCAATTTTTCTAGTCTAGGTTCAGAAAGAAATAGGGATTTATATTCTTCTGGTCACCCGTCTTAACCGGACAAAAATCCGATTAGAAAAAGTCTCTACCAGTGGGGTAGGCCACGGGATGCTTCCGGGATTGCGTTTCCACAATCATCGGATACAGACAATCTCAGAGAATATAATCCTATTTTTACATGAACCCGTATTAACCTAAATTTATTATTATTGCAGGATTTAAAACAACATATTCAAAACAGGAATACCTGTCAAATGCGGCCAAAGCTACTTCCAAAAGGTTTAGACAGACAGAGTTTTATTTAAAATTTATTTGTTTTGTAGTAGCTGGAATTTTAGTAGAGAGAGAGGGTAGGTTTACTTTTCTGATTCTTCTTGGTTTTGAGACTTTCTTCTTGAGCTAGATTGCCTTAAAAGGGGCGTTCTATTTATAGGCAAAGAGGGGGATCTTCCTGGCAATTATTTTATCTGCGCAAAAGGTCCTCCTTTTTCTTTTTGTAAGATTATTTCCCATTTGGGAAAATATTTGGACAATTAAGTCCCTTTTACTTAATTTGTACTTGTTCCAGCATTTTAAACTTTAATTCAAGTAATTGACCACTTATAAGGTGTTTTAATTGCTAAATAAATATTTAATCAAAGTATCTTTCATAATAAAATTTACTAACCTTGACCCAAATTTACTGGTTGTCACACATATTGCATCCCTCTTCCATTGACAATTCAACAAATTGGTTATCTACTCCTCCACCCCCTAGGAAAAATATTAATCTTCCAGATTCAAATTCAGAGTCTTTTTAGAAATTTTTCACACATATTAAAATACTATCTAAAGTATCCCAAATTAATAATTTGTAACTTCAATAATACCTTTACTCCCTATTCAAAATTTCATCAAAATGAATAATCTTGAGATTTGTTAGTGGGTTTAGAGAGTGTAATAGTGTATTAATGTAGAGTTTCATGGGGAACAACACATTTTGACCCCAAAAAAAGAGTGTTAATTTAGGGGGTAAATTAGTCAATTAATACACATTTTTTTAAAAATAAAAATATACTTATTTAACAATAAAAAACTACTTCTAAAAGAATTTTATTTTGAAACTAATAATTTTATTTAAGTCAACAATACTACTTGCATAAAAAATATATAAACTTCACATCCTTTAGATAACAACCTCGCAATAAAATGTGGAAAAAAAAAATACAAGGGCATTATTAGGTAGAATATGCTCAACAAACGAATTGGATACTATTTCATTTAAAAATTACACACGTTGATTGGAATAAGCCAATTGGTAGTGATAATGCCAGAAGAAATATTCTTTTGCAAGAGCAATTTATTTGCATGTGACAAAATTACTCATTTAACAAATCAATTAGTAATTTTTTAATTATTTTTAGTATTTTCTCCCTTAATTTCTTTACCTAATGTGATTCCTTATTTATTTTTTCTTTTCTCTCCTCCTTCCATTATTCTCTCTGATCTTTACATAATTTTTTATCTTATCTACTTCTTTCCTTCTAGGGGTGGAAATGAGCTGAGCTAAGCTGAGCCGAAGCTAGCTCAGGCTCAGCTCACACTAATTTTTCCCAGCTCATAGCTCAGCTCATATTTGATGTGAGTTAATTTTCTCATCTCAAGCTCAACTCATCGATAGCTCACTGAGCGATCTCAACTCATTTATCTACAATTATTTTTTTTTAAAACGATGACTTATAATATGAGTTTAATATCAAACCAATACAAAATAAATCAAGAGACTTTCTTAGCACAATAACATATAATAGAAGTTTAATATGTCTCTACTAATTATAATATATCAATACTCCAAAAATTTGTAGGGTTTTGGTTATTTGTTTTGCCTTGACTTCAGAAGATGTCATGTGCGGCTTTTTTATGTGCTACTTCAATTTTTTACAGCATACTTAATGTTATAAAATGTTATGTGCAGCTAGAGTTTTGTTGTATAGAAACTTTTATGGGTTACTTCATTTTTTACAGCCCACTCCATGTTATATATATATATTGAGCCAGCTCATGAGACAAATGAGTCGAACTCTACTTAGCTCAAGCTCGACTCATATTTTAGATGAGCAAAAAATCTGGGCTCATGTATCGCTCATTTAGCTTATGAGCTGAGCTCGTTGAGCCGAATATCAAATCGAATCGTGAGCTACTCACGAGCCGGCTCAACTCATTTCCACCCCTATTTCCTTCCCTATTATTTTCCTAATCTTCTATATGTACGGTAATAACGAAAAAATTAGTAATAAAATAATACAATTCATTTGATTCTTTTATGAATTTGTAACATATCTAATTTTTTATGTTGGTAGTCATCATTTTAAGATGATCATAAATGGTGCAAATTTCTTCTTATAAAAAGAATATTAAGTATGTATTATACCTGTTTGTTTTACCAGATTAGGTATAAATATCTTCTTACTTGTTTGTTAGTAATTTGATAAATGATCTGAAGCTTCTTTAATGGAGTTTAATTAACAACCCACTTTATACTTATTATTATTATCATTATTCATTTTATAGAAGGTTGAGAGAAGAATAGTGAAGGAAATGAGAGAGAGGAAAAAATAAAAATGAATCATATTAGAGAGAGAAATTAGGGGTGAGAAAAAATAGTAAAGATAATTAAAAAATTAATTAATTAATGCGTTAGAGAGATAATTTTGTCATATTTAAATAAATTATTTTTGTGGTAAGATATTTGATGTGACATTATCAATGTCCTAAACCAATCAGGTAACATCATCAAGTGCTTTGCCCAAGTGGGTAAGTCTTGGCTAGAGCGAGAGGTCCCCGGGGTTGATCTACTCCGCCAGGCGTTGCGGTGAGACTTTATTCTCCCCGATCTAGGGGTTGTTCTCCCCAGCTCATAGGGGTGCATTCTATCTCCCAGTTCAGTGGGAGCTCGCCTTCAGGGCGTTCAAACCAATCAGGTAACAAAAATAATTAATGAGACGATAAATAAGAAGCGAAAGGATCCAATTGAAAGAAGGAAAGACGACGTACAAAATAGAAACAAGTCATTACCATAATTAATGCACCCATGGAAGCTTCCCAAAATGTCATCCTCTTATGTAAGCTTTTAGTATTATTATTCTTCTTTTAAAATATATAAGTCTTTTTTTATTATCGATTTTCAATAAAATATTTATGATCAATTTCCAATTCTATCCTCGTTATGTTTCGATATTTTTAAATTTTCTCGCTCTTTCATTTTTATCTATCTCACTATTTAATTCAGATCAAATATTAGAGTCTATGTCCATCAGGACATAGTTCAAAGGAGATGTGCCTACATGTACAGTTGTGGCAGTCTTACTTATATCACAGTTGATTCCTGTAAAAGACATTAAATTGAATTATTAGTGTTATAAATAGTTCGTGATAGGCTATAATAAAATATATCCCGCAATTTAAATTTTTTACTAGTCTTAGAACGTGAAAGTAAGGACTCTAAAGGTTGTAGTTCAATCTTTTTTTTTAATACTGCAGTTTGCAGATAATAATTTGTGTCCCTACACTGCAATTTGATTCCTAAAGATCAAATTTAACCACCACTTGGACCAAGATGCATTAGTTCTCCGTATTTATTATGATTATAGAAGATATTTGTTTTAAAAAGTTTATTTATTTTCACGACCTTTAATTTTGTGACAAAGGCCAAATCAACTTACATTTTGAAATTGTAGTAAAATGGGCACATTCGAGATTTTGTCACCGATTAGGAAAATAATTGAAGACTTTATCATTGTTAAAAAAAAATTACCTTTTCATTGATGATTTAAGACATTTTAATACGGATTAATAAAACAATTAATTAAGAGTAAATTTTTTAAAAAAAACATAATAATTATATTGAATCAAATATTTGTTATTTAATAAAATTCCATCACAAGGGTTCTCTATACACTAGATTTAAAACCTTACAAAGGAGATATAACGAAGATTTATTTCTGATTGAATTAAGTTTGGTCTGGTTTGAGGCTTAAAATTATACTCAAACTAGTTTTAAATTAAGTATGTAAATGAAATCTGAAGGTTAAATCATCTAAAATTTGTTTAGATTTGAGACTAATTTAAGACTAAGACAAATTTGTAACTTCTCATAGACGTCACTATCTACCTATGCACACTTTAGCATTGCGTTATACGACGGGGGCAATTATTAAGAATGAGAAATTTTATCTTAGTAGATAAGTAAGTTTAAAATTTATATTCAAGTCAATTAATACAATACATGTAGGAAAGAGAATTGACTTTTTGACCTACGTGTATTGTATTTTAATTGGCTTGAATGTAAGTTAAACTTACTCACCTAAAGAAAATTGACTTTTTGATCTACGTGCTTTATATTTATTAATTTGGATATAACTTTTAAATTTAGTCACCTACCAAAATAAAATTTCAAATTAAGAATGGAGGTTATACTAGTAGTATGCTGTCTGCATTCTGCTGTACTAGGAGAGAAGGGCGTAATCGCAATAAAGCACAGCTGTCCTATAGTGTTTCCTTTGCATTTAATGCGGCAATTACTGACGGCCCCTTTCCTTTACTTCTTAACTTTCATTTCTATCCATTCTTTCCCTCCCGGCCCTATTTGGTATCGCATTCCATATTGCTACTAATTAGAAATTGACATTTTAATTTTTTTTATTAAAAAAATTATTTATTTCGATTCAAAATATAAATTTTTGTAGAAGTTATTTTTTGTTACAAAATATATGTATTTTTAAAAAAATTATGTATTTATTGGCTAGTTTAACCCTATATTATTTATTTCTTATATTTATTTTGATCAAAATGTGTAGTTTCTATGGAAATCTCTATTTATTTATTTGTTCTTTGAAATATTAATTAGGGGTACTTTTAGTCATTATGATTATTATCTTAATTTGTGTGAAAATACTTAAAAAGATTTATATTTTGAATCGAAGAAAGTATAACCTAATAGAAATAATGAAAGTTAACGCATGTCAAATATTTATTTGTAAAATAAGAAAACGAATTACAGAATGGGAAAAAATGAATTTTTTGCACCCCTCCCTCTCCTCCTTCAATGTTTTCAAATCCTCCATTACTACTTCAAAATTATTCATTTCTTTAAATGATCACATCCTTGTTTTTCAACTGTTATATCAATTTTTTAATACTAGCGAACAGAAACAAATTTCCTTATAATTTTTTAAAAAGAAATAAATTAATAAATTAAAGATTAAATGGGATTCCATAATTATCTCAACCAGCAATATATTACACTTTGTTTTTACTGCTAGTACTTTTCATTTAAAGCCTTCATTTTATTAAAAAGTCTTTTTTGGATTTCTTCTCCTCTTCTCTCTTCTTTATATATACTCTCTTTACTTTTCTTCCATTGTTTGTTCTCTGCAAAAACTGCAAAAGACGAAAGTAAAAAAGACAATTCTTGCAGAAGAGAAAAAAGATGATGGCTGCTGACGTTAGTTCTCTTGTTAGGATAATGAACGGTTCTGACATGAATGATTCTGGAAAATCAACGGCTTTGATCACTCGGGACCTTCTTGGTGGAACTGGAGTATTTACTCTTGATTCTTCTAACAAAGAGTTGGACCTTGACATGCAGGTTCCCTCTGGCTGGGAAAAGCGTCTTGATTTGAAGGTACCCTTTTCTTTTCTTGATAAAACCCTTCATTTTTTTAATGTAAATAATTGGTGAAATAAAAAAAATTGAAGGTACCCTTTTGTGCCTATGACTAGAAATAATCAAAATTAGTGATGTTTTGATATCAAGAAATGATATTTCAAATATTCAAATGTTTCTGTCCCAGAAAGCTAGCACAGTTGGTATAACATGTATGATTGCTGACTATGGGTCATCGTTTGTGGTGGAAATTTGAAGAAAGGGATGAACTTTTTCAATTTGTTTAGTCAATTGAAATCTTTTTTTTTTATCTGCTTTGATTCTTTTATGCTTAATTAAGTTTAAGTTCTAATCACCAATTTATGTTGGCATTTAATGGCGATGAGATCGATCATTGATTTTTGCATTCAATTGAATTTATGTTTCTGGTGCCAGAAAGCTGATTTTGGATATATTTCAGGCTCTCCTAATCTTCCAACTTCTTAACTTTAAGTTATAGCAGAAGGTCACATTTATGGTTAGTTTTAATAGAGTTAGAGCCTATTGATTTGGATGGTTGGTATCCAATTTTATTCCTTTTCTATAGTACTAGTAATAAAGATAGATATTATGACTGGATATGTCTATGCGACGACTGAGATTCATTCGGTATGTTGCTGATTGGTGTTAACGCGGGAACAAAAATGGTGAACATATAGTGAGATTTATACTACAACTTTATCAGGGACAAAGTCAGGGACTTTTAGGTTATCAGGGACGAAGTCAGGACTTTTAGGTTAGGGGCGAAAAACTGCAACGGTATGCTGAACTACATATAAAATCTGCAAAAACTCTTTATCTTGGGAGTACTTTGAATATGAATTTGAAAAGTTAAAGCAAGTAGAGAATGTTTGGTACTTTGCTGATAAGAAATTTGTCTTTCAAAATTCATGATCAGAGTGATATTGTTAATTTTGTGGATAAACATGAATGAGATTTTTAAGGTTTGTTTGTGTTATTCTCTTGCAGTCTGGTAAAGTGTATATCCAGAAATGTGATTCTTCGAATTCATCATCGTCAACATCGAAACATAAGAAACAGAACAACAATGAGGCAGTTTCAAAGCTTCAAGACCTTAACTTCCCGCCATCCTCAAAGCAGCCGTTGAGCCTGTTTGATGACAGCAGCCTAGACCTGAAGTTAGTTCCGTCATCATCGGCATCATCACCTAGTTACCAAAGCGTTTGTACTCTAGACAAAGTGAAATTTGCACTCGAAAGGGCAGAGAAGGAAACGACCAGGAAGCGCTCCATATCAATGTCTAAATCATCGTCGCCCCCTCGTTCAAACTCTTCATCATCAATCAAGGATGGTGACTTGGACGAAGAAGAGAAATCATCAGCTACATTTGCTGCTGGATGCCCAAGTTGTTTGCTTTATGTGCTAATTTCCAAGAATAACCCGAAATGCCCTCGTTGCAGTACTATCGTTCCATTGCCCGCGATGTCAAAGAAACCTCGTATTGACCTTAACATTTCAATGTGAGAGATTCGAAAAGAGAACCGAACAATCTTATGATTTTTTTTTGTAAAGATAATAGCAGCAGAAGATAATTTTGTAAGTAAAAAATAACAGTATATAGGAAGTTGAAGCATTTGAAGTTCTTGCATCTTTTCTTAGGACAAAAAGTAGCCTATGATAATCCTCTTTTCTTAGCAATTCATACTTTCCCCCATTCTCATTCTTCTTTTGTTCATTGTAATATACAATACGCACTTCATTTATTAATATAAGTCGTTAAATTATGGATAACGGAATGGGGGGAGTAGTCGTTTTTACAGATGCTCCCCTGATTTTAGGGACGGAATCTGCACTTTTAGTTTGGGAACGAAAAATTGCAACAATATGCCGCACAAAATGTTGGGACGAATTTGATCAAATATTTCGAACTACATATAAAATTTATTATATCTATTAATATTTTTTAAAATTTCGAATCGACTATTCTCATCCACCCGTCTTCGTCACTCCCTGATTTACTTGGCCCCCCTTTTTTATATATATTTTGGCTGAACATAGCCCTCCGCTTCAGAACACTGCAAGATCAAATGATTTATACTCAGGAACTCATGTACTGTTGTGTCCCCTCCTGTCCGCTCGGAGTACGGTTATGGTGGTAAGTATTGTTTTCTTCGGCACGTATTAATAAAGTTTAACTGTTAATTTTTTATTTAACGATAAAAATATATTTTTCTTAATATAATTAATATTTTTTTTTGTTTTTGAGAAAATAACTATTACCTCCGTTCCTAATTAATTAATACATTTCACATTTTTATACAGATCAAATAAATAATTAGAAGTCATTAATTACAAATGAAAAAGTCTAAATTATCCCTAATTAATTAATTACAAATGAAAAAGTCTAAATTATCCCTAATTAAAGTATGGTTTAATATGGATGGGTAATATAAAATTGTTGGAAACACTAAAGTATTAAATAAAGTTGACTAAGGATAAAATAGGAAGAAACATGTCAAATGTTTATCAAATTTTGAAATGTATCAATTAATTTGAAATATCCAAAAAAATAAAAATGTATCAATTAATTAGGAACGGATGTAGTATTTTTTTTCTCAAAAACTTTATTATCGGATTGAACTTATATGACGACTGATTGTGCATTTACTAGTAGCATTCCATTGGTACACCTAACTTGGAAAATGAATTTTTTTCTTACTAAAAATTGCTAATATGTGTATTTATTTTCCATTTAATGTGTCAACTGTTGATAAGAAACTTTTGGTATAGAATTTATTCAAATGTTTGACATTTTTCAGTACTCATTAACTTTTCATAAATGTGAATTGCTACTCTCATTTATGTTTTTATCATAAATGAGAAGATATTGTTCTACTCAATAAAACTCTTAAACAAGAAATTCAATTAATTATATCTCCTCACCAAAATTTACTATCAGCATTCAATTTGCAATTGAGAGAGTGATCTATCCCTCTCAAATTATTTGTTCAAAAATCTATTATTTTCACAAATTAAAGAAACATTACTTGGGGTCTGATTTCTTGAAACATCACCTCTGATTCTGAATCTAATTAATGTTGTATTAATTGAGTTAATAAATATTATGAAATAGGACCTAGAAAAATCAATAATGCAATCCTTGACACTCGAAAATATATTAGCAAGTTGAGTCAATTAAGAGATAGGAATATATCAGATCGACCAAAAAAAATAACAAGACATGGATCGTTCAAGTCACTAGAGCAAAGTCTACCAAGCTAATTAGCCAGAAGCAAAGAGTTAGAAGTCATGAGTAAGGGTACTCGCCCAACTGAATGTCGGGCAAGTTGGCCCAACAGACTCCCATTTTAAAAGGGGTTCCAATTACACGTGCTTTTAACCGAGTGTTTGACTAAGTTGCAAGCTTTATATTACCATAACCACGATCAATATTTGAAGGAGTGGAAATGAGGTTAGAACTTGTAACTGTCAGTTGGCCAAGCACGGGAAGCTGGCTCACAAACTCTACAACTGCCAGAACTCGGAAAACATGGCAGAAGTGCATTAATTGTGGCCGGAGCGTCTCAATCATTTTGTTTACAAACTGAAAAGCTCCAAGTCTAGGATTGTAATCCTTCAATCAACAGCAGGGACGAAACCAAGAATTTGATATTGGGGGCGTAAATTGTAACAATATGCTGAATTACATATAAAAACTATAAAAAAAAAAATGTTATGGACGAATTTGATAAAATATTCCAAACTACATATAAAATTTACTATATCTAATACTCCCTCCATTCCTAAATATAAGACTCTTTAGACAATTTGAGAAAATTAAGGAAGTTGTCATTTTCACCTAAACTTCTAATATTACCCCACCTTTCTTCTCTCTCACTAATACATCATAAAGAAAAGAAAGGAAAATGTTGAGGGTATAATTGAAATAAATTGTTGACAACTAATAAAAGAACCTTAAACGACAATTAATTTGGATATCTAGATATCTCCTAAACGACAATTAATAAGGAATGGAGGGAATAGTATTTTTAGAAATCTTGAGGGGGCGACTGCCCCTCTGTCTTCGTTCCTGATCAGCAGCAACACTCTAGTTTATTCCTTAATGGTTCACGTGTTTATTCCTTTATATTTCAAATTGTAGTACCATTAGTACTGTGAAACGGGCCGGGCCGGTCCGCGGCGGCCGGCCCGTGCGGGCTCAAGGCAATACGGGGCGGGCTTGGACTCGATTTTGCGGGCCCTTGAAACCTATGCCCATACCCGCACCGCCCAAGGTCCGCGGGCTTGCGGGCCCGCCCGCGGGCCAACTCAAAAATTTTTTTTTTGTTAAATAAAGATTTACCCATTAATAATAAAATAGTTAAGGTCATGTATACTTTTTTTATTACCATCAAGTGAGTAGGAAAATATGTTAATATATACCATATTTATATATAATATATATACTATTCCAAAAAATATTATATATAATATGTATACTTTTATTTTTACCATCAAGCGAGTAGGAAATATGTTATATATATACTTTTATTTTTACCATCAAGCGAGTAGGAAATATGCTAATATATACCATATTATATATAATATATATACTTTTCCCAAAAATATTATATATAATATGTATTTTTTTTTAAATGAAAAAGCCCGCAGGGCGGCCATGATCCGCGGATCAGGTCCCTCATGCAAGCTAAAGCGGGTGCGGGCTAAAAAGCCCGCATTTTTGCGGATCAATATTTCCTAAGTCCATACCCGGTCCACGGCGGGGCGGGGCGGGCAGGTCCGCGGGCTTCGGCCCACTTTGACAGCACTAAGTACCATGTATTCGTTATTTAAATATATATATATATATATTTTTTTTTTTTTTAATTTTGATCCCTAGTTTCCTAACTAAGAAGTCATATTTTTTCGATTTGAATATTCTATCTTCGAAGAGTGAATGTAGTTTGTAAACATGCGACCATCAATTGATCAATATGAATCTCGAGTTTGAACGGGTAGATTGTTGCCTACTCCTCAAGGTTTTTTTTTGACGCCCGAAGGTGATTGCCCCCGAGGGAGAAGAGCGGAGAGTACCCTAAATCAGAGAGATTGTAGCATTCTCCATGCCTGGGGAGGGAGCTTAGCCTCATAAAGAGGAGAATATTATTTGCCCCATTTTGCGAGGAAAAGGTGTCGAATTTAGGACCTTCCAGTCCCAAGCCAAAGGCTTACCCACTGGGCCAAACCTTTTGTTGACCCTACTCCTCAAGGTTCTCCGGCCTAGGAAGGACTTGTTAATTAGTCCTCTACATTTTCCCCCAATGTATGTGAAAAAGAGTAGAGGACTAATATTTTATTTTCGGTCATATGTCAGTCCAAAGAATGGGAGTCGGCTTTCTAATTAATGGTGTTGTTTCTTAGTAGCTCAGTGTTGTATTTCTTGTCGCGTTAGCAACAAGTTGTTAACAGAACATTTTAAAAAAAAATTGTATTACCTAATGAAAATAACGGAATCTAAAAGGGTGAAAGTGAACACACAACAACCACTTATAAATAGAATATAGGATGAGATAGAAAATGAGACAAATATACTAAACCATAATTTTCACTATAATTATATTTTGAATGGGTTAGGGATACAGGAGTGAAAATTGTATGTACCGCGTATGTTTTCATTCCTGTACCTAACCACTTAAAATTTTCCATGTGAAATATTTTTTCTAATTATAATTGTGAGTGGCTAGATACATAAATAAGAACATATACAAGTACAGACTGGGTAGACCTAATAGTGTCAAACGGGCCAACCCGGCCCGGTCCGTCGCGAACTATCTTAAAACGGACCAGATCGGATTTGGACCAATTTTTGCGGACCAAGAAAATCCTAGTCCATACCCGTCCATAAGAAATCCGCGGGTTAACAGGCCGGTCCGCGGACCAAATTAATTTTTAAAAATAAATTTAAAAAAAGAGATTAAAGTTTAAAAATGACTATTTTTTTGTTATTTATTTTTAAAATTGTAAAAACAAATTAAAAAATAATATAAAGCTTAAAAAATGGTGTTTTTGTTATTTATTTTGAAAAAAAAGAGAAGTAAAATTTTAAAAATTATATATTTTTTATATTAATTTTTTGAGCGGGTTGGCCCGTGTTTGGTCCGGTCCGGTCCGCCTTGATCCGTGGTCCAAACGGAGCGGGCTAAAATGGCCCGCATTTAAACGGACCATGAATAGCTTGGTCTAAACCCGTCCAAAAAATAGGACCGGTCCGTGGCCCGTTTGACAGTGCTAGGTAGACCTATGCCTATAGAATAGACGAGGCCTTGTAAACTATTATATTGTAATTCCGCAAGAGTATAATGGTCTCCATAACTTAATATTCTGAGTCCGCACCTAAAACGGATCTGCTCACTATTTTAGAGTAGAAATAAATAATTGTGTATAAGAATCAAACTCCATTTATTTATATAGATGGTGGAGATGTTTTAGCAGGTCTGAAAACAACCCCTTTTAAATGATTTATTCATTTATTTACTCCACATTTATCATCATTTATTCTCTAAGTTAAAGAGACGTCATTGAATTTGATCATTCAACAAACCAAATATCCTTCATTCAAAAACCCCTGACTTGGCTTGATAAAATGTTGTAATGCAATTAGTTTCATTTTCGACTCTTACTAGACATGTCAATGGTATGATCGAGAGGAAGCGACTTCTTTTATCATTTTTTTTAATGAGACTTATTTTATTATGTTTATCTTATTTACATCATAATTGAATTTGTTGGTTCAAATATACTAGCTCCGTTTCAAATTATTTGCAACGTTTCACGTGTTAAGATATTTGAAATTATTTTCTCATATTAATTGTTTTCTAATATCGGAGAGGTTGTAGCCCAGTGGGGAACACCTCTGCCTGGGACTGAGAGGTCCCAAATTCGATACCGAGCCAAACCCCCAAAATAAATAAATCGTTTTCCAATAATTTTCTTAATTTTTAAAAAAACCTTTGATTAAAAAAACCTCAAACATGGAAATATTTTGAGATGAAGCTAGTACTATAAAAAAAACACAAAGAAAGTTGATGGTTTTTTATAATCTTTTATTGATGACAGGGTGGGTGAGGGTATTATAACTATAGTAGATATTTATCATATTAGAGTCACATAAATAAATACTAATATTCAAAGGAGTCGCATAAATAAATAAATGCATGTGTGTATGATGTTAGTACACTGACATTTAGTGAGGGATAATATGTACGCAAATGTCTAGCCTTTATGTGTGGGTGATGCCATGACCAAAATTAAATGATTTGAGAAGAGTATAGACCTAAAACTCTAAATCACAATTAAATGATTCATGCTTCTTCAAGAAAGAAAAGAGCTGTGATTATGGCCATTTACTATGCCAAATTCATTATATACCTAACTCACATTAAATAGTAACCAATGACGGATGCAGCTTTCTAGCACAGGGTCAAATGATTCAGGTGGAATTTTTTTTAGTATTTATGGTATATTTTACTCCATTTAAATGATAAATGTATAGATGACTCATACACAAATTTTTTTAGCGACCCTACTAATAAAATAAAAACTCTCCAAAATCTTTATTAAATCTTCAATAATACAATAACACAACTCATTAAATCTTCAATAATCTGGGGGTATGGACAGGGTATTAATATGAGACAAACCTAACATTTGACAATAAATGCACAAAGTGGTTGCTCCCAGAATACCAGTGAAACAGATGGATTGGAGACTGACTTAACTTTTGACAATGAATGCAAAAAGTGGCTGCTCACATAATACTACTGAAACAGTAGTCAGACCTCACTAAAATATGACAATTTAAGAAGCGGAAAAGAGATTCAAACTCATTACATCTACGTTATCGACACCAACCTTAATTACTAGACTAATACCTCATTGACAAACTGAGAGTGGGTTGAGTAACTCCATTTTACAATTATACTCACATTGTTTAAAAAATGGTTGTTGGATAAAAAAATATTGAATCAAATCTTAGATTAAAAGGTAATTATTTTTTTTGGGTAGTATTATTACCTTAATACGTTGTAAATTTTTTTCGGGAAGTTGGTTACAGTTTTCATTCGGGAAAATTACCCATTTAGTCCTTCAAGTATTTTTAAAATCATCGCTTAATCCCTTATGTACTATATTTCTTAAATGATCCTCGAAGTATTTGTGTGGGTATGATGAGGGAGAATGTGGGTATGAATGAGCACAAAGATGCCATATGAGATGATTAGATGAATAAGAAAGAAGTTCTGGGTTGGGCCATCATCAAATAGCAAAATCCTCTCTTCATGCTAAAATTGCTTGGAAAAGACAAAGAAATGTTTTCATGAAGATCGATACAAATATATATACCGCAATTAGGGGGATTTTTTCTTTCTTTCTTGGGTTTAAATTAAAAACTGTTTCCTTTTAATTTTTGACAAAATAAAAAATAGGTAAGTTCAATTTATGAAGCTCGCTTCAAAGACATCCTAAAATATTCTCTTTAATCTACAAAACCATAATTCAACAACTACAATCATAAACTAATGAGAATCGCTTCCATCATGCTCGTCTCCAACAATATTGATGTACTATATTAGTTTTTTCTGTACTAATTATTAAATTTACATTCTTAATTTTTCTTAAAGTATAAATTATAAAAAGTGACAAAGTATAATTATAAACTCAAGTCTCAAGAGTGAAAACAATCATAATATTAATCTTTTATTTAAAAATAGTCTTCTTTTTAACATTTTTTTAAGTGAAATCGTCAATCGAATATTCATAATCAAATTTCTCCAAAATATCATTATTAATTACTATCAAAGCTAATCCATTATCCATTGAGTATTTCTTATAATATTGTAGAACATATATATGACTTCAAGAAAATGATAAGTGATCCGAGATTGAGGTTTTAACCAAATATTCTTTTCATTATAGATTCGAGAAAGGAATACAGTGTAAAAATTGTTAGGACAAATAAAAATTTAGTACTATTTTTTTATTTAATATATTAATATTTGACCACAAATAAAAAAAGAGAATTCATACCTTTAATTTGATGATCACAAATTTTAAAAAAATTACAAAAAAATTCTCAATTTTTTTAAATTTGTGTAATTTATGTATTAAAAATAAGGAACGAGAGAGGAGAATAGCAGAGTAAAAGTGTGAAGAAAAAAAGAAGAATCGAGCAGGGAAGAGAGAGTGAAAAAGTAAATTCCTTCTGTTAATTTCGTTTCGCATGAGAGTAGTCTGGGCAGAGTAATTTTTTACTAATAATTATATACATTAAGTAATTTCAAAAAAATTGGGGCACCTCAAAATGAGGAGTCCAATTCCAATTTTACATGACACTTTAGGCATGGTAAGAGCTAGGGTTGTTTATAGTTTGGGTTGGTTCGGTTTTACACATTTTTTAAATTAAATTAAAATATTCGGTTTTAAAATTTTAAAACCAACCCAAACCATTCAAAATCTCAAACTGATGCATTCGGTTTGTATTGGTTTTGTTTGGTTGTTCGGTTTTCGAGAGATACAAAATATATTAATTATAAAGTAAAAATAAAACAATCTTTTTTATATAATTATTTAGCTGCTAAAATATAAAAGAAATAAGACTATTGTTTTCACAAGTTAAACACAATAAAAAATAAAATAATGAAACATAAATTCCTGATTTTTGAACTCTAATATAAAGTAAAAATAAAACAATGTTTTTATATAATTACCTAACTACTAAAAATATAAATAAATATGTCTATTGTTTTTCACAAGTTAAACACAACAAAAAAAAAAAAAACAAATTAATGAAACATAAATTCATAATCTTGAATCTTGAACTTCAAACAAATTACTGAAAAATTATCCTACGAGAAAAAAAAAACAACAAAAAAAAACACAAAAATTACATCATTATTAATTTCAAAGTAAAACAAAAACTCCAAAATGAATCTTAAACCGCATACAATATATGACTGTTCAATCTCTTACTTTAGCAATTGAAGAGCTTGCTTATCATATTACAAATAAGAAGTTCAATATCTTTTATTACAAAAGAGTTATTTAATATATATATATATATATATATATTTGGTTTGGTTCAGTTTGGATTATAAAATATTTAAACCAAACCGAAAGTTCGGTTTTAATTTAGTCCAAATCGAAATCAATTCAATGCACCGCTCAAACTGAAAAATCGGTTTAAATTGGTTTGGATCGGTTTGGTTTAGTCAGTTTCGATTTTTCATGAACACCCCTAGTAAGAACGGCCTTGTCTAAAATCTCTCTTCTTAAAAAAAATATATATATATATATATATATATTATATTTGAGTTTATTGTTTATTGTAATATTATCCAAAAAGAAAACGACTATCGAGCCCATTTGTATGGTAGAAAATTTCCTTAAAAGTATCTTCCAAACCATCCAGACATTCATGCACTGCCTTTTTAAGTGTTAAAAACTAGAATGTTGTTTAGGTTTAATGCATTTAGAGACCTGTTTACAAGTATTTTTGTGATAATTTTGTCTTTGTTATATAGCGTAAGTTTAATTTCTGCCGAATGAATAAAATTGGATAAAAAAATAAAAAGAAAGAGAATATAGGGATTGTTCACAAAAATTGCTGTTGAAGTATGTATAATGTATCAATTATGGGAATCGGGTACCCCATGTGGTAAGGCTATCCAAACACGGGTCTGAGGTCCTGTGTTCGATTCTCATATCTCTCCAAGTGGGGCAAATAATTTCTCCTCCTTATGAGGCTAAATTCCCTCTCTAGGCATGAGGTATGCTACAATCTCTCTATCTATGGTACTCTCCGCTCTCTCCCCCTCGGGGGCAATTGGCCCAACGTGCGTAAAAAAAAAAAAGAATGTATCAATTGGGTCCTACACTTATTCTTTTCCATAATGAATGGCAAAAATTAAAAGTCTAAAATCCTTTTTTTTTCCAACAGGGTCTAAAATCATATGTGAGAAACCAGTCCGGTTCCTGTGCGGAACAGTCAAATTTCTGCACGTACGGGCAAAGTTGAGGGCCGTTGATTTCATTTTTAGATGGATCGACGGTTGCGATTTAAAAGAGGGTTAAAAGGGTACTTATGTAATTTCTCTTAATAAATAATAAAAAAAGGAACATGCAACCGTCACATCGGTTGGGTTACCGAGGTGAGAGAACAACAGAAAAGACAAAAATACACATTTCTACAAGAGCACATGTTTTTGTGCAATGAACACATATTCTTGTATATTGTGAACACATATTTTTGTATATTTGTGATTAATGAGCATGTGTTTTTATGCAGTGAACACATGTTTTTTATTATTAAACACATGTTCTATTATTCTGAACACTTCAATTTGAAATGAGAGATATTTTAGGGATCCTCATTTATCTTCTTCCAATTAAAAGTAAGAAAGAGAAAAGGGAAATTTAAAATTTCGCTTTCTCGCAAAAAAAAAAAGAGTTTAAAATTTATCTCTAAATATTCCTACTTTGATTTAGCTATTGGATTAAAAATACAAAATATACCGAACAATTCTTGTTCAGCATAGGAGCTGGAGTGGTGAGAAACGGTACAATGAATTGGACCTGAAAAATGCTAACAGTAAAAGCTTGAATATAATAATCGTACAAGTGGAGCGCGGAACAAGCGTTAGGTGACTTTATTTGACGAGGATTTGTTTTAAAAAACATGTATTTTTTTTTTATTTAAAAAAAAACTATTTATTTTTACTTTTCGATGGCTTCATTCTTTTTTTTTTTTTTTACGTCACGATGGGCGATTGCTTCACATTAGGGAGAGAGAACAGCCCCATATTAGGGAGAGAGAACATCCTAGATAAGGTAGAATAAAGCTTACCGCACGCAGGAGGAAGATATCGAACCCGGGACCTCTCGGTCACGGGCCTACCAATGCCCCACTGTTGGATGGCTTCATTCAACAGACAATAACTATGCCGCCACGTAATAGTCAAGTACATTATGCAAATAGTCATTGATCTCTTGAGTGTAGTTTCAAATTTGTGGTACATTTTGCAAAACACTAAGCATTTTGATTAAGAACTCTTCCGATATAGTGTTATAAGTCTTTTTTAACATTAGAAGTTTGGTTATCAACCATTTTGACTTCAATGTTGTTTTCAATTATTTCATTAGTACATTCTAAATTAATTTGAACCGTTCATTTTTTATTTTGACAGTAATAATGTAATTAAGAGTTTATTTGGATTGAGTCTCAAATTGATATTTTGGTATCGATCTTGAATCAATTTCAAATCGAAACTCGATTTTATATGATTTAATGTTTTAGATTTTGTTTCCATACTCGATTCAAAAGTAATTTAGAACTCAATTTGAGTTTCAAACCATATCATACTCAAATCAAAATACACTCTAATTATATATAGACAACTATTTTATCCTTCAAATATATACTATATAATTCGACAACCCAAATTAATTTAGCATACCGCTCGTATTCCAGTCCAGATTATATGCGGAACAACAATAAAAATTGCACATACGGATCACATGAGGATAAATATTATGTGCTCATGATATGTGTTATGCACGACATGTGTCGTAAATTAGAACATGTGTCCGTTTTAAATTAATATTTATCGTAAAAAAATTAATTTAATAAAAAAATGTAAAATCCGTACGTACGAAACGTGCAGCGTTCGTCTATGAGCCGCACTCGTATTCTGTCTGCATCGAACCGGACCGGTTATCAATTAACCAAAGCGGCTGGTTAGACCAAATAGAAAAAAAGGAGGAAAAACAAGAAGAGTTAGCGTGACTTCGCAGAGAAACTCACCCCTCGCCGTTATCCTCTCTCTCTCTCTCTCTACCTGCGTCGAAGAACAGTACAGAGCAATCAATAATCATGCAGATCTTCGTGAAAACCCTAACCGGCAAAACAATCACTCTCGAAGTCGAGAGTAGCGATACCATCGACAATGTTAAAGCTAAGATTCAGGTCTACAACTTCTCTACTTTAGGTTGTTCTATATTTTTTGATCTTCGAATTTCAGTTAAGTTATGTTTGTGTTGATAATTTTATCAGTGTTCGCCCGCGTATAGAATTTACTATTTTTTCTTAGGGTTTTGTTGGTATATTTGATAAATTTAGTTTGTTAATTTGATTTTCCCTTGAAATAAGTGTTGTTGGCGGCTGTTGTTGATAATTTATCCATATCCAGGACCATCTCAATCATTTTGGGCACTGTGTTAAACTTTAAAGAATCATATGGTAATTTAAGAATATCAAAATCTAATATCCTATAAGAAATGGGACTTTGGAAAAACTATTACATACATTAACTTAATCCATACATGTGTCTGGGACACGCTTTAGAAAATTCAACTTTAAAATAAGGCTATATATACCGAAAATGGGACTTTCATATAAACATAACACAGAGTAATGCTTGTTATATTAACTATTGAGCTCAGGTCTCAAATCCAAAAGAATACGAAGTTTTTTAAAATGGATATATATATATATATATATATATATATATATATATATATATATATATATATACCCAATTTTTTGGGGCCTTGTGCGGTCGAGCACTTCGAATATGCCCTTGAGCCGCCCCAGCCCATATTTGCCTTATTATAAAGGTTAGGATAATTGTTGTTAAAGTTACTTTTTTAAGGCACCACTCGAGGATATTGATGGACATTCGAATTTTTCTGGTTACTGATGTGAATTTTTCGAATTGGACGGTAGAGACCCTAAAGATTAGTAGTCGTCGGTGCAATCCTTTTCAAAGTGAATTCGTTTTTTTGGCAGAACAGATTCTACTGCTAGGAATTTGCAGAAAAGGATTTTTGTGTTGTGCTGCAAATATTCCTGCTTCACTTCATATCAAGAGGTTCTGATTCCAAATACAGGTTATGTGTCTGTTTCCTGTTAGCTAAAGCAAAGGACCATTGTAGTGCCCCTACATTCAAGGAATATTTAAGTACTTCTAGATAGACATTGGTGCACTTATACGACAAAAAAACATATGTAAGGACCTTATTATGCAATCTTATTGTATAAATCATATTTCATGTGCTATGGAGGTTTAAGATTAATTGAATTCATTAAAGAGTTTTAGAATGAATTAGTAGGAGGAGAAATAGGTGTTACGGGAATTGTAAAAAGATAGAATGAGGAAGAAGGAAACGGAAAGGAAAACAGAAAGGAGAAAAGGGGTATCACTTATCAGTAGGATTTAGTGCAAAATGAAGGAGAAGGAAGAGAAGCAATGCAAAAAGGGGATAGAAGTATGGGGAGGGGGTTAATACCAGGACCTAAAAGAATCTTCTGAATGTTTTCTTTAATAGCACTACTATTCGTCATGTTAACTTTGTTCCGTAAATTGTTATTTGTCGTCTTATAAGTACTTCTAAGCATTCTTCTGTGGAATCTGTTGAATGGTCAATGGAGTACGTGTTTTCAAATTATCTATAATGCAGGAACAGTTGAACATGCATATTTTTTGCTTTCTTGTCCACATAAGGTTTAGCGTTTCTAGTGATATTCTTGCAATGTTATTCTTTTTATTCCTTGAAAAGACTGTTTACCTTGAAGGGTGTAAGTGGATAAAGTTTGGTTATAACTTTAAAAAAGCAGAATGGTTTGTGTGAGGAGAAGTGGGTCATAAAAATTGAAAAATTGGGTTCGACTTGGAGCCAAACCCAATCCAAGGTTATGGTTATGGTTATAAACCTTGACACCCTAATTTGTTATGTAAAAGTCTGTTATCATGTTGGGTATCACTGAGGCACAAGGGTATGGTTCAGTTTTTATTTATACTGTAATGCTATAAGCCACTGTTAAGAGGAATCCGTTTTCTTTCAAAACACCGTGACTGAAGCTTGTGTCAAGGTGGATTTACAGTGAAACATGAGTGTGTATATTAGTCTCTTTGATATACCGATTTGATTCACGACTCTAGATGACCAAAATCTATGGAACTTGAGTGTGGAATATTAGTTTCTTTTTGTTTCTTCTTTTTAATTTATTTTTCGTGGATGGTGCCATGGTGGAATCATTACACATATTTCCCTGGCCTCATCAGCGTTTTTATTTATTTATTTATTTTCGTTTTGTTTAAATTTCCTCAACCAAGCTTGGGCAAAATAGCAGAGAATGTAGAAGTATTAGCAACATAACAAAAAAGACCCTTCTCGTCATTTAGCATGTATCCTTTATCTTGCTCGTTATAAAGATTTTGTGCCTATGGATCAGCATTTGTGTGAATCAATGTCCAGTGAATCGTTTTGGCGATCCTTCATCCTTCAATTGGGTGATGAATATTTTGAGCCACGACACGGTGGACTGAAACTATACTTGAGATAGATATTCCTTTGCCCTGATGCCTTTTCGATAACCACAATACAGAATAGTTAGTTTTATACGTACCTGTATGTCTCTTTATGTGCTTGAATCTATATTGCACTCTTCCTTGGTGGCTATATTTGTTTGGTACTCAGCTGATTGCTATGTATTAAGCTTCTTTATTTTCTTGCTCCCTGTTCCTTCCTCTTTTCTTTCTTCTCACTGTCGCTTGTGGTTATTCATGCTAAATGAGCTCTGTGTTATCAGGACAAAGAAGGTATTCCTCCTGACCAGCAGAGACTGATTTTTGCTGGCAAGCAATTGGAAGATGGCCGTACTTTGGCTGACTATAATATCCAGAAAGAATCAACACTTCACTTGGTTTTGAGGCTTAGAGGAGGAACAATGATCAAGGTGAAGACTCTTACTGGAAAGGAAATTGAAATCGATATCGAACCAAATGATACCATTGATAGGATCAAGGAACGCGTGGAAGAGAAGGAAGGAATCCCACCAGTACAGCAAAGGTATGAATTGCATTGTCTTGAACTCAGTGATACACAAGTATTTTTACTTGATTTACTGCTTTTAACAGTTATTTCATTTTTTTCTCCCGGGGGCCGGGAATGGTACGCAAGAGTTATCTTCTTTTATTTCGTGTTGTTTGGTGATCCTCAAGTTGCAATGGATTTTGGGTTCTTGAGTCATTAATTCTGCATTGGAGGTTCGGACTTTCTAAAAGCATTTCCTTTTAGTACACTTTTTGTGTCTCATGTTGTATTTTGGTTGACTATGTTGCTTTTAACATTATTTAAGCAAAATGGTAGCAGATTTGTCAAACCTAGATTTCTCTAGTTCTTATGACAACAAAAAAGGGTTATCTATAGTTCTCATTGGTTTTGATTCAGGTTTTCAGATGATGCTATGGATTCTGGTTTTTTTGGAACTTTATCTAGTCATTTAGTTGTTGCTCTATCGTTACTTGGTCTATGTTGCATGTATGTGTTCAACGATGCGCTACTCTAATTTTGATTTTTAACTCATGTGGAATATCTTTATTCAAAATTTTCAGATTTTTGTTTCCTTTCTTTGATGGTTTCTCTCGTAAACTTGAGTGTTAAAACTATCTCTATGCATAGTCTTTCTTTATTAAATTTCTCAAAAGAAGAAGAAGAAAGAAAGGTCCTATTTCTTGCTTGCGTCCTGTTACATAGCTCAAAAGTTGACAATTTCCCATTGCAGGCTCATTTATGCTGGGAAGCAGCTTGCGGATGACAAAACAGCCAAAGATTACAACATTGAGGGTGGCTCTGTTCTTCATCTCGTTCTTGCTCTGAGGGGCGGTTATTTCTAGACGGCACATGATGTTTGTGGAATTTTCTATTCAAAGTTTTTATCGAGTATGATGAAGATTTAATGGACCATTAGTTTGAACTGTATTGTGGGGGGAAACAATGAAATTTGCGGTTGGAGATTATGAAAGCATCATGTTTTAGACCTTGTATCTGTTATTCAATCATTCGGTGTTTAATGATCGATCCCTTTGCAATATAAGCTCCCGTGTTCTGATTACAATACTTTAGACTAAAACAAATGGAGATTTGTTTGATGCCTAATCACTTGGGAATGCCCCCCAGTTTCCTTGTAAATTCATTGTTTGTTAATTAGATCACAGTGTGATCTCAGTTCTGGGTAAAGATGGGACTGTGAAATAGAGAGAATCTAAATGCAATTTTTGTTTTGTTGAGATCAGCCGAAAACTTATCATTCCAAGTCGAAAGTACTAAGTCAACTATACTTAATGAGATCCAGGGGAGAAAAGTATAATTGTATGAGTAAAAAATCGTAATGAATCATCTGTAACATTTCTTATTATAGACTTGTTCACACCTAAGCATTATCTTGTTTAGTTTAGAGTATCTTAATAATAAAAAAATCATAATTAAAGTGCCACAAAATATCTAAACCGGTCAAGAATTACTAATTGAACGCCTAATCGATTAGCAACTCTCATCAAAGACGGGGGAAGGTCTGGTATGAGGCGGATCTTGTGGTACGGCCCCACACTCATCTCATATAATTTAAGACAGGATCCACCTGCAGAGTAGGTCCCGCAGATCTTCATGTCTCACAGGTACTCTCAAAGACCGTCCCATAGGGAATTTTTCCCAAAGAGTATAGAATTATCTTTATCTTGTATAGAGAGGTTGGACTTTCCAACTTAATATTAAAAAAATACTTTAGTTTCTCCACAACTAAAGACTGCATGAAAACCAATACAAATTGACTCAGTTGGTAAGGATATGACACGTTCTTACAAAGGTCAAGTGTTCAATTCCCGCTGCCGATGTGAGGATTGTGTTGGTGAATGATCTGTAAGCACCTTTGTAAGTGACTCTATGATCCCTGGGGCCTGCCCTGACCCGTGATGGTGACCGGAGCCGAACCCACCCAAAAATTTCTTTAACCAAAAAAAAAGACTGCATGAAAACTTCAGCAAACTGCTTCAGACTGGACTGTTGAGCAATTCTCAGGGAAGGTGAGTTTTTTACTCTGGCTTCAACCAGTGCCAGCAAACACAGTTTATGGGGTCACACGATCCTAATACCATCGTTCTTGTGGAACTAGTCCCACAGACCCTCATAGCAGACAAACCGTCTTGAACTAAACTGCATTTAGTTGATCTCATTTCTCATTACAACAATTTTCAACCAAAATTATATGCAATTTCTTCTGATTGTCTTCCAAAATTACAAGATAACACAATAAATCAAACAAAATTGCAGAGATGTGCTATTGCTGTTCTCTCCTAAATTCAAGCTTATATTCTTGCAAAAAAACATCATTTCTAATAGCTTCTTCTACAATGCTCTCACGTTCAAGGGTTTGACGAATGAAAATGTCTCGTCCTACATGAAAACATCTTTTATTTTTCATTTTCTCTTGGGCTTCTTTTTTCCGTTATTTGGACCTACGAGTTTTTCCACATTTTCCTCGTCATTGTCTCCTCCCCTTCGTCTCTTCTTTCCTCCACCGTCTTTGATTTTCTGCAGCAGATTGCAAGGTAAGCCATCAAAAGTTGTACAACTCAAGTCATATAGTAAAACGCTCAGAAATAATGTGCAATATCTTTAAACTTTCTGCCCTAGTATCAGAACCATTATCACGGGATAGTATGAAACTTGAGATTATATAAAAACCAACTGAATTGAGATTATCGTGAATTAAAAAAACTTTCTCGTGTTTTCATTGTGCTGGAGTACCAGTTTCTAGAAATAGCCAAAGCAGAACAACCCTCCAACATCAAAGCAAGCCCAAGCAAAAGAATATGCACAGGAAACCAAAAGTTAATTCGTACTATTTGAGATATTCTTTTTGCCTCTGGAACAATATGCATAGGCAAGCTAAGGTCATCTCGTACCAGCCAATTAGGCATTGGTCTAGTAGTTAAGGCTGATGCATCATGACGTAGAGGCCACGAATTCTAATTCCCCTTCCTGCTTCTTAAATCCCCTTGTTTCTTACAATAGATAGGTTTCCCTCCCCGATACATAAAAGACTTTTTTTAAAAAATAGGGTCATTACGTACCATTTGAGATATTCTTTTAGCCTCTGTAACTCGCTCTAACAAAAGCAAAACTTCTTCTTCCTGAGCCGGGAACTCAGGTAGCTTCTTCCCTGAAATAAAAGGATTTAATAAAAAAACCATTTCAAATAGCATCAATAACTACACAGTAAAAGAATATGTGCCCTACCAATCAGCTTTTCTATCTGAATGTACCACTCCAGTTCATACTGATTCACCAAGGAAATTGCAACCCCTGATCGTCCTGCCCTAGCAGTTCTTCCTACTCTATGTATGTAATCCTGCAGATAATTCTTAAAATGATGAGTTCCAAGTGCTTCTAACTTACGGACAAGATCAAGCTATCGGATATAACAAAATAATGATGACCCTGAAAATATTATTATAGACATTTGCAACTATTGTTGTCAAAAGAGGATCACTATCTCATATAAATTTGAAACAACTATCCACACCCCAAAATAAAGGCAAGAGTATTCAGGATTAAAAACAGGAAATGTTTTCTTTAACATGATGATTCAGAGTAAAAAACAAATCAAGAAATTCTCCAGAAACACAAAAAGCAACAGATAAGCCAACAGTGTGGCATATAATTAGGTTTTAGCAATCTTAATAGAAGGCGGTAGAAATGGAAATAGCGCCCTTCTGGACCAAGGGAATCAGGCTGAGGTGCTAGGAGAAATGCAGAATGTCAAAGAAGCCAAAGATTGGTTTTCAACCCTTTAGGACATTAGGTTGCGGAAGTTGAGGACGGGTGATACTTGTGCACGGACTCTTAAAAACTGGACTAGAACTTTCAGAAATTTCAATGGAGAAAACAGGACGACAGTACACGCATCTACAGCTTTATTGCAGACAAGGAAAGAAGCTTAACCTTTGAGTTTGAGGGTACATCATAATTGATAACCATATCAACAGAGGGAATATCTAGCCCTCTACTAGCAACATCAGTGCAAACCAGCACATTACACTCTCCAGCCTTAAATTTGTTTAGAGCTCCGAGTCTTTTGTCCTGTCCAGAGAGGAAAATTAAAAGGGATATTTCCAACAGATATATGAGATACACGAGATAAAGTGAAAGTGAGTACTAGTAGACCATGTTTTTTAAACCCAGCCCGGCCCAGCTGGTCGGATCAGTAACCGAGCGACCCGGTCCCTAAAACGGTACGAGTTAGACCAAAAACCCAGTAGGTATAAAAATGCTTTCTTTTGCAAAACTTAGTTGACCCGCCCGGTCGGACCGGTGACCCAGTCCGGGTTTCAGAGAAATGGCCGGTCTCGGAATTAGTAAATAAAAAACTATTTTTAGGAAATTGTAATACCATTGAGTATTTTATATGTTGTGGTTTAGGCTAAATAAATAATTTGGTTAAGATTAAGTTGCAAGAAGTCAATTTTGGTGCTTGAAATTCTGATTTAATTTGGTCGAGCTCATTTGTAACTTATAAGCTATTTCGATAGATGGTAAACATGATTGGTCAAATTAGTGAATCGTTACCGATTATTATTTTCTAGTTACATTTCTAGTGTTAATTAGAACATTTCTAGTTAATATATTATATGGTATTAAATTATTAAAAATTATATATTAATTATTTTTAAATATTTATGACGTCACGGGTCAATAAACGGTTCGATAACGGTCCGATCACTAACCCTTGACCCAATAACTTTTCATGTTTGATGTCTGGGCCGAGTTTCAAAACATTGTAGTAGATGAATCAGAATACTTTGAAAGGTCAATTGAAAAATATGCAACCATACCTGGGTCATTTGACCACTAATAGGAACTGCCCTTAAGCCAAGGTTCCGAAGCATCAATGCCAAAAGACGAGTTGCCTCACATGTTCGCGTGAAAACCATTGACGTGCTTCCAGACATCTCAGTCAAAACAAATACAAGATAACAATCCTGTGGAACATAATTTTAAAATAGAGAAATGCAATTAAAAAAAGGCAGTTAAACATATATGAAGCAACTTTCAGCCAACTATATTTCAACCTAGAAGCAGCTTCATGTGTTCAAACACAGAAAGAAACAAAACCTAGCAGCGCAGGAATTACTAATAGGCAGCCAACTTTTCAAGTTGGAAAAGATAACCAACTTAATTTTCCACCACTTTGGCACAGAGAAAATAATAATCACATCTTCATCTACCACAGAAAGCATTTCTGCGTAAAACTGGTACAATAATTGGAACGGTCATAACATTTGTAATTAAGCTGCAACCAGATAATAGATCCATCACTGAAGAGACTTGTCTTAGCCCCCCTACTTTTATTTTAAAGCCAACTGACATTAAATCAGAAATTTGACAAAGAAGACCACTTGAAATAATTCTAATTTCAAAGCCAGAAGATGCAGTAAACTACAAATGTTAGGCGGATCATATCTAACCATGTAATTCCAGACTGCTGATCCGTTGGCTTAGAAACCAATGTCCCAGTTATCAGGCACACACTTGACAATCAATTTGACTTTTCATGCAAACTACAAAAATGTATGACATGAAAGAGAAAAGTAAACCTTATATTTTGCTGGAACAAAACGGTACTGTTGCTTCAATGTATCAACGGTCGAGTACTTGGACGCAGCTTCAATCTATAAAAGCAAAACATATCAGTATAACAATATAGAAAAGTCTGCACAAAACGAAATAAGGAAAGGACTTCTTTACTTTCACAGGATTCCTCAAACAGGCTCTCTGGAGCTTCTTGACCTGCAATATTGGAACGGAAAGCTTTTCAGTACTTGAATCTTTCCTTTAAAAAAAACTTTGTCCCAGCCATACTTCGAACTATCAAAATAGGTATCACATCAAACAGGCAAAGGGGTTTTCTAACTTTCCAAGAAAAGGAAACAAAATATTATGGTCCATCCATCCACACAAACACTTAAAAGTTAAAAGATAGGATAAAGGGCTCTGGAAGAACGCATATACAATATGAATATGTGCAGGTAAACATGGCAAAATTCAGAAGCACTAGCAGAGTCGGAATATGGCAGCTAGACTTGACTTGTTAAAGGTGAAGCAAGTCATCAACATCAGGCATGACCAAGAGATGATAAACATGAGATGGTGATTGAAGATTGAAGATTTCAATTTGCCAGAAGGATACTGCAAGCTAAACACCAAAAGTAATGTAGCATTTGACAGTTTCTAAAGGATAAAATTCAGGAATTAGGACGTCAAGGAACCAACGGAACAGATGCAAACAGGTTATGACCTTTTTGAAATATACGTGAAAATATTCACTTTATCTACCTTGTTTGTCATTGTAGCAGAAAATAAGTATGTCTTTCGATCGCGAGGAATAGCATTCAAAATTTCATCAAGTGCCTTCTCAAAATCTTCATTCAGTAACCTATCAGCCTCATCCAGTACCTACCATACAAAACCATAAATATGTATGAGGAAATTGTGAATTTCACCTCCAAAGCTAATACTGAGATAGAACAGTTAACTCATACTAGCATTAAACAGATCCTTACCAAATATTTGAGAGTGCGAAGAGAGAAACCTTTAGTATTTGAAAGATGGTCCACTAGACGACCAGGGGTTGCTACCTTCAGAATGGAAATGCAAAATATAGGTATTGTAACAGAAGTTAAATATTCCATAATTAACCAACAAGAAAACCAAACAGTTACTTTCATGAATTATACCAAGGCAAAGAATCACAGAAACTTGCCAATGCAAGTGCAACCATATCCATATGAAACTAAAACTAGGCTAGTGAGTATAAGAACTCACAACAACATGTGGCCGCCTTGCAAGGGCAATGCTCTGCTGTGTTTGGTCAACCCCTCCAAAAATCTGGAATAAACAGTCTTGTCAGGAATTAATTTTAACTGATGCTATCAAGATAAAAAAGAATCTGAATGTGGATTTGTTTAACATCATCTGAGCCAGAAATTCTTAGAGTTTTATATTTCGTTCAGTGAAACCGTCAGGTTATGACATCTATGTAGCAGTATAGTGCATAAAGCGGTCAATAAAAAGCTCACTGCTGCGGTCCTGAGGCCAATGCCTGATCCTAAAGCTTCAAACTGCTGAGCAATTTGTACGGCAAGTTCTCTATAAAATAGGCAAGAAATCAAAAGTCTTAAAACTTTTATTTTACATAAACCCATAATTCTTTAAACAGATTACATAAGACAGATAACAAACCGAGTCGGGGAGAGCACACAAGCAAAGAATGCTTGTGCTTGTGGAGCTTCTAGAAGTGCCTGCAATATTGGAATTGCAAAAGCTCCAGTTTTACCTGAACCTGTTTGAGCTAGCCCAATTAAGTCCTTTCCTGCACCAAACAAAAGAATTCCATAGAGCTCAATATCCATCTCAAACCAATAGCTCTCTCATACAAATAAAAATAATACTCCCACCTTCCCAAACTGCACTTTCTTCCAAGTGATGTATTTTCTATTTAAACTCCCCTAACTAACCTTATATCTTCTATATTTAAAGGGATATAACTCCACTAACTCATTAGCCTATGTGTCCTCTCATATTTAACTACATTGTTATAATTTCCAATACATCTGTTTCAGTGATATTATATGAGCAGCCTGCATTCATTGTCAAATGTTAGATCAGTCTCCAATCCATCTATTTTATTGTCAAATATTAGGTTAGCCTTTCATCCATATTGTTGTTATAATTTCCAATATACTTAAATAGTAAACCTACTCTAATTATTTTTTGTGGGTCAGTCAAACGTATATATTCAATCTGGGACGGAGACAATAATATTACTCCAAAACTATTATGACACAAGAAATTGAATAAAACAGACCTTCAAGAGCATGAGGAATAGCTTCAATTTGTATTTTAGTAGGAGATTTCCAGCCCAGATTATCACAAGCCTCCACCAATTGGTCAGATACTCCTAAATCTTTGAACGACACATTTTCAGTCGTTTCTTCTTTCTCCTCTGCCATTGCCATTGCTATCACTCACGAAAAGAACAGTAATAATATTTGGAGAATTAGGAGACAAACCCAAGAGAACAATCGAACCCAACTTCTCAAAAAGATAAAAAAAAAGCAACCGCCTTGAATCCGGAGGCGACGCTTTCTCAAAGGCTTAATCAAGGATGTTTTGTTTGCTGTTTAGGGTTCTTGCGAAGTTATGAATATCCCCTCTTATGATATATTTATTAGACGACGATGGCAAAATCGTCTTTTTGAAGAACTTATAAAACCCGGCCCAAAAGGGCTACTAATGTATCTGGATACTGGGGTGCCGGGTCCAGCCCAAATTCTTAACCCAAGGAAGAGATTAGAGAACGTGGACTGTCTCAGTCTCAGTACCGAAGCTTAAGGGTTTGCCTTCGTAGTTCAAAAAGCAACTTATAGCTTTTTATTTAAAATAAATTATTAATGATACGTTTTTAATTATTTATTGACACAATTTATAATTTAAACAAAAAACTAATTTGAAAAATACTTTTTTTTGACGCCACGATGGGCGAAGCCCCATGAGCGGGGAGAGAGAACAGCCCATGAGCGGGGAGAGAGAGCACCCTAGATAAGGGAGATTAAATCATACCGCACGCCAGCGGAGGGTATCGAACCCACGACCTCAGAGGTCATGGGCAGGCGTCTGCCCCACTGGGCCACAACACCTTATGATTTGAAAAATGCTTGATCTTAAATTAAATTATATTTTGACTAGAAATTTATCTGTCACTTAAATATGACATTCATCTTATTGGTATATTCGGAATTGAATGTCTCATTTTTTAAATTTAGGTAAAATTTCAAATTATATCCCCAAGTTACAATCCTTAATGTTTAGCTTGACATTCAAATCCGGATGGAGGGAGTATACATTACACCGAAATCAATCCAATGCTCCACTCAAACCGAAAATTTGATTTGGATTGGTCGATTTCGTTTTTTCTTGAACCGACCAAAATTTTGTATGAGTGGGTTTGGCTCCGGTCACCGCCATGTGGCAGGGCAGACCCTAAGGAGTATATGTCAGTACTTACATATCACCCACCAACATAACACTCGCATCGGCAACGGGAATTGAATATTTGACCTCTTTAATGAGGTGACAAATCTTTACCAATTGAGCCAACTTGTGATGATATTTTTTATTTCATACTAACAAATACTCCCTCCATTCTCTATTAATTATCATTTAGGAGATATCTAGGTATCCAAATTAATTATCGTTTAATGTTATTTTATTAGTTGTCAACAATTTATTCCAATTATACCCTCAACATTTTCCTTTCTTTATGAGAGAAGTGAGAGAGAGGGAGGCTGGGGGATAATATTGGAAGTTTAGGTGAAGATGACAACTTTCTTTAATTTTCTCAAATAGTCTAAAGAGTCTTATATTTAGGAGGGAGTAAGAATTAGTATTAAATAATAAAAAAATGTACTCCCAAAATTTTGGTAACCTATAAATGAAAGTCTTTAGGAATGGAGATAGAACTTTCTTTAATAATATCACCGTCGTATCCTACTGAGACTGCCACTGCGCTTTCCTTCGATCAAATTCACCCTTAAACTACTTCTCCCTTTTCCTTAAATTTATCCCAACTTCGACAGTCAGAGGAAAAAGACAAAAATCAAATTGGATGGTTCATTGTGCGGCTGTCTGATTCAAATGGCATCAGCCATTTTCTCAAGAACTCTATTTGGCCACCACCGCTTCTTCCTCCCTCAACCCTCATCTTCTTCTTTATTCCACAAGCCCCAGTTTTTCTCAATCTTCTTTACTGTAAGTAACCTAATCACTACATTAATGGTTTAAAGTTTGCTGTTTGGTTGATTAATTTCATATTTGAAGGCCATTGATTGTATCTTTTCTTTTTTGATGATTCAATGTTTTGGGTTGTTATATTTCTTGGTATTTTTTAATGATTTGGCCAGTTGTATCAACTAGTTTTATGCTTTATTGTATGATTTTTATATATTGCTGCTGCTTTGCAATTTCAATAGTTTGAGTTGTCAGTCAGATTATCTCTTTTTGGTACATACTTTTCTGGATATCTGGAAAGAACGTTGCTTTAAGGTTGATCACTTGGAGTACATAAGTTTCCGAAAACTTATCTGAATAGAAAGTACTACCTCCATTCCATAATATAAGTCTTTTAACGAACATTAAGGAAGAAAAAAATAAGGTAATTATTTAATCAAAATATCAATATTACTCTCTTAAATAATACTACCACTAATTCTATTTAAGGGAGTAATATTGATATTTTGACTAAAGTAACCTTATTTTTGCTTACTTAATTTTCGCTACATGTTCTAGATGACTTATATTATGGAATGGAGGTAGTATTTTCCTTGCAGACTGCAGTCGTGAGAGTCCATATTCTCATGCTCAGTTTCCTTAAATGCATTGCTTCCTAAAAGATCAATTACTGTTTTTGCTCTGTAGTTTCTGGCTATCAGGAAGGGAGAAATTGTGTCCAGTGTTCTCTGATTTCAGAAGCTTTTGTTTTTTTTTTTTTTTTCACAGAGTAATTGTTGTGGCCTATATTATTGTTCGACTCTTAATAAGTGGAGTTTCTTGGTAAGCATGATTCTCTCTTTATTATACGCAGGAGAAGTCATCTTATTCAAGCGTTGCTTCATCGCTTTGGTCATATAAGACTCCAACTAGAGTTTCATGTAGGATGGCTTCATCAGCAGCTACAATGCAAGCTTTCTTCTCTACATTATCTGTGCCAACTTCAGAGCCTGTTGTTTCAGTTGATTGGCTCCATGCAAACCTCCGAGCCCCCGATATGAAGGTGTGCTGTGTTCCTCTTTCTGCTCTGCATTTACCTTTTGTTGTTGTGTTTATTTTCCTTAGCAGAAAATGACTTTATCTTTGTCCTACAAATAATAATTTTTGGAAGTACACATCTTTTTGATATTTTCATGAAAGTATGGGTTTAATGAATGCGACCTCTTGATTCCCTGGAACAATTTAATCTCAGAAGTAGATAAAGAAAAAATATAGCTTAACGGATGGTATTACGCTCTCAAAATCCTCCGAAGCGCTTCCTTTCTCCCCTCTGGATACTCCATGTAGTGGTAGCAGGTATTTGATTTATCTATTTGACCATTTTTGCTCCAAAAGAGCTCGAACCAAGTTCTAGCATTCCATGAACATATTGCAGGGAAGAAAAAACACGATTGTTATCATTCCCTGCCTTTTCTGCACACAAAAAGAGCCACCAGCAGATGTCCTAGTTTGTTTAGATTCTGTGATGTTCAGATAGTTTGCATGGTCCATTTTAAATTATGCATCTCTTGTTATTGGCACGACCAACATGGACAGCGTAAGGAAAATGAATCTTAAGTTTACTGATTTTGCTACCCAGATGCATGTTTGCATCTAAAACTAAAAAGTTATTTTACTCTAATCATATGCATCTTTTTTGGATAATTTCATATCCTCGTGAATCATGATCATAGTTACTCTATTATTTCCTCATGTGTCTGTTTCAGGTCTTGGATACATCCTGGTACATGCCAGATGAGCAGAGGAATCCCCTTCAGGAATATCAGGTGATTAAATTGTTGAACCGTTTTCTCTTACTATGTTGTTACCTACATTTCAGGTTAGAGTAATAGTTACATGGATAGACACCTATGCTATTTCAATCTCAACCATTTTTGGTCTGTTAATTCTCGTTACTTGTAATGTCTCTTGGTAAATGTTTGCATGGTATTCAACTTATTTAGCTGTTTAAGAACCTTTAAATAGTACTGATTTCTGAACAGGTTGCACACATTCCTGGGGCACTTTTCTTCGATGTAGATGGCATATCCGACCGAACTACGAATGTAAGATGTTCCTCACTTTTGTTTTCAGTTTTCACTGTACTTCCTAATAATTTAGCTTCTAAGTAAAGATCCACCATTCATATATGTTCTCACTGCCGTACTATCTCAATATTTTTGTATTTGTAATTTTTACTGTTTACATATATAAAATGTTAGAATAGAGAGATGGCTGTGCAATTTCTTTCCTTCTTGTTTTAAGCTTTCCTGAATTGGTATGTTTACTTAAATGCAGCTTAATTGTTTAATTGGTTAAACCAATCATTATCCGTCTCTCAATATGTGATCTAAATAACTTTTTACTGTCAAATGATATGTATCAGTTGCCACATATGCTGCCATCAGAGGAAGCATTTGCTGCTGCTGTTTCAGCACTCGGTATTGCAAATAAAGATGGGATTGTTGTGTATGATGGAAAGGGCATTTTCAGTGCAGCACGTGTTTGGTGGTGAGCTCTGAATAGATTATCTTTTTTTTTTCCCTTCCAATTTTCATTTAACAAAACATGCAAGTTTGGAATAAAGCAGCCGTTTCTTACTTAGGTAGCTTGATTACTTGTTTCCTTATTGGTGTTACATAGGATGTTTCGAGTTTTTGGACACGATAATGTTTGGGTTTTAGATGGTGGCTTGCCGAGATGGCGTGCTTTAGGATATGATGTTGAATCAAGTGCATCTGGTGATGCTATCTTGAAAGCTAGTGCTGCCAGTGAGGCAATAGAGAAAGTATATCAGGGCCATAAAGTAAGTCTGTTATTTATTTGTCTTATATTTTAATCCCATTACCTTCTTTTCTTGTTTTAATTTCACCACTAGAATATAAATCTAGGTCAGCTACTATACGTTTGAAAATGGGGTTCCAGAACATAGTTAACATTTGGACTTCAATTTTTTTTCCAAAATAAGGTTTACATTTGCAATACCAATGAGCATTTAATGAACTTTGACCATTTTTACCCTTTTTCCTTCTCTTCTTCTAACAACTATTCCAATTTCCAAGAAGTATTTAATGTGGATATATTAGTCTTTTGTTTTTGAATCTTATTGCTTTTAGAAGTTTCTTAATATGTGTGAAAAGTAAAAATGTTGACTATATTAATGGGATGGAGGGAGACAGGGAGCAGTCATTAGGTAGAGTATCACTCAGAGCTATTCTGTTTTTGTAGGTTGGGCCAATTACATATGAAACAAAATTTCAGCCACATCTTGTATGGACACTTGATCAGGTTAGTTTCCTTCAATTTTACTACTAAAAGGTTTCTTGACTCTCTTTATCGATTTTTTTGTTGAGTAAAATGCTCCCTTTGGCCACCACTATTTATGGTTTTCTCTTTTTAGCCAAAAATAATTTTTTAATCGCCTTGTAGCCAACAACAAATTACGGGCTGCTCTTTTTAGCCAAAATGGCGGATTCGAGCGAAATTTGATCGCGGATTGCCCACGTGCTGACAAAATCAGGGGCCATTTCGTCTTTTTCAATCATTCCCTCCAAGCCAAAAAACACCCACATGATATCCAACCCACCCGATCCAGTACCCTACCCATTACCAACCTCACCTACTCTCTCTCTCTCTCTCTCACGTAATTCCAACTTCTTTCTGGTAGAGCAATGGATGTTGAGCTCATATGCCATCTTCCTCCTCTCTTTCATACAAGCACGATATTTTCATAGTCTATCAACAATGCTACCACCCCCGGCGCTACCTATGTCATGCCTTCTCTTCCAGATCCGCTGTTATGGCTATCAGATCTCACAGCCGCAGCTGCACATGATGAAGATGAGAGGAGAAGATGATGTTGAAGACGAAAAGGAGGAATAGGCTGAAATCTCCTATTTTCTTCTCGACCGGCGAAAGAGAATGTGAGGATGGTGGATTGCAGGCAAGATTGTAGAATTTTCAGTCCAATTGTTCCCTCTTCTAATTCCCTTTGTTTTTTGTTTTTTGTTTTTTTATGGTTCTTATCTTAGAATCAGTTTGGCGCGATGGAAACACTTGCTATCCGTTAGGTCACGGGTTCGAATCCCAAAAACAGTCTCTTTATGAAAAATAAAGGTAAGGTAAGCCTGCGTACATCGGGACCTTCCCCAGACCCTGCTGATGTTGGAGCTTTGTGCACTGGGTACGACATTTTTTCTTATCAAAGAATCAGTTTGCAAAGATTCTTGTTTGAACTCATCTTATCGAAGATTGGTAGCTTAGATAATCAAGGGTGATTAGGTTAAGGTGGTTGAAAGCTTCAAATTGACATTATACCTTCGGCTGCTTCAGAATAATAAAAAAAGAGCAAATTTGGACGGAATCTGCCACATTGGCTAAAAATAGAAGCCCGTAAATTGTTGTTGGCTAAAAGATGATCAAAAAATTGTTTTTAGCTAAAAAGAGGAAAGCAGAGATAATTGGTGGCCAAAGGGAGCATTTTACTCTTTTTTTCCTGAACATTACTCATTTTTTTTTAGATCAGTGAGTTTTGATCGTTTCATCCCTGAAGCTTTTGGGCATTGTAATCCATGATTTTATTTTCATGGACTGTTGTATCTTATACACTATTTTCTTATGAAAAGAAAATAATAGTTTTATTCAGATACATATACAAATGCTCCCTTCATCCTAAATTGCATGTCCACATTTGACTTGCACAAGAATTAAAAAGAGTAGTTTGGCCATTAGTAAGTTACCATAATATCCTTTAATATAGGAGGACGGAGGGACCATATTTTAGTGGAACTTGCATCCTTTAGAAATATTAGTTTAGTTAGGGAGTTTAGAGAGAAAATATATCTATTTTAAGATAATCGATATTCATTTTGGGACAAACTAAAAGAAAATTGGACATTCAATTTGGGACGGAGGGAATAATAGTTTCTATAGTAGAGGCTGGATAGTGAATCTGAACACAGTTAAAAGGAAAAGGTTATTGGTGCTAAGGGTGAAATAAGATCTCTGATTAATTAATTTCAACCTAGAGTAGAATTGCTATTTTATGTGCACTTTTGAGTACTCCAGAAGATGTCATGTAGCTAGAAAAAAGAGAACAAATAAAGTGTTTACCTGACAGCTGGTGGTTGGAAAGGTATCTTGTCAGAAATTTATCTTTAACGCAACGCTTTTTTATTTTATTTTATCTGTTTCAAGTTGCAATAACTCTCAATTTTCAGGTTAGTAAGAACATTGAGGAGAAAACACATCAACATATAGATGCTCGTTCAAAAGCTAGGTATCTTTATTATGTTTCTTTCCATCTCTTTTTAACTTTTGCTCTGTTGGTTATTCTGTTACGTGTTAACGTGTTATATTAAGTGATTGGAAATTGTTTACCGTAAGATGTCGAAAGGGCCCTTGTGGAAGCCATGATTAGACAAGAAAGTGCTTTCTTTTAGTAAGCAATTCCTCTAATAAGAGGCAATATACTTAGTTAATAATAAGAGGAAGTGTCTCTTTTACTAGAAGCTTCAGAAATGCATTTTGAAAACATAAAGACCGGGAAGTAATATGGTGTATTGGTGTAGTTTGAGTATTCCTGGAAAGAGTTATTCTGCTCTCTCTCTCTCTCTCTCTCTCTCTCTCTCTCTCTGTGTGTGTGTGTCAAAATAAATAAGATCACCATCGCATTTTATTTTATTTTTAATATATAATATTATACACCGGTAATGCTGCTTTCGGAAGCATTGCTATTTTGCTTTTGATACATCTAATGGTTGATTCACCACTCACAGCCACTAAAGATAGTTTGGGCTGTTGGTAGTCCCTGTATTCTTTGTTTTCCCTGGCATGTACTTTGAAGAACAATTTATCAAGAGATTTTAGTACTTTCCATGGATAACACATGCATAAAAAATTCTGATCTAATTGTTCACCAAATTTGTACTGATCTTGTACTCGGATTTCATTTTCAATTTTTATTTTTAGATTTGATGGGGCAGCACCAGAGCCTCGAAAAGGAATAAGAAGTGGCCATGTACCAGGCAGCAAATGTGTACCATTTCCCAAGGTGATTGATTTTTAGAAAATATTCATTTTTGAAGCTATAAGATCCATTTTGATGACATTTTTGCTGATTTCTTGCAGATGTTAGATGGTTCCCAAACGCTTTTATCTGCTAATAAGCTGAAGGAAAAATTTGAACAAGAGGGTAATCAGTAGTTTTACTTTCTATAACTTCACAACTTTGCAGGTTGGCAACCTCGAATCGGGCTCGGACTTAGAACCTTGCCCCGGAGGAGGTTCTCTTACACATGAACAATGCTAACCCCTGTGCCTTTTCTTTTCTTCAGGCATCTCCATGGACAGCCCAATTTTAACTTCATGTGGAACTGGTGTAACTGCTTGTATTCTTGCATTGGTAACTCTCTCTCTCTCTCTCTCACAAACACACACACACGTGCACAGAGCCATAGCACACGACCGTCCATGATTCATATATATGTTCCAACACCTACAAGCTTGTTTATTGTTGTGATATAACATGAGAGCGTATTGATGTTACAAAGAGGGATCCTATTTACCATATACTTGGTCATCATTTCAGGGCCTCCATCGACTTGGGAAGACAGACGTTCCAGTGTATGATGGATCATGGACAGAGTGGGGAGGACATGCAGACACTCCTGTCTCAACTTCTGAGCAGTAGTTTACATGCAAATCCAAGAAAACACCCGTCTTAACTTACGAGTAAAATCCTGCCTGTGACGGAAAAAGGCGATGTTAGAAGAGAAGATTAAGCAGCAGAAGGTTTTTCCATTTTTCATGCAAATACAAATAAAAATAAATATTGGTAGAAGTAAGATACATTGTTTTTCTTTAAAGATCAATCTTTGTGTTTATAATCACAAAGCCCAGTACAAGAGTCAATTTTATTACATGCTAAAGTGTGCAGTTTTTGCTGATTCTCCTTCTCCCGCCCCTCACACCCCCATACTTCGGAACCTTTCTTTCTTTCTCTTTATGGGGCGGGGGAGGTGGGGGGATGCGGGAATCGAACGCAGGAGGTCCTGCGTCCCACAGCCGTTTCCACTGTGGCCAGAAGACTCCCACACTTCTGAACCTTTCGATCACTCTATACTCGAAATAATGTCCCAAAATAAATTCAGGTATACAAATTTGCAAAATAATTTCGAACCATGTTTTTCAACACATCTTTACTCATGCGCCACTCACCTGCTGAACTTTTTAGCATCTTTATCTGATATCTATTATTTTTTGACATTCGTAGAAATATGATTATACTTTGTGTTTCTTTCCCCTTCTTTAGCTAAGCAGTACTAATATACACTGTTTAGAGTTTTTAGCTATTTCTAACATAATAAGTTTATTTTTTTTAATAACAATCATCAGTGAAAAATACATTTCCCTAAAAAATGAAAAAAAAATACCTTTTATGAATACAACTAAACAAACAGATTTGTTCATGTCTTAATTATACTTTTTTTTAATTAATTATATATATATATATATATATATATATATATATATATATATATATATATATATATATATATATATATATATATATAGACACACACAGGGTTTCTTGACTTTTTATTTCTTTGTAAAATATTAGGCCTTGTGTAAAGTTTAAGGACTTTTTTTAACAGAAATGTAAAGTTTAAGGACTATTTTTCTAAAATAATAATTCTATCATTTTTATTACGTTAATGGAACTAGTTAAGCATATGAATGAAAATAATATGCTTTACTTTCTTTTCCTTAATATATGCAAAAATAGTCAAAGACCTTATATTATGAAACAAATGTAGTATTTATACCTAGGCGTGTCCCGAACCCAGCTCACATAGCTCGAAAAAATGTGAGTGTGAGCTGAGGTGATGTGAGCGTGAGCTTAATATTCAAGCTCGCTTCTTATGTGAGCTGAGCGTGAGCTTGACCCCGCTCAGCCCGAAAAAAGATCTAACCCGAATAAGATTAATAATATGATTAAAATATTATATATATATATAAATATATAAAACAATAATAATAATAATATAATATATTGATAAACTCAGTACTCAATACCACACTTTAATTATTCTCTCCTTTACAAAATCCTATTCAGTATTCACCGAGACCGACTAATCATCTTCCATCACCATCATCAGTCATCCTTATTCTGTCTTCAACATGTTTACAAGGTAAAATTTGGCTCTTTCTTTCTAATTGTACTATGCTACTGCATCAATGGACAATTAATCCAAATCCTATTATATATTTATGTCGTTTTGTCTCTTTTGCTTTTTTTTTTTTTGTATTCTTGTCCAAATTTAATTTTAAGGCCAATTGTGTTATATTATTCTTGAGACAGGATTTTCAATTTTTCACTAATATAGATGAGCTTGAGAAGCTCGTGAGCTAAGCTCGAGCTCGTGTTAAAATGTGAGCTGAGCGTGAGCTCAAGGTTTATGAACTTTTCCGGGCTGAGCGTGAGCTTTTCAATTTTTATGTGAGCTGAGCGTGAGTTATTCCAAGCTCAGCTCACATAGCTCGATTGACACCCCTATTTATACTGCATATGTTTGGAGAAACCTTTTTTTTTTCCTTCATAAAAGAAAAAAAAACAATTAAAAAATGAAAATATTCAACTGAATATGTATTTGGCAGTTGCAAATCTGGCAGTGGATTAGTCATATGACACTATCAAACAGGAGTATGCAAGGAAGAGAGGAAACATAGGAGGAAAACAAGGGGGATTTGTAGGCTTTGTCTCTCGAACTATTCCTCATCTTCCTATTCTTTGCCATTCCCTTGAAAGGATATTTCTAAAAAAGCTTTCTGTAATTGTTTCTCTCAAGAAATTTAAGAAGAATGGAGGTCAAGACAAAAGAAGAAGACATCATCATCAACACCAACACCACCCAAGTTGATGCTGTACAAGGAAATGTAGCCTCCAAACAAGAACATGTTACGGAAGCAGATCAAACATCGGATAACCGCCATGGAGATGATGAAATTCAGAAGGAAGACAAGAAGGTTGATGCAGCAGATAGTAAAGGGGAGGCCTCCCCGTCTGATACAAGTGGAAAAATAGACACTTTTCTTGGCCAGACAGAGGAAAATGGTGTCATTTCTGATCTGAAAAGTCATGAGAAGAAGGCATTAACAGAATTTAAATCTAGGATTGAAGAAGCCATTTTGATGAACAAATTGTTTGAGAAGAAGAAAGATCAAGAAGACCCTGTTCAGAATCCAGAATCAAACACAAGCCAGGAAGAAAAGGAAAAACAATCAGAAGACAAAGGGAAAGCAATAGTCGAAGATGAACATCCAAATCAGGCTGAAATTCAAGAAAATATTACACTTTGGGGAGTCCCGTTATTGCCAAGTCGTGGAGATGCAGCCACTGATGCGATACTAATAAAGTTCTTGAGGGCAAGAGACTTTAAGGTCAATGATGCGTTTGAAATGTTAAGGGATACCCTTATATGGAGGAAGGAAAACCGTGTTGATTCAATTCTTGAAGAAGATTTAGGAAACGAGTACGATCAAATGGTTTACATGAGTGGAGTAGACCGCGAAGGCCACCCCGTTTGTTTCAATTTGTATGGAATATTTGCAGATAATGAATTGTACGACAGGACATTTGGAACCCCGGAGAGCCGGGAGAAGTTCTTGAGGTGGAGGCTAAAATCGATGGAAAATGAAATTCTGAATCTTGATTTCAGGCCTGGTGGTGTGTCTCAATTGCTACAAATCAACGATCTTAAGGACACCCCAGGATTCGCCAGGAAAGATATCCGTCTTGCCACCAGACAAGCCGTGGCACTTCTTGAAAACAATTATCCTGAATTTGTTGCTCGAAATGTAAGAATCTCTTTTAATGTGATCGAGATTTGCTAGTACAATATCTAATACACCAATGAAATTGTAACGTTCAAACCTATTCTTACCGTTGCAGGTCTTTGTCAACGTTCCACTCTGGTATTACGCCTTCAATGCTATCTTAACCCCTTTCTTGACGCAAAGGACCAAGAGCAAATTTGACTTTGCTCGTGCAACCAGAGTTACAGAAACGCTTCTCAAGTAAGAGTTCTATTTTCATTCTCTCTTGGTTGCTAGATGCAAGTGATGAAGATTAGCCTGCATTGAAACTTTTAACTGTAGGTACATTTCTGGAGAGCAAATTCCTTTAAAGTACGGAGGGCTTAAGCGAGAGAATGATCACGATTTCTCCACTGGAGATCTTGTTTCTGAGGTTCCCCTTAGAGCAGGATCAATTGAAAGTGTTGAAATTCCAGCACCAAAGGTAAGAAATAGCGTATTTGTTACTCATTATTTTCACCTTTCTGATAATCTTTTTTGTAAATATTTAAGGCTGGGAGCACTCTGGTTTGGGACATAACAGTGACAGGTTGGGAGGTTAACTACAAAGAGGAGTTTGTGCCAACTGATGAGGGTTCTTATGCCATTATAGTGAAGAGAGGAAGATGGATGGGATGGTTTGAAGAGCCAGTTCGTAACTCGTTTAAAAACAATGAACCAGGGAAGGTTGTGATTACTGTCGAGAATGGAATTTTTAAGAAGAAACGGATTTTGTATCGATACAAGACCAGAGACAGCTCCCCCTCCAATGTTTAAGCTCAAAAGTTTGCTATCACAGAAAGATGTAGCAATAATTTTCTTGCAACCTTTGTTATCAAGATTTAGTTTTTCAAATTCCTAGCGATTCTTGAGTTAAATCTTGTTTGGTACATTTAGAATAGAAAGTGCAGCAAAGAATAGGGAGAGTTTTTGCAGTTCACACCGGCAATGGATGATTTTGAGAAGTTTATCCTATTAATGGATATAGTTCCATCTCCATTATTGTTTTTAGGGCAAGGTAGTTTCATTCCTAGGGAAAAGAACGGAAAAGAGGGGCAGGAAGTTCTACTAGTTCTTAGACACTAGTATTTGATAGTTTGCTCAATGCCGAGTTTATATCCCTTGTTTACCCTGCTCTTTAATCTTTATAGTTCCAATAAAAGATTATTACAAAATTTAACCGGATTCTTTTTCTTGGGTAATCAAAATAAGCAAATACCTAAGCAGTCTCATTCTTTGCAGAAGATGGAGTAATTAGATCATCCAGTTTAAAGACTAAAAGATACTTTCATTTTTATATAAAGAATATGAACAGAAGAAGCATGGCCAAAATTGCAGTAATATATCAAGGAATTTTAGCGCTCATGTATCAGATTACAGCGGAATGAGAAGGAATAATTCTGTATTAAGAGAAATGCTGTGTTTTACCTTCTGTGTAAAATAACAATTACTGGAGCTAATGGGCGATTTAACATTTCAAGTTTACAGCAGACCCAATCCTCAACTGGCAACTTCGAAGCAAAAGCTTGGACCTTGTCAAACTCTTCCCTAAAATACAGCCATCATGAAAATAAACGTCAAATGTCTGAGATTCAAAATAAGTTAAAATAGTGAAAACAAAAGCATAATATTCACCGATTGGATTGCCTTGTCAACTAATTAATTAGTCCAAATCAATGGTAAGAAGGTGTTCACTTAGCCTTTCAGGAAGTTAATCTTGTCTCAATCAAACTGCTTTCTAAGCAGTTCAGAGAAACCGTGGAAAGGGTTGGGGCCAAATGAATTCTTTACCCGTTTTTTCAACATAATCAGCTCTTGCAAATGTGTTTCCCCACTTCTTTTTCTAGTAAACAAAATGCATATTTATTGCGAATTGACATGCACCATCTTAGTTCCAGCAACCAAAGATTGACATACACGGTGCTAATAGATACCAAACAATGTGCATGTATGAAGGGAGAGAAAGACGAAAGAGGAAATAATGAACTAATTTAAGAGAACCCTAGGCAACTGCTTACCTTCCGCCTGCGTGACCCACATAAACCACAGCAGTGATGAGGCCCTCTGGTGCAAGTATTCTCTTGGCCGCCTCCAGTGCAAGTAATGTTGTATCCGACCTAGTAACAATAGTTTTCTGACCTCCTGGAAGGTAACCCAAGTTGAACGCGACTAACCTAGACCAGATACACAAAATATGTTCAAATCACCAGGGAGGTAAGGTAATTTTAATTAACTTACTTTAGTATCTGGTTTTATTCCCCATTCTCATATCTGAGGCAAAGTAAGTACCTCACAGCAACACCACTAGGTACAACTTCCTCCATTTTGCTATGACACATTAGAAATAGCTCCACATGTTCTTTCTGTATAGTAGAAGATTAATTAAGTTTCTGAATGAGACAGTACGACACCATATAACGACAGAAAACAGAGAAAAAGAAGATGATACGTGTAATTTTTATAGAAATAATATTCAGGAATGCCACAAAATCGAGCCAGAAGGACAACCACATGACACGCAAGGAATGAAATTTATTTGTGCCTCTCATAATATGACTTATGAATTGCGTAGCCTCAAATGTGGCAAATCAATGCAAAGAGCCACTCTCTATGAGGTAATTTCCACATAGCAGACAAGAAACACCTCGTCCACAAATTGGTTTTTCATTTAGTAGTTTACAGATTCTAAACATGAGATTGAGCTTCTGATTTGTGAAGCTAAGAGAACCGTACTAAAGGTAATGCCTCATCAAGATTAAAACACATGAATGATTGAAAGTATACTATTACCTCATCTGGACTAAGAGATTGGTCAAGTAAAACTGAAGTACTTTCCAAAGCAACTTTTTGTATGTCCATTGAATAAACACGGCCTCCACCAGTTTTATCAACAACCATTCTCAGAAGTGCTAATGTATCGTGACCATTCCCGCAAGTAGCATCAATAACCACATCGCCTCTCTGGATGACATGCTTCCACAATCTGGATAGAAAGTGAACAAGAGCAAAAGCAAAATCTTCATATCACTTGATGCTGTGAATTGCAAAACTCACATCCCATGTTCATATTTTCCTAAAATCTTAGTGAGGAGAAGCAATCTGATTATTAGGGAAACATGGAAACTAAAACAAGGAACCTCAGTTCAAAATCATCCAACTCCGAAAAGATTTAAAATGTGAATTAAAAGGAAAAGTAATCAGTCCAAAGTGAACATCTTTTAACTCCATTAAATCAAAGGTGACTTATTATGGGAAAAAACTCTTTTGTCCCATACTCTGTTATATTTATCAAGTGTCACTTTCACCAAAGATTCCACAGGTTAAAGATCTTTTAAAAAAAATTAAAAAATAAACATACACCGACAACAATAACACAAGAATGGGACAAAAGATTTGATCCATTCACTCGCTTATGTGTGAGTAACATTTCCAATTGAAAAGATGTGAACAATTAAACATATGAAAGTAACTCATTTTTGAAGGAACATGAATTTACATAATAAAATGACTAGATGTTCAAAGAAAGAACATCGGATAAACTAGAGAAATTCGAACACACGAAAAAACAAACATTCTAAGATTGAATTTGAGAGTGCACTCAAATTCAAGTAAGGATTTTTTGTATCCTTAGTGATTTTGCATCACAAATATAACTCAAGGAAGGTGATCAGTGACGGATACAGGAATATAATTCACTGGGTTCATTTGATATACACAACAATTCACTGGGTCATTTATACATCTATTATCTAAACGGAGTAAAATATATCATATATATAATTAAAGATTTTTTTTTTTCTTTCACTGGGGTCATTTGAACCCAGTAACAGCTTACTGATCCGTCCCCGAAGGTGATTCACGCCTAGAAGCAATTCGGGTTCGTTTGTTCAAGTTAGAAAAAGTAAAAGGGTTCTTACATTATGTGTATATACAAAAATATAAGATTCTTGCAAAAAAGAATAGTTTATAGCAAAAATATACCATCAATTTGAACCCCAGAAGCCCCCTTCCCCTGGCCCCAACCCTCCAACAAAATGGGAAAAGAATGACCCACAGGAATCCAAAGAAAGAAATACCTACGAGTGAACAACTTGAGTAGATTTCATCTTTCCAAACAAGTATCCCATCATTACTTTCTCTAGCCCTGAGCAAGTATAGATAAACATCTCAAATCCCTTAATAAAGGTTAATGGGGAAAGGAAAATTGGGATTTAACTGAATAATAAAAAAAACTGGTAAAATTTTAATTAGAGGAAAAAAATGAATGGATAGATAAATGATGAACCTGCTGAAATGGGTGTGGTGGTGGAGGCAGTAGAGGATGATGATGATGCATTTGTTCTAAGGCTCAAATTCAAGCGTGGAATATGAAGAAAAAAGTTGTTGAAATGGGAATATTGGGATGTCCAGGAAAGTGATGGATAAGGGGAAACGCTGCAACAAAAAGCACGACCAATATTCATGCCTCACTTGCCCTCTTTTCTTGCTCCCTTCCTCCGTTTACTTTTATATGGTTCATCACCAAGGTTAAATTTGTACATTCCTAGTTTCCCCTACAATTCCCCATAGTTAAAAGTGAGTCATTCAAAGAGTGATTTCATGCAATTTGGCCACAATACTTGTAAGTTTTTTTTTAAGGAAAAAATATAACGCTCATAAATTTGGACTATCAATTTTTTTTACTCGACGTTCTAAATTAAAGGTGATTTCACATAACTTTTATGAACAAAGGTTTTTTATGAATAGTTTTTGTGAGTTGAGCCCAGATAAGGTTCTAAATTAAAGATAGTCCTACACAATTTTCCAAAGGTTATACCCAAACTTGAGGATTGGCTATCAAGAGACATTTACTTCTATAGCTAAGATGAATATTGTCGGGTCATTTTATCTCTTGCGGTAAATTTCGACTGGCCACTACGATAGTATGATGTGAAGAATAATTTCCTCCTCCAGGGTATGCATGCGGAAAGGCAAATTATGTGTTAAAATAGTTTCTTAGAGCATGATTTGGAAAATTGGGCTACTCTATGAAGAAATACGCGTTTAAGAAAGTTTTGGCAGATCATACTCCTTTTTACAAGAGAGATGGTGGTAATATTACCTCACTTATTATTTATTTTGATGATATATTTGTTACATGTAGTAGCACTAAGAAGATTTAGAAGCTTCGGAATTTTTGTTGGCCAAGGAATTTGAGATGAAAGATGTAGGGAATTAAAATATAAGTTGGGCATTCAAGTGTCTTGTCCCAAACAATGATTGTTTCTTTCCCAACAGAAGAATACCTTAGATCTCTTAGTTGAAACAAGTAATTCCGCGCTATTGAGGTCAAGGACGAAGACAGGGGCAGGGGCAATGGCCCTCTGAAAATTTTAAAAATACTATTAGGTATAGTAAATTTTATATGTAGTTTTTTGTTGTTATCGTTTTTATATGTAATTTGACATACTGTTGCAATTTCGCCCCCCAACGCCAAATTTCTGTCTTTGTCCCTGATTGAGGTGATCCATGTTCTAACAATCTTTACTGATCAGGTTCTAACCAATAAGGGAAGATATCAAAGGTTTGACTGATATATTTGACTCACACATGACATGATATATCGTATGTAGCAAGTGTTGTGAGCCAATTTATGCATAATCCTAGTTATCGGCATATGAATGCAATTAACCGTACTCTAATTTATTTGAAAGATTCTCCAGGTAAAAGTATTATGTTATCCAAGCATGGACACCTAGATATTGTGGGATATACCGACTCAAAATTTACTAGCTAGAAATTAGATAGGATTCCACTTCAGTATATCTATATTTTGTTGGAGGTAATCTACTAACTTGTAGGAGTAAGAAACAAGTCGTGATCTCTTTATCGAATGCAGAAGTAGAATATTGTGCGCTACATCATGCAAACACATAGCTTACTTGGTTAAAAATTCTCACAAGCGAGTTTGTGTTTGGTCCAAAGGCACCAATTGTGCTTTATTGTGATAACACATCCATTGAGATTGCTGATAATTCGGCGCAGCATTATAGAACGGACATATTAAACTTGGCAAGAACCATATCAAGAGTAATCTAGATTCTAGTATAATAGAGATTCTTTACATTGAGAGTGCAAGTCTAGCGGACCATTAATGCACCAACTTAAGGGAGAAAGTTAACACGTATTGAAAAAATTTGGGCAAATTGGCAAATTTAGTCCCCAAAGTGGTGGACTTTCACGACGAAGGTCCCCATTGTTTTTTTTTTGGTATTTAGGTCCCCAAATAATTTGCGTTTAGTGTTCATGGTCCTTCCGTCCAATTCTGTTACGGAAAAGTTTTATTTTGATTTATTTTTTAAATTGTTTGGGTTTTACCAGGGGTAGTTTAGGGAATTCACACCCAAATTAACCCTGGGGTTAAACCATCCAGCCGCAGTTGTTTTTATCAATTTTTACCATTTCTCCCAAAAAGGTTTCTTCCCTGAAACCCGCAAGCGATTACCATTTCTAGGGTTTTTGAATTTGCGATTTCGATTGAATCAAGCAGCGATGACACTAAGATCAGGACTGCATAAAGGTGGGGGGAGTGATGGATTATGCATCTTGAGTGGGTTACTGAACTCAGATGCCTTGGAGGGATATTTAAAGTAAGTTTTGTTTATTTAAGAAATTCGTTTGTTTCTTAGAGAAGGAATCCGATTTTTGGTATATATTCTGAAGTTTTTTTGTTTAAATGTATTAGTATAATCTGGAAGGAGGTTTCTGAAGAGAAGAGGTCATTATTTGAGAAGTTGGATGCAATATGGTTCAATGTCTACTCTAATCCGTTAGTGAAAGATTCTGAGGCTAAGGTGGTCAAGTGGGTTAAGAAGATGAATATTCTCAGAAAACCGTATGTGCTTGTACCCATTGTCAAGTGGTAAGCTTTTTCATAGACATTGCTATAAAGTGGATTAAGAATAACAATAGACACAGATAACTGATTGTTTTGCTTAATATTTGATTCAGGGGACATTGGTTTTTGTTAATTATGTGTAATTTCCATGAGGGTTTGGATACAAAAAATCAGTGCTTGTTATTGTTTGATTCCCTTCAAGTTGCAGCCAATAGAATACATCCTTTAATCATAAAGTAAGTTAGTATCTATAAAGCTTATACTTATACAACTTATGCAATGCAATTAGATGATTAGGAATCAGGAAAATGGTTGGGGGCACCTTTGTTTTTTTTGTCTAAATTACAAACCTGTAGAAATATTTTTGAAGATATGGCTGTAATATGATACAAAAATCTTGTTTTGCTTAATGAATATGTGAACACTTTTGGTAGACATTTTTTCATAATTTGAATATGTGAAATCTTGTTTTGCTTAATGAATATGTGAAATCTTGTTTTGGGATTTTTCCATAATTTGAAGCTTTCCTCATGGTCTTTAATGGAGATTTGAAAAAAAATTCAAGTTGGAAGAAGATGATTGCTATTTTCAGTATTTAGAGTAGGGATATATCACAATATAATCGTTGGAATAGAGATTACCTATTATACCCTTGCCATTTTTGAATTTTCCTTTTTTTTTTTGCTGTCTAACAACTTCACTGAACAGAATTGGACGGAAGGACCATGAACACTAAACGCAAATTATTTGGGGACCTAAATACCAAAAAAAAAAACAATGGGGACCTTCGTCGCGAAAGTCCACCACTTTGGGGACTAAATTTGCCAATTTGCCAAAAATTTGTTAGGTTCTGAGAATCTGTATAATTGTGATATGATAGATAATACTTAATACTAGGATCTTGTAAATACTTTTGCTATCTTTTGTACTATATATAACTTTTTCCTACAATATTCAATTGAGATAAATACCCAGGAATTTCCTAACCAAGAAGCCAAAACCGAATTAAGAAAAAATATTGTACAAAGAAAGAAAATTATACTCCGCCATGAAGCAATTGATAATTTGCATATCAAGTCATGCCCGCACAAAAACTTATTCAAGCTTTTTAACTCTCCAGCTCTCTACAAGCTCGGCACTCTTATGAACTAATCTGCCACGGGGAAATAAAAGAGTTTACATATTGGTAAAACAGAGGACAAAAATCTCCTCATGCATCGTTGAGGGCCAAAACTCCAGGAAGCTGTTTGCCTTCGAGAAGTTCCAAGCTAGCACCACCTCCAGTAGAGATGTGGCTCATCTTGTCAGCAAGCCCAACCTTCTCCACTGCAGCAACTGAGTCACCTCCTCCGATGATTGTTGTCACTCCCTTGCCGCTAAGCTCAGCCAATTTCTTTGCTATAGCCTGGAAAATTACCAGAACATCAAACATAGTTCTTTGTCCAGTAACAGTGACATAAAAACAGAAGGGCATTGCTTAAAGGCCCAAGGATTAGGTTCATTATCATACCTCTGTCCCGGCAGCGAATTTATCGAACTCAAAAACACCCATTGGCCCATTCCAGATAATGGTTTTTGTAGTATCTAAAGCTTCACTAAAGGACTTGATGGAGTCGGGTCCAATATCTAATCCCATCCAACCATCAGGAATTCCAGAAGCTGGTACAATCTGCAGAATCAATCAACTGTTCTTTAGTCCCAATAAGGATAAATTCTAGCAAAACAGATTTCATCGATTAGGCTCTCCAATCTGTTTCCTACCTTGCTGTTGGCATCTGCAGCAAACTTGTCGGCAGCAACTACGTCAGTAGGAAGCATTAAGTTTACTCCTTTGGCCTTGGCCTTTTCCATGAGCGACGTGGCAAGACTAAGCTTGTCCTCCTCCACAAGAGAAGATCCAACAGAATGACCTTGGGCCTTATAGAATGTGAAGATCATGCCTCCACCAAGCAAAAGGATGTCAACCCTCTCTAGGAGAGACTCCATCACACCAATTTTGCTAGACACCTTTGCGCCACCAACAATTGCAGCGAATGGCTTCTTAGGATTGGACACAGCTCCGACTAGATAATCGAGCTCCTGGGAGAAAAACGACATAAGAGATACAAGCCTGTTATTTTTATTCCTATGATACAAATGTTCAATCAGGAAATCAGTGAAGTTTACAAGTATCTAAAAATCTCAAAGAAAACCAAGAATTATACATTATCAACTCATATCTGTGTGTGCAAGGGTAGAGTCGAACAATCAGAGAAGAAATGGAAAACCTTCTGCATAAGAAACCCAGCAACAGCAGGCTTTAAGACCTTAGCCACTCCTTCAGTGGAAGCATGGGCTCTGTGAGCTGTTCCGAATGCGTCATTACAATACAAGTCAGCAAGAGCAGCAAGTTTCTTTGCAAATTCAGGATCATTCTTCTCTTCTTCCTTGTAAAATCTGACATTTTCGAGAAGCAAAACGCCTCCATCTGGCAAGGTAGCTGCCAATTTCTGGACTTCTTCACCAATACAATCATCTGCCATCTTGACCTATTGAATGTGCAGAAACAGGACCAGAAGAGCTTTCTTAGCCTACAAAAATCAATAACAATAACTGAATTTTTATAATAAACGAACCTCAACACCAAGGAGCTCTGAGAGTCTGGGCACAAGAGGCTTCAAGCTGTACTTTGGGGTTACTCCTTTTGGACGTCCCTGATGAACAAATCCTCTTTTTAGGCTTTAGCAGAGTTCAGAGTTTAAAGAGACATAAGCGCATCTACTGACAATTAACAAAGAAACAACCATATACAGCAGGAGAGAAGCACTTGCAGGCTCAAAAGATCCATAAGGAAATTTTGAATACAATCCATGTTTGTCTACATTTTATACTGAACTTTTAGAATATTCTTGAAGCATGCAAAAAACTTTAACAAGAATTTGCATTTGAATTGTTTTCTAACGGTTGAAGAAGATCCATGCAGAAGTTTGGCCAACAGATGTAGACTAAAGGGCAACAAAAGGTCCATGGTGGTCCCTTGGTTTCACAATGTAAGTCCTCCATTTTCTCCCTTCCCAAATGTTTGGTCCTTTACAAATTTTAAAGATTATTTTTTCAAAAGTTACCCTTACCAATAAATATAATTCTCTCATCCTCTAATACACCAGTGGAATTAGGTAAGAATATAAAAGGAGAAATGTATTTTTCTTCTTCCTTAATCTGAAAAGAAAAAACACTAATAGGTCTTGTATTGTGAACAGAGAATTTTATTTCTATTGATTTTCTTTTTTCTATTTTTGTGATCTAACTAACCATTATGAATATGCATGACTCCTAGATTTAACAACTTGAAGAAAATAACTACAACAATAATCTGAATATATTAATTACAACAGAAAAAATAATTTGTTAATCCCAGAGATAATGAAATCAGATATGCTTCACAGATTAAGTGAAATGATTAGCAACACAATGAACCGGGAAACAGTGACGGATCCAAAAAAAAATTTCACTAGGGTCATTTGATATACACAACAATTCACTGCGGTTATTTATACATTTATTATCTAAATGGAGTAAAATATATAATATATAATTAAAAAAAATCACTGGCATTTGATATACACAACAATTCACTGGGAAATTGAGTAAAATATATCATTTATAATTTTAAAAAAAAAAATCACTGGGGTCATTTGCCACCCCCCCCCCCCCCAATGACCACCACCTACATCCGTCTCTGCCGGGAAACAAAATGAAAGGAAACTTACAAGGTGAGAGGCCAGGATAACTTTAGCACCGTGGCCCATGAGGTACTTGATGGTCGGAACGGCGGCACGGATTCTGGTGTCGTCGGTGATTTTGAGGTTGTCATCCAAAGGTACATTCAGATCCACCCTAACGAACACTCTCTTCCCCTTCAGATCAGCTTCCTTCAATGCTCCGACGCTCTTCTTAGTTGCCATTACGAACAATCACTAAGTAACGATTCCGCTTCTTTTACTATCAAAATCAAAGGACAAAAATCAAATCGATTGAACTAAAAAAACATTCATAAAACGAAGAAATTAACATAGATTGATCTCTTTTTAGTAGTCACTCTGAACAATCACCAGTTTTCGCTTCTTTTGCTATCAAAATCAAACGAAAAAAATCAAATCGATAATTATAAAGGAAGCAATTAACAGAAAAAATCAAGGAAAAAACAAATCTATTGAGTAAAAAACAGTTATAAATGTAGAAATTAATAGAGATTGAGCTTGCGCTTAAGAAAAATGAGAGGAAGAAAAAGCTTACAGTGATGAGATTGGAAGTAGTTGAGTTTGGATCGATCTATGCAAAGGAGTGGAAGGATCGAGAAGAGTAATAAGAGATATGGAGTAGACTAAGCAAGTGCGGGGGAAAAGTCACGGGTCTTGGGTAGAAAGAAGACGGGTGTTTTGCGGGTGAAAATAGTTCGTCCCCTGTATATTCTCATTCATTTATTCAATCAATCATCAATTATTATTTATCATGTAGTATATACTATCTCTGTACCCAACCAATCAGAATTCGTTATAAAAACATTTCTCTTCTAATTATATATACACATAATAAATGGTAAGCACCAAACGATATAAACCATCCAGGAAAGAAAGGTGTTTGAAATCCCCACATACATAAAGTAAGATTGAGCTTGCGCTCTTAATAGATCTATAGACGATTTCGTCGGAGCACAAAATGGGGGTGTTCTTGGTAGGTCTACCTATGTAAATGTGAAGTGGTGCCACTTCAAGGAGCTGGAGGACTTGGCTCTGATACATTTACGAGAGATACAGGACACACGACCATTTATGTGTCATTTTAAATAATGTTTGTACTAGGAACTTAATTGTGTGATTATTTGTATTACTTATCAAATTGGATGAATGGTTCAAGGCTTTATCCACCATTTCACTTCAGATTTGTAGTTATGAATTTTCGCTAAGTGTTGGTTCAAATTGCGAGATACCAGCATCTATGCAATTGGTTCTGATTGATTGTGTTTGGAACAACTAAAAGTATCAATTGAAAATGGCGGGGGATTGTTGGAAACATTTCCAATTGAAAAGGTGTGGTCATATGAAAGAGTATGTTTGATGAACAATTATGTGACTTTTCATATGAAAGATTGTATTTGTTCATGAAACATGAAGGCTATTTGGCTCCACGGGTCCAAAAATAATTTTACTTTGGTGATTTTTGTTCAAAATCTATTTTTAACAAAATTAGGTATCAAAACAATTTATGTTTGGTGAGGCAGGTCTTTCCGTCCAAAATCTCATCAGTCAACTGTTAATTTGAAATTTGAACATGGTCAACCCTAAAACTATCAGGGGTATTTTTGGAATTTTACACATTAAATTAAACCCCTCCCCTAACCCGACCCACTATTCCCCTCCCCTAACCCGACCCCTCCCTTCCCCCTGACCCCTAACCCCATCACTTCCACCGTCGTCACCAAACTCCCCCAATTCCATTTCACAACTCAAATAAAAAAAAATCAACCATCAATGTCATCAATGGCTACAGCTGGTTCCAAATCTATGGCTATTGATAACTCATTTGATTATAGTTTTCAAAGCATCAATTTTTTGTTGAAGAATTAGAGGAATGGTGGTCAATCGTGCAACTCCGGCGACCAAACATTGCAACATTTTCTTCTCCGAATTGGTACCCGTCAAAGACTCCCCATATATGCATATCCCGATCACCTTTTTCATGTCTCCGACGACGGGCGATTTTCTTATACAGATTTATGTTCGGGGATGGTGATTGTTTGGTAAAATCTTTGTATTTTCTTGGTGGGTTTCCTGTGAATTGTTGATTTCGACCGTCAATTCTGGAACTTTGAATTTAATTAGTATCCGTGGTGGTTAAATGGTGAGGGAATTAGAATAATTTTATTGATTTTGTCTGTGGGAATTAGTTTTTTGAATCAATTCTTCATATCTCTCAATCAAGTATGTGAAATTTTGTCATTTTTTTTTATTTTCTGGAAAGTTTATTGCATGTGATAGTGTTGGTCTGAAGTGGTGGTGGTGTTAGCGGCGGTGCTGCTGCGGGGTGGTGGTAGGGGTAGTTCAAAAGGGATATGGAGGGACGGGGAGGGTATAAGAAATGGGGTTTAATGTAATAAATTCCAAAAATACCCATGATAGTTTTAGGGTTGACCGAATTCAAAATTTAATTAACAGTTCACTGAAGAAATTTTGGACGGAAGGACCCTCTACACCAAACATAAATTGTTTTGATACCTAATTTTGTAAAAAAATAGATTTTGGAAAAAAATCACCAAAGTAAAATTATTTTTGGACTCGTAGAGCCAATTTGACAAACATGAACTAATGTGACAATTCATGAAAGGATTTTTTTTTGTTTTGCCAAATAATAAATTTTTCCATTAATCACAAAATAGTCGAAGCCATTACAATCAAAGGAAAATCTGAAAATACAAGAAAATAAAAGTTATACAATGATTTAAAAAACCATGATAACAGACAAAAATCATACCCAAGAAAACTTGATTGGTTAGGAAATACTAAGATAAAAACTAGTAAACTAAACAAATACATAATCTTTTTCTTCGCTGTATTTTCTCCGCAATTCTTGAACCACAGAGACAGGAGAATATCACTTTCAAAATCTTCCTTAGGGATCGACAATTTATAGGACCATGGGCGTATCAACCGTCCTACAAATTGCCTCGGGAAGATGTAGAAAGATGATAAAGGGCCCATATCAAGTCCTGGTTGAAAGAATCCTCCTAGAAACGTAGAAAAAAAAGTCTAGATCTGTGAAGATCTGAGACAAATCCAACTTCTGTGTCTTGAATCTCGAAGAAAAATACTTTGAAAAAAGTTTCATATGATTTGTGGTACAAAATAGAGGTATGAAACCTAAACAAAAGGACCAAGATTCGACCATTGGCCGAAGTCAATGGCCAAATTTGACCAGCAGCAGGGGGAAGACGAAGAGCAGCAGAGAATGAGAGAGAAGAGAGAGAGAAAAGAGAAAAGGGAAAAAAGTTATGTCTCCGAATCAATTCATGAAAGGATTATTGAGAAAAGTACTACTTATACCCATTAAATATCTTTGAAAAGCAAGTTATGACCTTTAATTTTTATAGGTGCCAAAATTGCACCTGATAATTTACGATGTGCTATTTCTAGACAAAATCGGCGGAATCCGGCAAGGGCAGGTGGCGAACCACAAGTGCGGCTCACATGCACGATATTTCAGGGGCAAATTCGTCTATTCACTTTTTTTTAATTAAAAAAATAAAAAAAATCCCCCTCTTCTTCCCATTTCTCTCCCCACTCCTTCATACTTCAATCCCCAGAATCCCAACAGAAAAGGGTCCGATTTATTTTTACCATTTTTAGCTTTATTTTGTTAGATTATTAACATTTCTTGCTGATTTTGGAGGAAGAAGATGAAGAGAGGGTGGTGGAGAGTGAGTGGTGGAGATTTTGGGGAAGTTTTGATTTTGGAGGAAGAAGATGAAGAGAGGGTGGTGGAGGGTGAGTGGCGGTGGGTGGGTAGTGGAGATTTTGGGGAAAGTTTTGATTTTGGAGGAAGAAGATGAAGAGAGGGTGGTGGTGGGTGAGTGGTGGCGGGTGGGTAGTGGAGATTTTGGGGGAAGTTTTGATTTTGAAGGAATAAGATGAAGAGAGGGTGGTGGTGGGTGGGTGTTTTGATTTTGGGGAAGTTTTGATTTTGGAGGAAGAAGATGAAGACAGAGTGGTGGAGGGTGGGTGGTGGGTGGTGGAGATTTTGGGGGAAGTTTTGATTTTGGAGGAATAAGATGAAGAGAGGGTAGTGGGTGGGTGGGTGTTTTGATTTTGGAGGAAGAAGATGAAGAGATGGTGGTGGTGGGTGAGTGGTGGGTGGTGGAGATTTTGGAAGAAGAAGTTGAAGAGAGGGTGGTGGAGAGTGAGTGGTGGCGGGTGGGTGGTGGAGATTTTGGGGGAAGTTTTGATTTTGGAGGAAGAAGATGAAGAGAGGGTGGTGGTGGGTGAGTGGTGGAGATTTTTGGGGATGTTTTTATTTCAGATTTTCTTTTATTTTTTTGGAAAAGAATTGTGGGAAAATTGACTATTATACCCCTCAAGATGTGGGACGCCGCTCCCTCTCACCGGATTCCGCCGATTTTGTCTAGAAATAGCACAACGTAAATTATCAGGTACAATTGTGGCACCTATAAAAATTAAGGGTCATGACTTGCTTTTCAAAGATACTTAATGGGTATAAGTAGTGATTTTCTCATTACTTTCATACCTTTTAACTCTTTATAAATAGAGAGAACATCAGGAGGAATCCTGGAACAGAAACAAAAAGGAAATACTAATAGTGTAATCCTAACACACCAACCAAATATTCTAAGATTGAATTTGAGAGTGTAGTAAAATTCAAGTTAGGCTTCTATGTATCCTTAGTGAATTTGCATTACAACCTTGCACTATAGGGGGCTAATATCACTTAAGGAAAAGTGATTACACGCTTAGAAGTATTTTAAATTATTTCAGATTCATTTGTTGAAGTCAGAAGAAAAAGTTGAAGGATTTAAGATGAAGCAGAAGGAATATTTTACCAACACTAACTGATACTGAGAAGGTTTAAGAAGGCAAACTCAAAGCATTCTCCAAGCTGCAAGGCATACTAACATCTTTTGGAAATGGCAATGAATCTGGATCAGTAACAGAAATAGAGGGAGATTGGATAACAGAATTAGAGTGAGGATAGATTAGGGATGAGAAAGTGATAAGACAGGAAGGAAGCTTACAAGAGGGGGGGGATAATGGCAGCTGCCACTTTAGTGGAATATATTTCTCAATGATATACTCGAATTGGAAACCTTCCTTATATAGGTAGGGTTGAGTTTCCAATGTAGAATCTCCTCCATGCAGCTCATCATCCTTTGCTCCAACCCTAGCATCAACAGTGGAGATGAATATTCTTCCTCTTCCAATGGCAGCTCTTTCTTTGATTTGGTGCAGACAGAATTTCCACCTCAGCCCCCAAATCCCATTTTGTACTAAAGTTATGGCACTGTCTAATTTTAATTAAAACGACAGTGTTTTGATTACTACTTAATATAATAATATTCTTAGGTAGATAAAACTCCCTCCCAAACTTATTTGAATTTCCCTTGCTGCTATCTTCACTTAGCAGGATTTGACACTCTCTCCCCCTTATGATCAGCCTTGTCCTCAAGGCTGAACTTAGGAAACTGTCCTTCACCATTTCATTGCTTCTTACTTCCTCCATTCCTAAATATAAGAGACTCTTTAGACAATTTGAGAAAATTAAGAAAGTTGTCATTTCCACCTAAACTTTCAATATTACCCCCCACCCTCCCTCTCTCTCTCTCTCACTTCTACGTCATAAAGAAAGGAAAATGTTGAGGGTATAATTGAAATAAATTGTTGACAACTAATAAAAGAACCTTAAATGACAATTAATTTGGATACCTAGATATCTCATAAACGACAATTAATAAGGAATGGAGGGAGTAGTTGGTAAGGTCCTTTAGCTATATTTGGTGGCTTATGACCATAAAGAGCTTCAACTGATATCATCCCAAAGGTTGTGTGGTATGTGGTGTTGTACCACCCATCTGCTAAATTGCTGAAAAATCCATGAGTATACTCCCGAAGCTCACTGAATTCCAGACCAAAACCAAAAATTACAGCTTCAATAAATGGTGGTAAAATTGGCTCCTTCTTAGTTCGTCCAACCGACATCGCAATAATTCCAACCAATTCAGTAGTCCTTGCTCGAGAACGAAGGTCCTCATCTAAACTTAAATCTTCCCTATGTTTGTAGATCGTCACTTCATTTGTTTCACGCTCAGTGATAAAAGAAGACCTTTCACGACGAAGTGCATTTTCTTGAGCAAAATGAAATACCCATTTTCCCCATGCTGAAGTTGATCCTCGTAACAATTTGGAACAGACAATCAGGTGGTCACGATGTCTTGACCCCACTCATCAAGTTCACTCCGACTTGGACCTGCTTCTACTACAGCTAAGGTTTTTTCATGCCATCCATGTTGAATTAGCCAAGAGTTGTGATCTTCGTCATCCATATATATGCTTAATTTGCAATAACAACATCATTTTGGGTAACAATATAATATAACGGTTCATCAACAGCAGTCCATCGACCATCTGCATAATTGCTACCATAGAATGGAGCATGAGCAAGAGAATAGTCGTTTACCTTGTAATGCTCATAGCCATGTACAGGCACTGCATCAATGGCAAGCTCATCACTATTCCATGTTACAACTCGCATTTCCGGTATCTTAGCATTTCCTTGGCGTGATGGAACATTACTACGGAAGTCTTTCTCTTCATCTTCTTTCCCAGGAATGTATGCCGGAACAACCAAGGAATCATCAAAGGGAGTCTGAGATGCTGCCACAATACCCACATGATTCATACTAGACATAGGTATATGTCTATATGTTCCCTTGATACTATTGTATTTTTTATTTTCCTTTATGCATGCATGCAATCTTCACAGAGGTTCCCCACCCAATTAGCAATAGAGTATCACACTGCCATACTAAATGAGGGCGTAGAAGCTCATGGATGTGGACTTCCACGAGGTCGTTCAATGAATGTTATGCGTTGATCATTAGCCGCATCGTAAACTTTTACCCCAGCATCCTTAGTCCATGCAATAAGACTACTCTTCCACTTTACAGCAGGAATTGGGCATTCACCAGAATGCGGAACCTGATCATGATATCAAATCCACATTTTCATGAGCAGATTCCAATGTATTCTCCTTCACTGTCCGACTGTTGGGTTAATCTGAATCGGATGGATAGGGGATGGATTAGTTTGGCACACAAGAACAGTCAACATGGAATGTGCTAAGAATCCCATGCATCTCTTTGTTAAGAAATTACCCCTCTTCCAAAGCTTCATATGCTTGGTTTTGGCTTTGAAGAATTTCTAAATTTTTAAGAATTAAGTACCGTCATCGATCTATAATATAAGTCGTTTAGGACATGTAGTAAAAATTAAGTAAGTAAAAAACAAGGTACTTTGTTAGTCAAAATATCAATATTACTCTATTAAATATGACTTGTATACACTAATTCTATTTACGAGAGTAATATTGATATTTAGATTAAAAAAAACACCTTTATTTTTGCTTCCTTACTTTTTGTTATATGTACTAAACGACTTATATTATGAAATTGAGGGAATATCATCAATTCCCAGACATTGGATCCATCAGGAAAACAGTTATGCAGCTTCTAATGCTGTGAAGACAATAGACAACAATGTCAATAAGAATGGGGGAAGTTAGAGAATTGATTCATCCCTACTCTTGGCAACACAAATGAAGCAATAGACATTATTTGGACTTGGAAATAGTACATTCATTTCACAAAACATTCAAGTTTATTCAGCTGATTCAAACAAGAAGTGCTAAAATAGTACATTCATTTCACAAAACATTCAAGTTTATTCAGCTGATTCAAACAAGAAGTGCTAAAATAGTACATTCATTTCACAAAACATTCAAGTTTATTCAGCTGATTCAAACAAGAAGTGCTAAAATCCGACATTGTATTGAAGGCCAAGGTGATAATCTACACGTCGGGTTCATGTGATCCTATATACCTCTCTATTACAAACCCCAAATAGCCATGGAAAAATGATTAGGTTGAAAAAACAAATCAGTCTAACATTCGTTTGTTTTACACTGCAACTGGGACGGCTTCATCAAGAGCAATGACTCCGGGTAGTTCTTTGCCTTCCAATAGCTCCAAACTTGCACCACCTCCCGTGGATATGTGACTCATGAGGTTAGCTACTCCAACCTTCTCCACGGCTGCAACAGAATCTCCACCTCCAATAATTGTTGTCACTCCCTTCCCACTGAGTTCCGCTAGTTTCTTAGCAATGGCCTGTAAGATATTTACATATTCTGTCATCAACATTTCTTACTAAAAAAAACAAGAAGATTCAGGAATTGAAATGAACGTGATGGAATTTAGGGGTTCCTCCAAAAAGGTTGGCGGCCATTGGGATAATTAGCAATCAAACATATGTTAGATATAGATTGAAACTGGCAGTGCCGAAAAGCTTCCATGAGGAAAAGCCGTGTCAGATACAAAATTTTAATGCACACTGGATGACACTTGGAAAGAAACGGATAAGGGTTAGACTGAATCTTTCCCTGCCACAGATTCAATTCTTGTTTTTGATTTAGCACCCACAGCAGGCATTTCGATGCAGATTTATGCGACGACTTAATGAATCATAGGCTAGAAGTCCAAGATGAAGACCCTTTTTGGGAAAGGTAGGAATGAAGATGAAACCAAAGTTCAGAAAGAAATTTCCTACCTCTGTTCCAAAAGCAAATTTTTCAAATTCAAAAACTCCCATAGGCCCGTTCCAGATGACAGTTTTTGTCGTGTCCAGAGCATCATTGAATGTTTTAACAGAATCTGGTCCAATATCCAAGCCCATCCAACCATCTGGGATTTCAGATGCCGGTACAACCTGCAATAATCAACATAATACTTTAGTTAGTAACTTATTAGTTGGCAAAAACTGTATTTTCTCCATTCAAAAGAAGCAATTTCAGAAATAGACCTTGCTTTCAGCATCAGGAGCAAACTTGTCTGCCACAACAACATCAGTAGGTAACAGAAGACTAACTCCTTTAGCCTTAGCCTTTGCAAGTAGAGTAGTCGCAAGTTCTAACTTGTCTTCCTCTACCAGTGAAGATCCAACTGAAAGACCTTGGGCTTTGTAGAAAGTGAAGATCATTCCTCCACCCAAAAGTAAGGTGTCACACTTTTCCAAGAGCGATTCAATCACTCCAATCTTTGATGAAACCTTTGAACCTCCAACTATGGCAGCAAATGGCCTATTTGGGTTTGAAACTGCCCCAACTAGATAGTCCAACTCCTAAAATAACATCAGAATGCAAGTTCAATGTTTAAGAATCTTGGATATAGAAAGGAAACAACGAAATACCAATTTGTAAAATGGGTTATGAATCTGGTCAAACAAGAACATTGCAAGGCTGATATGTTAACACAAGGAAGCAAGCAAACCTTTTGTAAGAGGAAACCGGCAACCGAAGGCTTCAAGAATTTGGTAACTCCTTCGGTAGAGGCATGTGCTCTATGTGCAGTACCAAAGGCATCATTTACAAAAAGGTCTGCCAAAGAGGCAAGTTTCTTTGCAAACTCAGGTTCATTCTTCTCTTCCTCCTTGTAAAACCGCACATTCTCAAGAAGAAGAACACCACCCTCAGGAAGTGAAGCTACCAACTTTTCAACCTCCGGACCAATACAGTCATCAGCCTTGACAACCTGTTCAGGTTTATAAAAGGCATAAGGGCAGATGTATTCAGCTATATTCCTTTAGTTTTCTCTGAGGATAAGTTTCAGACAAATTCTGAAGGGATGTACCTGAATACCAAGTAATTCAGATAACCTGGGAACAAGAGGTGCCAGGCTGTACTTTGGGGTCACACCTTTTGGTCGCCCCTGAAATATTAATATTCAAGGATTACTGAATATCGTGTATCAAAATATGATCAACCAACCAGAAACAAATGTAGCAACAAAAAACACTCCGTAACATATGCATAAAAAGCAAGGCACTTATCATGGAAAGCATAGAGTAGGTCACAACCTACGGTACATCCATATTGACATTCAAAGAAGAATCCCATGATGAAGCCTAATCCCCCCCCCCGCCTTTTCTTTTTAATGAAGAAAATGGATACCATGGCAGAAATGTGGCATTCTAAAGACAAAGTTACCCTCAAACAGCAAGATAGCATCGGTCAAAACTGAACTCGGTTCCACAACTTGGCAGATGAATTTGGGAGCTTAAATTTCTGAAGAGTTGGGAGTTTTTATTTTACAACTGCAATTTCTGTAAATTGGAACTAAAATACAAAATCAGGAACCAGACCTTATAATTGATTAGTCAAATGAAAATTAAATCACAAAGCAAATTGAAATGTAGTCCAACAAGGAGCAGCCCCAACAGCATTCCAAATACAGTAAAGAACAATGCATAATCAATGATTATGTATCTTCTAGTACAACGTCTACTACACCAATGAAATTATCACATGTGGAATTATGTGATTAGTCCAAGCCAAACAATTGGTGAGGTGTACTAAAGAATGTACTAGAAGATGCAGAGTCATAACCAATAGATTATATAATAGCAGAAATTGGAATAGAATTAACTTACCAAGTGAGTGGACAAAATGACCTTAGCTCCATTAGAAATCAAGTGTTTAATAGTGGGGATAGCAGCTCTAATCCTAGTATCATCAGTAATATTCTGGTTATCATCAAGAGGGACATTCAAATCAGCTCTAACAAAGACCTTCTTGCCTTTCAAATCAGAAGCAGAGAGGTCACCAACGCTCTTCTTGGCCATGGATACAACCCCCCTAACAGGCTTACCGGAGAGTGATCGGAGCTTGGTGGCAACATGTTGGATGAAAATTGGGTCAGCGGCGGCTCCGGAGAAACCAAGACGACGAAGTGGGGTGGTCTTGAGGAGGAATCGGGTAGTGGGAGTGGCTCTGGAAGTGGATGAAGAAGCAGCGCGAATGGCGCAGAAAGTGTGGGGTGCCGCTGCTGACGCCATTGTTAATTAGTCGGAGACTGAGAAGATTGGGAGAAAGAGGGACAGAGAGGAGGTATATGTGGAGGTGGAAAATGAGGTTAGATTTGGATTTCTCTTATCGTTGAGGAGAGGTCGAAGATTTTCCATTATTTTTTCCTGTGGTTTTGAGGCTCATCTTGCAGCTTGGAAATATCACCATCAACCTCTATTTCAATCAATTACATTGTGTGTGGAACCATTATTAATCCTCCTTACAAAAAAAAAAGTTACATTGTGTTTGTATATATGTAAAGAGTAAATCGCTCTAGTTGTCCTCAAAAGTCTGGTTTTTATACCTCCACTTTCAAGGGATGAGTAATTCGACTCATTCACATTCAGATCAATATGAATGTTTGGAATTCATATTATGTAAGGAGACATTGTTTTTGCTAATTCGAATCGAATGGTAACCAAGAACGTTTTGTAAAATTCTTTGACCCCGAATTTGGAGTATCCTACTTTCACGCAATTCACAGGTTTCAACAAGCAATCGGTGTTTTCCATCAATGGTGCTTTTGATTTTTTCATGTTGTCAAAGAATTGAACAATGTTTTTTCGTGTTGTTAAAGATTTAAACAATAAAAATAGTTTTACCCTCCAACTATCTCCAGAATATTCAAACTTATGAAAATAGTCTATATGACAACTAGGGATTAAGATTTATCAGTTGCCCAGTGTGGAAGAAGAATATTCAGTGAGAATTGTTTTATGTAATATGTATAACAACCTATATTGAATTTATTATAGTAGCACAAGTTTCTACCATTTGGTCATCAGCTACTGTAAGAAGTTTCTTATATATTGCCTCTGTTTGTTCTCTTACTGATTTAGTTGAAGATAAGCAGCAGCCTTGATGACTTGCTTTTTTTGTGTAAATTTTCTTCATACACCTTTATTTCATCTATGTAATGTACGTGTTTTTTTGTCACATCTGCCTTTCAATTGCGAATTTTGTCATAATAAAGCAAGCAAATTCTTTTTTCATAATTCATTAAATAATTGGTTTTTATGTTGTTTCTCTCACACATAATTTCTTGCTCTTTCGAGCTTATATAAAAAATTCTATTACGTGCAAATGCACATGAACAGTAGTTGTTCATTTAAATGAAGGTAGTTGAATAATGTGGTCTATAGGATTCCTCCCAATTGGAGAACCAAGTTACAGTTTGCTCTTAGGGAGTCCAACTGGAGTGGATCTTGATCTCTTTTCAACTTCCCTAGAAAGTTTCTTAACAGCATCCTTTGGTAGATGGCGCGGCCGGCTCAGCCAGAGTCCTCCATCAACCACCACAGTCGTTCCATTTACATACTTACCTGCACAATAGGAACACCAATAAATCACTCAACAAGAAAATGCAAGTGCAATCAAAGGCCACAAGCTCTCTCTCTCTCTCTCTCACGGGATTAATTATACATCTTCTTAACAAGTTGCCTAACATATAATCATCAATCATTTAATACACAAGGCAAGAATTTAACCAAGTACAGAACCAATGAAAAACAAAACGAAACTCCTGAAATCACAGGTTCACAAGTGAAAGCAGGTGAAATTGTCGTTTTTTTATTAGAAATGTTGGCACAATAGATGCAGGAGAACATTTGAGAGAGAGAGAGAGGGACCTGGAATCCATATTATTAGGAACGCTTTTGCAGTATTCCCTATCTGATCCACAGATATCGGAGTTTCAGCATATTATAAAAAAAGGACAAAGCTACTAACCAGCATCTGATGCAAGGTAAAGAGCAGCCATTGCAATATCCCATTTTTCCCCAAGTTTGTACAATGGCATATACTCCTTTACTTTGCCACTTATCTCTTCAGGTACAAGTTTACTCATGCCGGTAGTGTCACCTATTGGACCTGGTGCGATCCCATTAACTCTAATATCATAGTCGGTTCCCCACTCAAGAGCTAAACTTCTAGTAATAGAATCAACAGCTGCCTGGAGGTGAGAGGTGAACTGAGGTCAAACAAATTTTCAATAAAACTATCTTCGAAACCAAGAAAATGAAATAATTCACAAACCTTAGCCGCAGAAACATGGATTTGATACCAAGATGCCGTGTAGTGCAGAGTAGCACTAATGTTCAATATCATCCCGCCACTAGATGAGTTCCTTCCAGGTCCATCCTTTTTAAGATACTGGAGAGCTTCATGGCACATAGTGAATGTACCAACTGAATCAATATCCAAAACTGCACAAAGTAATTGTACTATTTATTTCAGAATACAAGATGAGCAACGGTACCACAATATTAAAATTGATGGAAAGATGAGAAGAAAAATTCATTAGTAACCTTCTGGTTAAGGTCAAATATAACCTCATTCTCTAATACTGTAAACATTAAATTGCACAAAGAAAAGGGGAAAAGGGGGAAAACCGATACAATGTAGGCTAAGAGGGGAATTGAAACAAAACCTGTTCGGAACCCATTTGGCGACAAGTCCTCAGGAGATACAAGAAAATTCCCAGCTGCTGCATTCACAAGAATATCAAGTTTCCCAAAATGCTTGATGGTTGATTCGATGACCCTTTTTGCATCTTCCTGTTTGCGGACATCCCCTTCAAATCCAACTGCCTGGAGAAATGATTGAGAAAATAATGATAATCACTATGATGCTGCCACATTTGCTAATAAATTTGAGAATCCAACTAAAAGAAATCCGGTAAGAGTACTTCCTTTAGTTTGTTTGTTTACTTTTGGGGTTTAGGATGGGTGAAAAAAGAAATTAAATGAAGATTGAAGGAACTTGTCCAAATGAAGGCATATCTTAACTAACAGATAAGAAAAGGCCCATCTGCAAACCTCAAGAAACCGAAGTTCCTAGGACAGGTGATGGAACTAGAATGAATGTCCTGAAATGTAACTTAGGACTTCTAAGAGATATATTGTATGGTCACCAAAAAGGCAATGAGCAACCATAAATTTTGATGAGGTACAACCTTAGAATCTATTCACTAGGTAACCATGAAAATCTGTTTTCTAAGTGAACAAGAAATCTTCAGTAGCTGGCAGAGCGGGAAGTTTAAGTGAAGCTTAGCCTGCCTTTCCAAGAAGAGCAGTGGGATCAGATAAATAAAAAACCTCGCTTTCTGCTCGGGTGCGGATGCACGACTGAAACTTCGGGGAGCCAAAAATATATCGTCGCAATGTTATTTGTAATTAATCGAATATAGTGTCACTTTTTTCATGTCACGTCTATACTAAGAGTGCATTTGGATACCATTATATCACAATTTCCAACGCAAAATTTTCAATTTGGGCATCAAATCTCCTCTTAAAAACAATTTACTTTTACAATTTCCAGACTAAATTTCTCATAACCAATCCAAATACAAACTAAATCTACACGACTGAACTTTTCAACAATTTCCTTTTAATATATATTGATAATCAATTAGGACTGGAAATTATCTTTCATCTTGCAGTGAGCCTAGTTTTGGCTATCTTCATCATTGAAATGATTGATCTATCGTAATGGTAGAAAATAGAAGAACAAGGATAAGAGTCACCACCAATGTTGTTAAAATCCCGATTTAAATCTACGATTTTACGATTTTTCACCCCTTCACTGATTCTACGATTTTACGGAAGGAAAATCCCGATTTTACGATTCTACAGAAGGAAAATCCCGATTTTACGATTTTTCACCCCTTCACCGATTCTACGTAGAATCCGATTTTAACAACCTTGGTCACCACTCTATACACAAGCAGATAATTTTTAAGTTCTTTGTTTTCACAGAACAATGACTCAAAGGGAAGATATCTCTAACTCTAGGGGCCTAATGTCATAAAAACGCACAATTATTTTCCAAAAAACAATGGAGGATTATGTAACATGTATGCCTAAACAAAATTTTCCAAAAAACAATGGGGGTGTCAAGGCCCCGACTGATACCGTGTGTCCGCCACAGTTTCTGGTTAAAGGTGAAGTAGAGAGAATTGTTAAAAATCTCACATTTACTAGTTGTGAGAATATTTTAAATTTATATGGCTTGGGCAATTCCCTCGGTACCTTTTAAGGATTTGAATTAAGTAGAGGAAAATGATTCATGGCTAAAACCTATTGGCTAAAAAAACCAAATTAAACATTATTAACTCTTGTCGGCATAAGAAATTTAGCTAGTTATTTACAATTTTGCCCCCAATTTAACCTATTAATTGGCTAAATCTTAACCACCTAGAATTACCCGTAAATCAAAACTTATTTTTAACATGGTATCGGGGCAGTCCGGCTCATATGCGGAACAGGTTTTTTTTCTCAGTATATACAGAACACCTCAAAACATGTGTTTTTAGTTTAAAAATGTGTTTTTGCTAAAAAACAGGTGTTCTCAAAATCAAAACAGGTGTTTTTTTAAATCAATTTTAACCGTCAAAATTTTAATACAAAGGTCCGCATGTCCGGAACTTTTCCGTTCCACACCGGAGCCGTGGTGAAATTAAGTCAAATCCTATTTTTAGCATGGTATCGCGTGAGGGTGTCACCCCTCAAGTTGGAGTTAGAGCCATGTCCGTAACAAGAATCCCTCAAATTGGAAGTGAATTTTCCTTTCAAATGCTTATTAATCAAAGAAACAGGAAAGACAACCGGAAATTCAGAGGAAATCAACAGAGGAGGGAGTGAAGGGTACCGGAATACCGAGGGAGCGAAGAGTGGCGACGGCGGAATCAAGGACGGACTTGCGACGGCCCATGATGGCGATAGAAGCACCGTGATTGCCGAATTGGGTGGAAATCTCGAAGCCGATACCGGAGCCACCACCAGTTAACAAGGCAACCTTGCCCCTCAGTACTTCCGCCTTGAATGGAGAGTCCATTTCTTTGGGGTTTTGCAGAAATGGATTTTTGGATTTTTGATTGATGATCTCTCCCTTTCTTCTGCTTCTTGTGTTGAGTACTGACCTGCTCCTCCAAATTTAATAGGATAGTTCTGATATTGATTAGGTAATTGAAGTATTTGGTTCAGAATTGACCACATAACTATAGAATGAGGGGAAAGACAATTATGACTTTTAGTGGTCCATATCATAACTTTCCAATGGAGTGCTGTCGGTTTGTATTGTTTTGACGGCCCAAATTGTTTCACACGGTGCGAAACTTTTTCTATTCTGCATAGGAGCCGGAGTGTCAAAATCCGGTAGAAAGAATTCAATGTCAATAACTCACACGTTTGGATCTCATGTAATGACACTCACTCGTTTGGATCTCACTGGAAAATTCACTTGAAATTCGTTGACCGGTCCAGATCCGTTTTATACGTATTGGATTTGAACTTCACATTTAAAATTCATTTAAAAGTAGGTGTTATGAAGTTCAAATACGTTTAGACACTGACTTTATTAACGAACCTTGAACCGATCCGTTGAATGATCCGCAAAAAAATAATATTGGTTAATTGAATTAATTTATCCCCAAAGTTACTAAAGTTGGAATATTTTGTCCTCCGTCTATTTTGTTTTTAAGCCCTTTAGTTCCCCCAACATTCTATTTATCGGAATATTTTGTCCTTCAGTAGGAATCTGTTAATTTTTCCGTAAATGATCGTGCCTTTGTTACAAATGGTAAAATTCTTCACTCGCCCCGTTTTGAACCCATGACCCATCTCATAACCCATCATTCTAATAGATCTAATTCTCTCTCAAAATTAGGTGAAAGCATGAAGCTTGAGATGGTGAACAAGAGATACGCAAACAAATGAATTTAGGACTGACCAATTTAGAGGAGATTGGCAGCTTGGTTTTTTGCTATGTAATCATTCTGTCTTGACTAGTATTTGCAGCAATGTGGAAAATAGTGAAATTAGATATATTTGGTCCCCCAATGTTTAATTGGTCTTTTCTTTCATGTGTTGGCTACTTTTTTGCAGCAATTGGATTATGTATCAACGTACAAATGTTCCAAGTTGAACTAGAAATGAAACCATCTTGTGGGTGGATTTAGTATGGTAAAAGTTCTAAGCAAAGCAACATAAACAAGTACTTAGCAAAAAAAAAAAAAAAAGCAACATAAACAAGTGCAATATTTTACCCAAACCCATTTCCTAAAAAATAGCCACACCAAAGTGTACCAACTACATTGTCAGATTGAGTTTAGTCTGATTTGAGACTTAAACTCCCCCGCTTTAGATTGAATCTGAAAATGCAACCAAAATATTAAATTATCTAAAATTTAATACTCCCTCCATTCCTAAATATAAGACTTTTTAAACAATTTGAGAAAATTAAGAAAGTTGTCATTTTCACCTAAACTTCCAATATTACCCCCACCTTCCCTCTCTCTCTCACTAATACATCATAAAGAAAAGAAAGGAAAATGTTGAGGGTATAATTGAAATAAATTATTGACAACTAATACAAGAATCTTAAACGACAATTAATTTGGATACCTAGATATCTCCAAAACGACAATTAATAGGGAATGGAGGGAGTATTAATTTAAGACTGAGATTAAAATCTTAAACTCAAACTCAATCCAATCACACTATAGCAACCAAACCATAGCAGCGCAAAATGACCAATTGACCAAAATAAAAATAAAAACGTAAGGTTACAACTTGTCCATAAATGCAAGTACAATTTGACCATCTACCAAAACAAAATACCATACATTTTGTCCAACTACAAAACCATCATATTACCCTCTCTCAAGTCTAACTTAATAACTAAACAGACATAATCAACTTCATCATCACATAACCCTCTCCATCTAAAGCTGCAATTTTAAGTTAATTTACCCTCATGTCTCCCTCTCCTGTGCTTGGGATTCTGGAGTTTGTGGATGCAGCTGAGGCTGAGGTTGTGGCCACGGCATAAACGAAGGTGGCTGCCTCGGCTGTTGTCCACCATACAATGCTGCTTGATCAATCGGATTTCCCATTATCATCCCGGTTGGCCCAACTGGATGATGCTGAGTAGGTGGTACATAGTAATAAGGGATATGATCTCCAGGAGATCCCACCAATGGGATAGTGGCCTTAGTGATACCAAGTCCCTCCTCTTTCAGTTCATCTCTTGGAATAATATCCACCAAAAAGTCAAACACATCAGTTCTTGAAATAGCAGCTGCAATGTCATTCTTCTGAAGAGTCCTCCTTTTGTTCTCTTCAGTATGAATCCATGATCTCAACGTCAGCTCTAAGATGAACATCTCGCAGGCTTTTGCAAATACAACTGGAGCTTCGGCAGAGATCATTCTCACATCTTCATCGGCTTTCATGATCTTCTTTATACGAGCAAGCGGGAGACTGTGGTTCTTAAAGTCAGTAGTCAGCTCAACTTCTTGTGTTTGATTAGCCCAGAAAGCTTGTAGCTGCTGCTGCTGCTGCTGACTAAGAAAATGCTGAGCTTGAGGATAGGCCAACTGGTGCTGCGAAGCAGGAAAACCTGTCAGTGATTGCGTTGGCGAAGATACGCCCATGGCAGGGGAGCCAGTAACTACCATAGGTGCAGTTTGATGAGGAGAATTTGTAAAAGCCAGTGGGGCGCCAGTTGTTACTGCTCCAACTTGCTGCTGTGTCCGACCTGACTGATCCATAGTCTTTGATAATCTCTTTCAACTCTTTTCGCCCTCAGAGTTCTGTCAATCAAAAGTTGAAACAGGAAGAGGATGCACAGAATTAGATTAGTCTCCGTTCAGAAGTACTTGACATAAATCATATTACTATTTGAGAATCTAGATATAAAGGAGGGAAAGAATAGCCCAAATAAACACGAAAGAGGAAGAAGCAAATCCCCACTAATGATGCATAGACCAGTCTCTCTTAATTCCTTAAAACTGGCTAATCACAAGGAACAATTACCTAAAATTTGGTAATGAGTGCACAAAGTGGTCGCTAACAGGTGACGGGATACCATTGAAACAATGGCCACTATATGTGGAACACAAGCAGCCAGAGAAAAAATAATGACTTTGCACGGTAGCTAGCTTCTTGACAAGTTCTCTAGAGTCTAGCCTAATGAAAAATAATTACTCTCTTTCAATAGCATATGAAAATCAGCAAGGAAAGAGAGCTTTTATTAAGTGAATTTATCATTTCAAATGGAATATCTTTGTGGAGTAACGTTAGCAATTTAAGGAAAAGTGAAAAAGTGCCGCAGACCCTCTAATTAAAAAAATGTATGTTTCAAAACACACAGTAATGACATTGAGCCTGGACTGATCAGAGATCATTCTCATTCTCACTTGAACCAAGAAGGAAACTTAGCTAACCAATCCCACTCTATGAAAGGAGTAAAAATAAGCTACTTCATATGAATCCAACATCACAGATCATGACTAATTGAAGGGTTCATGTTTATAAGTTTCCACTCATATTAAAAAAAACGGCCTTTATCAAACAAGCATGAAATCTCGGTATTCATTCCCATTTACAATGGTTGATGCCTTCCAAGGCTGTTTCTTGGGGTAAAAACAGAGAGCAGTTATAATCTTTTCTTGTATAGGAGCAACCCCCCCCCCAAACACACACACCATTATTATATCCTCCATTTCATAATATAAGTCATCGAGGACATTTGCAAAAAATTAAGGAAGCAAAAAACAAAGTAATTTGTTATTCAAAATATCAATATTACTCTCATAAATAGGAATTGTATACTAATAAATCAAAGTCTATTTAAGGGAGTAATATTGATATTTTGATTAAAAAAAAATACATTATTTTTTATTCATTAATTTTAGCTACATGTCCTACCCAATTTATATTAAGTAATGAAGGGAGTATGAGATAGAAATCCCAGCAACAAATAAGAGAGTTAAGGCATGCTGCACTCTAACTCAAATGCCAATAGAAAATAAAAAACAACGAAAAAAAAATTGAAAAAAAAAACTGCTTCTAAAATGTAAAGATGCAAAAGAAATTAATACTCTAGGAATAGAACTTCTTAAAGATGAAAATGCAGAATAAATAGTAGAACTTCGCACAGTTCTAAACCAGTCAACTCCAGAATCACTCCAAAAAGAGAGAGAGAGAGAGATTTTAAGCACCATTACCCATATTGATCGATGAGTCTGGAGTTTTTTTCCTGATGAGAGATCCAAAACCCTAAGCCAGATACTATATATATGGATGCTCCTTTCTAGAGAGAGAAAGAGAAGAGGAGGGACTGAGAGAGCTTTTGAAAATGGTCACGTCTTTCCGAAGAAAGAGTCCTCCTCCTACCTTCTCTGTGAAAGAGAGTTCTGGGGGAATCGGTATCTGAGACACGTGTCGGACAAAAAGACTTGGGAGAGTAAGAGGACAGCTGTTGAAGTCTTCCACGTGTTTTAAATATACCGGTGGAGAAAAAGTGAACTGTACTCCTCCTCTACGAGTAGGGAGTGGGGGTGAGGGGTTAAAGGGTAGTTTGGTAAAAATGACGAGGAGGATACTAACATCAATTCAGTTGTGGTGGAGTGGACGATAACTCATTCTCCCTTAAAATTGATCTGGTTTCAAACTGCGGCATTGATATTTATTTATATAAAGTTATTTATATTGGGACGGTCGCCCACTTCTTAGGCATATGCAAAACTCAATTTAGATTAGTCAGATCTGTCGAGTTTGAATACTGATAAGAGACCCTCACAAAAGACCCATATTCATCTAATTGGGCTTCAAACAGGCCCAGCATGTATATCCATTTATTATGGGCTTGGTTTGTTCTTCATCATTCTTCCTTTCCCATTGGATTCAAAAATATGGAAGTTTGAATTGGTGATGGTTCAGTTTTTTTCCTTTGGTAGTATGTTAAAAGATAATTTGATTGGATAAGTAAGTTTAGCTCAATTGACCCCATATTTAATTTTCAAGAGTTTGACAATGATAAAATCACAAGTTCGAGTTAATTAAAGAGCATTACTAAATTTATCATCGAATTAATCAGGTTATGTAATTAGATATTACCTCCATTTCTAAATATAAGACTTTCATCACATGTAGCTTAGTTTAGCTACCATTCACTAATCCTTCTTCCACAAAGATTACAATGGAAGCTGTGGACCGTTGGAAATACCAGAACTTCAACCGAGACTTCGCCATTAGACAATTTTGTCCTGCCAGACTCGAGGAAGAACGAAAAATGGATCATTATCATGTCACGACTATCCCCTATTAGATGATCATCAGCAGATCTTCTCTCCCAATCTACTAATGATCAATCATCATGAGGAGGATGAACAAATTGTTGATGACTTCTTTAACGTTGAATGTTTTGAGAAAGACCACGAAAATGTAGTTGCGAAGGAGGCCGAAAATGATCATCATCAGCTCACATTCCCTGATTACTTCCAGTATCCAGCGACATATTTGGAGGAGACGGTCTAGATCAGCAGGGAAGAAAAAATGGAAGCTTTTCGTATACTTCACCAAGCAACTCCTTACATTTCTTTTGGTTTCATGGCTGCAAATGATGCCATATGCCAAGCAGCCAAAGGAAAAGAACGTTTGCATATCATTGATCTAGGTTCAGCTCATCATCTTCAATTGGCCTTCTTTGATAAGAAACTTGGCATCAAGAACAGTGGGCCCTCCAAAACTGGTTAGCATTACTAGCATTCTTGAAAATCAAGATGATCCCTTTATGGATCTTGAAGCAAACATGAAGGTTGTAGTTGAAGAAGCTAGCTCACTTGGGGTTGTTATTGAATTGAAGATTATAACTAGGCCGGTACAACTCCATTGCTGCTAACTAATGACTTAAGAGAAGGAGAGACCCTTTTCTTTAATAGCATCATACATTTGCACAGATTTGTTAAAGAAAGTAGAGGCTCCCTAAAGACGATTCTTCAAGCAGTTAAGAAACTAGGACCAGCTCTACTTACAGTTGTGGAACAAGATGCAAACCACAATGGACCATTCTTTCTTGGGAGATTCCTCGAATCGCTTCACTATTATTCAGCCATTTTTCATTCACTGAAAAGGGATGCCTCCTGCTTGGATGGAAAGGAAGGACAATAATGCTTGCCTCTGCTTGGCAAGTGAACCATGTTTAGCTAAGCTGCTGGTCTTGGAAATTCCCTTTGGTCATTCTTCATTACTTAAACAGGTTCAATTTCATCAGGCTATAATAAAGTATCATCAAAAAAGACTATATCCTTAACCATTGAGAGTTTCATGGAATTGCAAAGCTTCACTAAGAAAATCAATAGTGAAAAGCAGAACTTTTAATGATATTACTTTCTCATATTGAGATATAGAATGAACATTTCAGGTCTGTTTTGCTACATAATGAAATACAACATTCATTACACACAAGGAGAATTTAAGGTCTTTTCAAGTCTTTTTTCCATTTGAAGGAGAGGCACCTTGTTTGGTTATGATTTGTGAGAATGCTCTGTTAGTAGCCCCACTTTGGAGACGAAAAAACTATGGTATAGGGTGTGTCAAAGCTTCAGTTAGATGTCCTATTTAGTTGGCTTGCTTGGAGCAGCAGACATTGCACGTAAACGACCGGCAATTTCAGTAAAAGATGGCCTGGTCATGGGATTAGGGGCCCAACATTGTTCCATTAATACTCTCCATTCAGTATCACAGAAACTTGGAATGGGTGGCCTCAATGTATTGTTAACAATGCCTCCTGCAAATTTACAGGGGAAAGGGAAGAATAATAATCAGTAGAAATACACACACAGTCATGATGACTAACAAAATAAATACCACCACACGAGAACCCTTATAACCATCTGCTAGTTCAGAACTGAAGCCAACAAACACCTCTTTCCCTCTCCACAGCTAGAAAGGGTACAGGAACCAACTATTAAGTCACCGATAAAATGCCTATTAAAAATTGCAAGCCATATTTCGCTGCAGCGAAAGGAGCACTAATGCTAAGCATAAGAGAATCATATTGTTACAGGATGACCCTCCGTAAATAGATGCGGTTATGGTGCAGACACCCACTTTTGTTAGCATGTGCTTACATAATCTCGACCGTTGATTTTCGATCTAACGGTTGATAATGTGTCAGTACGTGCTGACAAAAGTGGGTGACAACACTGAATCCAAATCGTCCCCAAATAAGCAAATCAATATGCGCTCATGAACTACTTCTTCCCTGCCAAATGCAAGTTTTCCAGGTTCATGAACTACATTCTCCCAATTCAAAGAAAAAAAATACAAGAACATGAATATATCAGTCTAGAAAGCATCTTTGATGGAGGTTAGTAATCATCGGAACAAACATATTATGACAACGCTGACCAAAATCTCTTGTACTCTGGTTCCATTTTCTTGAAGCAAGAATAGAGCTGCTAAACTCAGATATTCAATAGCACAAAGCTAAAAGATTCATTCATCACGAAATTGACATGAAACTATTTATGTCCATTTAGTGCAGTATCTTAAATGAAAAACATCAGCTCCATTTCACAGAATCACACTGAATTTAAAAATGCACTAGCTTGAAGTATCTCATCATGAACTCCATAGAAAACTAAACATTTAAAAGAGCATACCTATGATAGCACCGTAATGCATGTTGGCATAAGGCTCGTCACCAGTGAGAATCTCCCACAAAACAATCCCAAAGGAGAAAACATCAACCTGTGGGACAAAGAATCAGGAAGTTCATGTCTACAAACCAGCTTCAATGACAAGAAAGTTCTGACTATAGGGAAATGAAGTTGTAATCAACATTAAATAGCCAGAGAGCTACTTTCATCATCTTCTTTTCCTTATCTCTTTTCTTTTTTATAGATATATAATTTTCTATAGAAGGTAAATGGGTAAAAAGAGGCAGTTGGTGTGCTAGTGTTTAGATCATTCTAGAGCTTTCTTTCTATACATGTTTGCATCTCACCTTTTCAGAAACTTTATTGCTGCTACCGTTCAGCAGCTCTGGAGCCATCCAAGGAAGCGTTCCTCGAACACCACCAGAAACCAAAGTGTTCCGTTTTATTTTTGAAAGACCAAAATCACCAACCTGAATTAGTATCATTACTTGAGTACCACTGCCAAGACATCTAGACTATGACTAGGTTTATCTTGACGTATAGGGAATGACTATCAAAGGCACCGTCAAGACAAGTAAACCAGCAACACGTAAAACACATTTAAACTACTTACTTTGCAAATAGGTCGTGAAGGATCTTTCAGATTCACCAGTAAATTGTCACACTTCAAATCAAAATGAACAATATTCTTTGAATGCAAGTATTCCATTCCAAAGGCTGCATCCATGGCTATAACTAGCCGCTTCCGGCGATCAAGATGCCTGTAAAGTCCAAAAACCAAACGGATAAAATAAAAGTAGTACAAGTAGCAGAAAAGTGGGCGAACATGAAAAAACAGAATCTAGCAAACGATAAATGTGTGCAAATTTGAAAATGTTAAAAGTTTCACCAATGGACTATTATATGTGCAGCATTTCAAAAAAATAGTTTAGGGTATAACATAGTGGAGCATAGGATAAGAAAGTAGAAGCTTAAATCTAACAGAAAAAAATATACCGATCCTTCCGAAGTAGAACATGCCTCAAAGAACCGTCAACCATGTACTCAGTCACGGTAGCCATCGTTCCTCCTGGTCCATCCTGCACTACACCATAAAATGCCACCACATTTGGGTGGTGGAGCTTGGATAGAATATCAGCTTCTCGCCAAAATTCTATGCTCTGTAAATTGGAATACTGTTAATATCTGAAAAAAACCAATACCTTGCATATCATCAACAAAGCACGTCTATGGAAAGCAGAACCATTTTAGTGACATCACTTTGCAGCTAGAGAAGATAGCCTCTAAATTAAAAGGAAAAACATATGTTCCACTTACCAGCCTCTCCTGCTCGGAAGATCGACCAGTGAAGCAATTCTTCTTTATACGCTTAATGGCAACATCTGTTCCTCTCCATTTTCCATGATAGACAGTTCCAAATGTTCCAGAACCAAGTTCCTTTTGTTCCTCAAGATCTTCATTCTTTATAAGCTGTGCATCACAATACACGATTCTTATAAATCACACAACTTGCAATGAGTCGAATGATAAATATAAACTGTTTAAAGAAAGAAGATTTTCTATTTAACTAATTTAGCATCGTTACCATCTTGAGTGAGAAAACAACCCAGCAATCTTTTGCTTACAGAAACTTTACAGTTTTTCCATCTCTAACTGGACTTTTATCAAGTACAGCCAAACTTCCAGTGCAAGTGATTGAGATTAAAGAAGCTATTAAAAAAATTAATACAAAAAAAGGATCATTTGTCAATAAGACAGCGACACAAAAGGCCTCTTACCTGCAAAGAGTTTATGTCAAAGTCCACCAAAGAAGGATCTAGAAGGGGTAATCCACTGATTTGCTCATCCTAAAATCCTAAAATAGATTAAATGATAAAATCACAGAAAAGACATTCATAAGATCTTTAAGAAATGAGAGTTACAAAACCTCATATTCTGAGTCCGGTAATCTCCTGTTATCAGTCAAATCATCATACTGCATTCCTTCACCGATTTGCAAATGAGATGGATTGTAATCAGAATGTGAAACTATAGCCTCGATTTTTTCTGGGCCTAGTGGTTCATTTTGGCCATCTTCACCAAAATTTCTGTAGGGATTTGCTTGTCTCGCTGATATTCCATCCTTAGTTAATGGCTCAAATCCATAAGCCACAGAAGCTTCTTCTTCAATTTTTGGCAATCCAGCAGAATATCCAATTAGGTCCTGATCAATTAGGGACACGTCGTTTCTTGCAAAATCATTCCCGGCCAATTTCTGGAAGAAGGACCAGTGTTGTGGTTCATGATTTTCCGTATTCAAGCTCGCACCAGTTCCATCCTTCGGCAACAGCCTGATGTTTGAAGGACTATCAGAAAGGACTGCTTTTGAGAATATATCAGAAAGGAAATCGCGAGGAAACCTGTCATTTATATCTATAAGAATATCCGGTTGCTCGGATCTAGAAAGAGTAGAGTTTTCCCCATGATGAACATCATTGGTCAAACTTCCTGCGCAAGCAGAAGGTTGATACTGCCCTCGAGCACTATTAATCATGGCTTCACTTCCAACCCTGTCTCTAGAATGAGTTTCAGGAAGATGGTATTTTTCATAATCCAATCCATTCACGGCACTAACGCTTAATCCAGCTTCATGGATATCATGAGCCAAGAGGTTCTCACCATTATACTCGGAGCATTTTATTTCACGCTCAGCAATTAGGCCCTGATTGTCACTACCATCTCCGTTGGTATGACTGTCAGGAACTGTCTGTTTTATCCTTTGAAGTTTGGTGAATCCGTTGTCAATGTTCTGAGAATCCATAGAGAATGGATCAGGAGATAAAGGCCGCTCCTTCCTCATTTCAAAGTTTCCGTTTTGGAATCTTTCAACAGTTTCTGCAGTTAAACCCTGCTCTGTTATACCAGAACGTGACTGTGTCAAGAGAAATTGAGAAGCATGTGAATCATCAGACTTAGATAGCCTGTTAAGCGATTCGATCTGCCCTCGTGGGATCCATTCAGATTGAAATCCCCTCTGAGAAGAAACAGAGGGCTCACAGTGGCTCAAAGCAGTTGGACCAGATTCAGAGTCAGCAGATTCAAGATTAAAAGCACCATGAGCAGTATAACCATTTGCATCAAGCTTAGGAACCTGTGTTGTATTGGTTTCAAAGGATGATGGCACTTGGAAAGTCTCCTGAGAAAAAGAATCCTTTGTACTACAATTGGGTGGCTTTGAAGAGGAAACAAAATCATTTGCTGATAAATGATCATTCTCGCTCTCACATTGGTGCATTAAATTTCCAACTTTCAACTTACCGTCTTTAACCTGCATACTTGGCCCCGGGATATTTCTGCCACACAAGACCTGTCCTTCAGAACCTTTTTGTTGACTCATGTCCCGATTAAAATTTTGTTGAATAATAAGACCTTCAACAGGTGAAAAATGAGCAGGCAGAAAATCGTATTTATGGTGCATGGATTGCATCCTACTCTCGTCATAATGCATATTTTGTCTATGGAAAAAGTGTGAATCAGATTCACTAACACTGGAATTGGGTACGATAGGTTGAAAAGCTTTATTGAACGATGATGAGACATTAAGGCCACCGACAGTTGACATACTGACCCCAACAAACTCAGTTGCAGCTCTGCTTGTATCCATCTCAAAATGTGGTCCATCTAACTCAGCTAAGTTGTTTGCAGAATGACTTGCTAAACCAAGTAGACCCGAGTTCTTTCGTTGTCCCATGTCCATGCCATTCACAGCAACTACATACTGAAACTCAGAATCTCCACCAGAATTAGCTAGACTGAAATTAGCATCTTCCAAATCACTCACAGAGAACAGAAACAGCCTAAGCTTCTTGAAGCCCTCTCCATCATATAACACATTACATTCTTCCATCATATTCTGCAGATCCTCATCGCTGGACACAGAAACTAAGGCATCAAGATCCTCTCCAGGCAGCTGGTATTTAATAGAATGAGTTTGTTCATAGACTGCTTTTGTTTTCTGCCATAACTCCTGCCATTGAATGTCCGTCCTTATGCGGATAATGCGAGTTTCACCCCCAACATATCTGAGTTTCCCATCACTTGGACGAGGTAGTATTTTACCTCCAAAGCTGCAGAGAACCTTAAGTTTCGTTGATAAGCTATCAGATAAACCGGATGAGGTATAAGCAAGTGAGTTGCTATTGCTGTAGTCAGATGAGGTTCGTGGAAATGATTGTATAGACCCATACTTACTTTTGTCCTCATACAGTGAAGAGTTCTTTTGCTCAATTTCCTTGGAACCCTTTTCTATTACGGAGAGCATGGAAATGTCTGAACCGCTCTCAGATCCAGTGTGTCTGATGCCTAAAATGCCTTTCAGTTCCATGTAACCAGATGCAGAACTGGGATCACCACTAATGCTTGCAACAACATGCTTCTTGGGATTGACCCGATCAAGCATAAACTCAAGAGAAAACTCTTCGCCTGTTTGTAAAGAGTAATTAAGCACAGGCTTAGCTCCTGAAACATTGTGCTCCAGAGATTTTACATCTGTGTTTGCATAATCGGAAGAGTCCATCAAATATCCTTGAGGTTTTGAATCAAATACTTCATTACCGTGCTCTCCAGAACTCTTTTGACCGCAGTTATGATTTTTTGGCTGTTCCATGATATTTATATGAAATATACACTTCTTTAGACTCTGCTTAAAGAGGACCAAGTATAGATTCAACAGCACTATAATTTTCGCAAGGAAGCCATAAAAGAACAGAGCAGTCCTTGATGCAAAAGGAAAAACTACTTGCTTGTAAACAAGTTTATGGACACTTAGAGAGTACATATATCTTCAATTTTTTTACCATGGCGTCTGAACCTCAAAAATTTGTGAGTCGTAAACTAAATTGAACAATCAATGAAATTAGAGATGATCTGAATGCTGAAAATCTTCTCTACTAAGATGTCAAGAACACTAAAACCACATTCAGGAGATAAGCTGCACCAGAAAAGAAAATTTCCAAGCAAATAGTTAGACTCAATAACGGAAGAGAATTGATATTATCATGCTACTGCTGTTGATATTTGTGTTAAACAAAAGTACCATTAATGCGGGGAGCAGGTAGACCCTTCGATTAATATCGAAGTTATGTGTTTTTAGAGGAAAACCTAGTTTAGGAGCTAATATAGAAAATCCTAGGTTCATAAAGAACACAAAGCCATAAGGCTATTTCATATTAATGTAAAAGATATATAAACTTTTTTACATAACTGAATAACATTAGTTGCCATATAGACTAATATGGATGTTAAGATTCTAATTAGTCTATATATAACTAATGTTAAAGATTCTTGTTGCTAAAGGTAGTAGCAAATATGGTAACTAAAATATGCTAAGATTCTAAATTATAAAAAAAAGTAACATCCTAAAAGACTTGGGCATAAGCTGTCCTGCATCAACCATCTAAAGTACATCTTCAACGAGGATATCCCTTTAATGTTTTAGTGCATCTTCAACAAGGCCATGTCATCTGATCATACAAGGAAACTGTCTTTAGAAATATTCTAACCCTCTGAAACAAGTAACATTCTTGAAATAGCATCATCAGCTGAGCCGAATGCCAAATAAAGATTTACGAAAGTCTCCATTACTAAATGATTTGTTCACCCACATTTTACTCAAGCTCAACTAACCTAAAAGATTCCCCAAATCCAGAAGCCGAAACCATCAAATACAAAAAGTAAAGCTCTAGGTAGTCATTGTTTCTAAATTTGAAACGCCATCTCAGATTATTCCCCAAGAAGAAACCAAATCTAAAGAAGTTCATAAGTTACATTTGACCTTTAATAATAAATGAACCCTAATTAACTATTCAAATTGAAGAAACCTCATTCCTATCCACACTTTAATTAAACAAATCCTAAAATGCCTGTTTCTTATCCTCTTTCAGAATACTAAAACTGGATAATATTAACAACCCCGTTTCGGTTAAGCAGCCCCTACTGCTAATACTCTTCTCCAATCGATGATAGAACACAGTCTAGAAGCATTGTCTGACTTTTCGCCTTCAATGTCAATAACAAAAAAGGTTAAACGTTTATAATTAAAAAAAAACACCTTAAAACACTCAAAGCTCAAATCTTTTTCCTACATAGCACAGCAAAACCTATATTTTTATCTTCTAACTTAGGGAAATCAAACAAAAACCAACCCAAAAACAAGAAAGCTATAAACTTGAAGAGCCTCTTAGCTCAATCACCGAGAAGTATCTTATTTTAGCCAAATAAGAGCAAGAAAATGAAGAAAAAAACAGAGGGGGGAAGGTAAGAAAAACCCTAATTCAGACGAAAATAGATCCACTGAAGAAATCATACAAACGAGAGATAAAAAAAAAGCAAGAAATTAATAATAAAGTAAAAAACTGTACCTAAATCAAAGGGGTGTGTGCTCTAGTTATTGAATGAATCTGGCATTATTATCATCAGAACTCTTTCATCTCTAGTTATATAATACTCCCACCATTTTTTTACCTTTCTGTTTCTCGATATACTTAAAAACGGTGTCTTTTATAGTTTTACACTCTTCTTTCTTTCTCTTTCTGTCTCTCTTTCCACGCCTGATTATTTGTCATAAGAGAGTTGAGAGATGGAAGGAGGAGGGGCGGGGGAGGTTTTGGAAATTCGTCTTCTTGTGATGGGATTCGGATTTTGCTAACGTTGTTTTCAGACAAAAGAGAATGATCACAATTAATGTCGCTAAACTTCTCACTTACTCCCGCTGTGCACCCCATTGAAAATCGTATGTTCCGTCTATTTTTTTTTTTTTTTTTGGTTCAATTATTAAGAATTCGTTATTCAAATATTTTTATTAAATATATATACAAATATTGATTTGTGAGTGTTTGAGTAAAGAAATTAAAATATACACAGGGTATAGACGATTATTTGCCATAAAAAACTACGGCTATTCAAAACTCAAACCATGTTATTATTTGAATTGACTAATTTGTCCTTCTTATTCTTTTCTTTTATTTCTCAAAACCAAAGGGTCTGTGATCGCAAATTCAATGAATGGGATAGGTTGTCAAAGGTTGATGGTTATTTTCTTTATTTATGTATTACAAAAATAATTGTAATCTTATATGTAACTAATTTCTTTTAGCTTTTCCTTTAATCAAAACCATCATATTGCACAAAAAATAATTGAGTAAATAGCACTAAATGACCACCAATTATTTTCATATTTCCCTTTCTAACCAAATGCTTTTATTTTAGTGGGTTATAGCCATCATTTATTTATGACTTGCAGATTTTAGCTCCGGGAACGATTTCAGGCCAAATTTTTCAAAATTTCACACACGGCACCGTGCACGCGAAGGGCAATTTTGTCCACAAATTTTTTTGTTGCTCTTATACTCTCCATCACAGCAAACGACGTCGTCAACTGCCAACGACAAATTTTTTCAATCAGGATGCCCAATTCTCCGATAATCACGGTGGTGCAGCCTTCATTTTCAATCCGGACGACGACGTCGTATTGGAAGACCTTGATTTTGACTTGGATTTTCCTTCGACGATTTATTACTACGCGCTTCAATGGACCAGGAACAGTCTTTTTACCCGACCCGGCGCTTTTCGATTCTAATTACTTCATTTTACCTGGATCCGAACCGTATTTAACCCAACTGGTACCCGATCGTAGGTTGATGAATGCTTTGAAGTAGACTTCGCCGGAGTTTTCGAATTCTTCGTCGTCTCAGGAGCCCGTGGTTTATCAGGTGTCACTAGGTCAGGATTATGGCGAACAAAGCTTTGAGAGGAATAAAATTTTCGGTGATGTTTCTGGGTACTTGAATTTTCCATCGCCGTTTTGAATTGCCCATCTCTCGAGTCTCAGGGTTCTAACAATTGTGGGCCCGATGTCTCTGAGGAGTCAAATAATTCTGTAAGTTCTTTTAGAAGTAAAGTTAATGCTCAAAAAATTATGTTTGAAGATTTGAAAGATGTTAGTAATTCTAATTCCTTGCTTAGGAGGAAAAAAAAAGTGAAGATTTAGATTCGAATGTCCGCTCATTTTGACACTCTTGACAGTAATTTGGGATTTTCATCAAATAATATCAGTTGGGGAGTGAAACATCAGAGAAATTGGTAACCAAATTTAGGAAACGGGTTGCTTCAAGAATGGCTTCTAGTTTGTTGTATTTTGGAAATGAGTTGTTTTTAATCATGAAAATGATATGAGTTTCATGAAATTTTCATCAATTTTCATGAAATGGAAATGGAAATGTACGTAGGTTTTTTTTTTATGAATTTTTGAAATTTTACATATTGTCGCCGGAGAAAGATGAGGTAATCGGAGAAGATGACCGGAAAAGATGAAGATTGGATAAAAGAGTTTGGGTCGATTTTAGGTGGTTCGGGTTCGGGTCTATAAGGGATACAATTGTCTTTTTACACTTTCCGGCAAAAAAATTTGAAAAATTTGGCCTGAAATCGTTCCCGGAGCTAAAATCTGCAAGTCGTAAATAAATGATGGCTATAACCCACTAAAATAAAAGCATTTGGTTAGAAAGGGAAATATGGAAATAATTGGTGGCCATTTAGTGCTATTTACTCAAAATAATTTGTACAAAAATAATCACTAAGATACATCCAAAATCCTAAAAAAATATATTGGACTCATTTAACACATAAAAAAAAATTGTACCAAACAATTACTATGATTAGAAAAACAAAAATACCCAAAATAATAATAATAATCGGACCGGGCTGCAGTTGACCGGGTCACTATGTGTGAATTCATATGCAGGTAATCCGTTAGCCGCAATGAATTCACACTCGATGATAAGGTCCACCGTGGTCCTGTCCGACTTTTTTTCATTTTTTTTTGTTGATAATCGAATTTTGACTTTTTGATATTTTGAAGTTGATTTTCGCCTAAAACTAAAAAAGGTAAAAAAATTCAAAAAATACCGTCAAAATTTTGTAATTTTGCCCATAATTCGACGGGCGGCGTTCACCGGCATGTCAACTACCAGTAAAAAACGTCACATTGGCGTCGGCGTCGGAAGCATGGCGTCATTGGGATGGGTCTTGTTTGGGGAGAGAAAAAAAAATAAGAGGGGGAATTATTATTATTTTATGAGGGATGGAGTTGTGAACTTATCTAATAAGTAGAGTTGTCAAAATGGCATATTTCTGCGGGTATATCCGCCCCATGAGATTAATGGGCGAGTATGGGCTTATAGATTTCATGCCCATTAGGTATCAATGGGCATGCCCGTGCGGGTTGCAACCAGGCATGCCAAATTTATTTTGTTTTTTTTTATTAATTTTGGATAGAGATTAATAAAACTCTTTAATCTTCTCCAAAATTAACAAGCGTTATATATTTCCATTATCTTCATACACGCGTTCTTACCAAATATAAGAGTTATCTTTTTCCTAGAAACGTACAAGCTCAAATATGTGTACGCAATTGGATTCACGGTTTCATCTCTCGAAGGTAACTAAATTATGTTCTAACTTACCATTTATCATTTATCATTTACCATTTATAATGTTTTAAATTCTGAAGGTGTGTGTTTTATATGTGAAGATTATGAGGAGAAATCAACATTATCTAAAATGGATTCAAATAATACTTCTACTGTTTATGATCTAAATCAATAGATGGAGGATATTAAAAAAACAATATTTTTTTTTTTTTTGCTTTGACTTCAGTAATATATTTGTTAATTTTGGACAGTTGATTTTGAATTATTCTTGAAATTATGGACTTTGATTTAATTTTTTTTATAACTATTTTGGATATTGTGGAATTTGATTTGATTGTTCTTGAATTATGTTGGATTTTTATTTCTAATATACAAGACTGTAAAATGTACGTGAATGGGAATAACTGCATTTTGTTAATTTTTCGAATTTGGTCTATTTTTTTAAAAATAAATTAATTAATAATAAGGTCGCGGACATTCAGCGGACGAGTACGAGCATCCCTTTTCATGACGGTCTATTCTGTCATGGACCAGGTCCATTGGACCATACGGTCCAGATTTGGCCACATCACTGCATTTCCTTCTCTCTCTCATTCTGCGAGGGATGTGGCCAAATCTGACCACATGGTCCCACATGGACCCTGGGTCCCATACTCGGATATTTCCTTTCATGACCCATTAAAAAAGTGGGCATACCCACCCGCCCGCCCATCCCCATTTTTAAACATGCCCATAACGGGGCGAGACGGACGGGAATATCCATTCTGACTATACTACTAACAAGGTGTGTGTATAGTAAGTCCCTATTTAAATCCATTAACTTTGAGATCAACTAACAGATTAGCATTAAATACCTCGATATGGGGATCCATGAAACGTGTTGGAGTTACGGTACCAAAGGTGAAGGTGATTTTTCTCAAAGGCATATTATTATTATTACTCCCTTAATTCCTTAATATAACAAAAATTAAAAAAACAAAAAACAAAATATTTTGCTAGTTAAAATATCAATATTACTCTTTTAAATATGACTTATATGCCACTAATTTTATTTAAGAAAGCAATATTTATATTTTAATTAAAAATCATCTTAATTTTTCGATACATATCTTGAACATTTTATATTAAGGGATGGATGTAGCATTATTTTTTGTTACTGCAACTAGTATTAACATCACCATGACTACAATCGAAAAAATTATAGTTTATCTTGTGGTTTATTTTATCCCATTCCCCGTGATATTCTGCAGACTTTATGGTGACATCTTTGAATGAATTAAATTGAATATTGCTACTACTAATTTGATTCCTTTCAATGTCAACGAAGCCTCTTCTACGATTTGTTTTTTTTTTTTTTGAGGAATAGTAAATGGGATATGTGCATAATAAGGCCTATTTACTCTATGGCTTTAAAAATCGATTTAGAAAAAGCAGACTTGAATTTTCTTTTATTCACTCTATGTTACGTTATTTTCATTTTCCTCGTCAATTAATTAAACTAATCATGACATGCATCACTACAACCAATGTTATCAAGATAGCAAATTTGACTCGGAACGGAAGAGGTCTAAGAAATCGTAAACACGAGGATGGTAACACGGATCGGAATATCCGACAAAACTATTAAAATAATATTTCATGATAAATTTTATGTCAATAAGACATCATTTTATATGCAATTGAGCAAAAAATATATATATATATATATAAAAATACTTCAAAGGGAAAAAAATAAGAATATCAATAGAACTAACAAACTAAAATTAAATCACATACTAACAAGTGATAAACTTCGGAAACAAACCAACAATTCATAAGGTCTTTTACTCCAACAAATTTCATAACAACAAGTCTATCTTTATAATGTTCTAATCTAGCAAACTATTATCCTCCATGTAATCTCCACCTCCACTCACATCGATGATGAGCGATGAAGCTGGGAGTCTGAGACTTGAGAGAGTTGAGATGTTGGATTGAATACAAGCGGATGTTTTTTTATTTGAGATAACCCGTTATCGACCTAGTTGAAAAGAGGCAAGATTGAATCGCACCGGATCGTGCTATTCTACGAGTTTACATCTAGATCGACGATCATCTACGATTCAATCCTCCAACGATTTTTAGTACGATTTAACTCGATTTATACCCTTAGGCGTACGATTTTACGATCCAACTCACGATTCTGGCAACCCTAACTACAACTTCTTTGTCCATCTTAATTAATGGTAAACCTACTACATTCTTTACTCCAACTAGAGGACTAAGGCAAGGAGACTCACTCTCTCCTTATATTTTTATACTTAGCATGAAATACTTATCCTTAAGTATAAATACTGTTGTTTCCAATTATATCTGGTCACCTATTAAACTCTCAAACAAATGCCCCCCCCAATTTCTCATATTATGTTCGCATACGACTTAATCTTATTAGCAAAAGCTGGCATTAATAATACTTCAACTGTCATTAATATTCTAGATAATTGTTATTAATTGCAAATGGCTCGAGCTTTCTCTTTTGAAAAATATCTAGGTTTCTCTTCTAGTCCGTCAACATTAAAACACATATTTTCAACGTATTCTAGATAATATGCATTCAAAACTTGCAATATGGAAATTAAAGTTTCTTAGTTATCCAGCTAGATGTAGCATAATCAAATCTATGTTAGCAGCTATTCTATCTCATGTTATGCAGCTCCATAATCTGCCTTGTAAAACTACAAACTCTATTGATTCCATCTGTCGTAATTTTCTTTGGGGTTCCACTAGTATAAAACAAAAAATACATCTATCCTGAGATGAAATGTGTATGCCAACAGCGTATGGATGATTAAACTTACGAAAAATATAAACTTTAAAATCAAGCCTTACTGGTCAGCTTAGCGTGACTTTGCTTTATCACCAATAAAAGTCGTTGGGCCACTATTACCAAATGTAAGCATTTACGTAATTCACCTTTACACTCCATTCTTAAACACTACTCTCTCTCTCTTCTAATTGGACTAGCATTCAAGTAGGATGACAAATTTGTAAAAATCATATTGGCTGACAGATTGGTAATGGGAAGGATATTTCAGTCTGGTTTGATAATTGGACCCCTTTTGGAAATCTTCGTTCTCTTATATCTGGGCCACTTACAAAACAAGAATTTAATATGAAACTTGACACCCTGCAATTACATTTAAATGACCTTTCGTTTAATCTTCCTAATAATATTTCCAGTATGGTTCATAAGATCTATCTTCATCTTCTATCCCATGCTTATGATAAACCATACTAGACACTCACTTCTTTAGGCCTATTCTCTATTCGCTCTACTTATTTATCCTTATTCAATAAGACAACTAAAGACCATACATTTGGGAAATGGGTTTGGAATACTAAAACGCTACCTAAAATTCAGTTTTTCCTTTTGTTATGCCTTAGGGATCGAATTACTCATGCTAGTATGTTACACAAACGTAAAAATTTACCATCAAACATTTGTAAGCTTTGTAACATCTCTGTTGAGGATACAGAACATATCATCCGTAAAAACAACTTAGCACGAACCTTATGGAGCCAACTTTCTAAATTTGTTGATACTCACATTTATTCTATTATCCTCTCCAATTGTCCATTCAATACTTGGTTGAAAGCCAATTGTATTACGACACTATGTCTACATCATGGGTTACCATGGGCAACGATATTAACTTTTGCTTGCTGGACATTGTGGCTAAATAGGAATGCACGTATTTTCGGGAAAACTTCCAACCCTTTCACTATCAGAGATACTATGGGTAAGAGTATTGAATATATTTATGCAAATGCCTTGTTCTCTAAGATTAAAACTACAGTATCATTGTATATCAAATGGAACCCACCATTACACAACAATTTCAAGTTAAATACAGATGGATCTTGCCAAGGTAATCCAGGTCCGGGTGGTGCCGGGGATTAATCATAAATGACCAAGGTGATTGGGTGGTTGGTTTCAGTCTTCATTTACCATTTACAGCAAATACTGAAGAAGAGCTCACTGCAATACATTTTGAGCTTCAGTTAGCTAAGGATTTCAATATCTCTTCACTTGAAGTTGAAGTAGATTCTCAAGTTATTCTAGATCTACTTAATGATAATTGTAACTTAAAATATTCTAACATTCTTGATGATTGCGGATGGTTAACCACTCATTTCGCAATGTGCAACTTCAATAACGTTTAGCGCCAAGCCAACTAAATAGCTGACTCGCTAGCTAAGCATGGAGGGCTCTAATTTGGAATGAGAGCCAAATTTTCCATTGCGTTCCAACCCATGGCTTCACGACAATTTAGGGCATCCATCTGTAAGAATCTCTATGCATTTTTATGTAGTTTCATGTTTTAGTTTGTTTCGGGTATTATCCGTCTTTTATTTCCTTTGTTGTTGTTGTTGGTCCTTTGTAATGTAACTTTTTAGTGTCTCCTTTCATCTATTATAATCCTTATTTCCACAAAAGAAGGCCTATTTGAATTGCATTATTATAAATTTATAATAATGCAATTCAAATAGGTTTATTTTCACAATACATCAAAGATCAAGGTTTGTTTTCTTCATTTCAGTGTATTTTTTTTTAGTTTAAATCTGTAATTTTTTTACCGGAAAGATGTAAATATTATTAAAACAACGCAAAATGTATAAGTAAGTATTGATCTCAAAATCAATATCTTACAATAAGTAGGGGTGAACAAATTCGATTTTTGCCGAATTCCGACCAAATTCGAATTCGGTAATTCGGTCAAGACCGAATTCGAATTGGTCGAATTTGGGACGAATTCAGTTTGACTATTTTTGAATTTGATGTGCCGAATTCGAATTTTTTAATAATTAAATATTATTATTATATAATAAAAAATATACCCTCAAATTCGGCCAATTCGGTCGAAACCGAATTCCGAATTCACCAATTCGGCCAATTCGAATTCGGTCGTTTTTGAGGTAGGGAAAAAAAATGAAAAAACCAAATTCAAATTGCCGATTTGGCCAATTCGAATTCGGTGCTCACCCCTAATCTTACAAATAATCACTATTGTCGGAGTCCATTTAGTCGGAATCTCACTGAAATTGTTTTGACTACAAATTTGTTTAATTTGACATTTTGCGGTGGATTTAGACTGGTTATGTCAAAAGCCAAAAAAAAAAATGGCTGGAATCCGATGAACCCGCTGCGGCCGCTGCACTGAAGTCTGGCGGTGGAGTTCGACAGAAGGGGTGGGGAAAATTGTTTTGTTGGAGAGAAAAATATTGTGTGAGTTATGGGTAGGAGTGTGAACATATAAATATAGGGGGCCCGCAAAAATACATTCTCTCATTCCTTTCTATCAAACACTACAGTCCGGCTCCTATGTGGAACAAGTTTTTTTAGTATATACGAAACATTTGTTTTGCCTTGAGAAACATGTTTTTTTGCGAACATGTGTTTTTTTAAAATCAATCTTAGCAGTCAAAATTTGAATCGGATGAGAAACTGTTTTGCACGTATGAAACATTTCCTATTCCGCATTGGAGCATTGGTGCAAACACTATAACCGCATACGAGTATAGCAAATCAATATCATTATTAAATCTTAATACCGATATATTATAAAAATCTTAACAAAAATTAAACAATTAATTTCAACCATCAAATATTTAATATAACATTCGATAAATATTCAATGAATACAAAACTTTAATCATTCCGCAACTGAGAGGCAACTCGGACTGCAGCAAAAGTTGGCCGTTACTCTCACATTATGTTTAAATAGTGAGAGAAAACAAACAGAGGTGGCGGTAGTCGATATAAATAAGAAAGATACTCAAGAAATCTCCGCTTCTCTCATCTTTTACGCATTTAAAAAGCACACAAACTTGCCTCCGCTTCTTCTTTTCTCCATCTAGGGTTTTTGCTCGCTTTTTTTCAACTCATCTTTTGCATTTCGGGCTTCCGTAATGACTTTCTCTTCTGTTCTTAGATCTACTGTTTCCCCTGTTATGGAGGCTTCTCGTTCCGATTCACTCAGCCCTTCCGATCGACCTCAGGTATATTTATATCTACGTTTTTCATTTATTTCCTTAATATTATTATCTGTTTCTTCTAGCTTATTGATAATTATTATTATTATTTTTTTTTGCCAATTTTCATTTTCTGATGTAAATATCTAACTTGTTTGCTGCATTTCATATTGTTCTGACTGTGCTTTTAATGACTCCATTTCAGATAGATATTGGACTTCACTTTGCTGGCCTTTTGTTCTGTTTATTTATTTAAATATTTTTCTGACTAGAAATTTTGGTTTTTTTATCATCTGGAATTTAAGACGATCACAGTAAATATAATAGTAGCTGCTGATCTTATACGCTACTACCTCCATTTTTTAATATAAGACTTTCATTAAATGTTGCGAAAATTAAGTAAACAAAAATTAAGATGTCTTTTTAATCAAAATATCAATATTACTCTCTTAAATAAAATGATTAGTGGTATACAAGTCATATTTAAGAGAATAATATTTGTATTTTAACTAACAAAGTATCTTGTGTTTTTGCTTCCTTGATGTTCGCTACATGTCCTAAAGGACCTATATTGTGGGATGGAGATAGTATTATTTGTCATTGTCCATAAACTCTTAGACCTGTCTTCTTCTTGTTGTTGTGATACAATAAATGCGATTTTGTATGCCCGGAAAATGTACGATTGTGAAAACCGTCTGTCTTTTTGATATGGTAACAATGTTTTTGTAATTACTTATAATTTTCAGGTGTCATGCAACTCTGTTAAGTTTCAATCCAGCATCTTTGGTGGTGCTATTGTCTCAGGGGATTCCACTTCCTTACAGTTGAGTGGAATCTGTTTTCTCCATTTGCTATTTTAGGCTAAACCAATGGAATTTTGCAATGTTCTAATCAATAGCTTACATTGTCATCATGTTCTCCAGAAAGCATGTTGCTCGTCGTAGTGTTCAACCTGTTAGAGCTACTGCAACTGAAATACCTCCTACAATTCGCAGTATGATTAGTTAATTTTTTATATATATCCTGCTGTCTGTTATATTCTCAGAGATGATGAACTATTGCTTCTGACTTGTTCAATCTGTTTGGTGTTTCTCAGAATCTTCAAGCAGTGGGAAAACAAAGGTTGGAATCAATGGTACGTTTTATGAACATGTTTCATTGACTACTTAATTTTATTTTCCATAGATTAGTTTGGTTATGAATTTTTGCATTGTCTTATTTTCATCTCATTTGCCTCGATCATCTCTATTATTCTTTTGTTGTGAACTTTTGTTACCTGCTCATGTGTAACTAGGTTTGGGAGAAGGAGGTGGGTGGGGGTGGGGGTTGCATTTTGGGACAATGCTAACCATCTCATATCTGTCCAGTCTCATTGTGTTCTCCCTGATAACATTCCTATTGTTCTTGAATCCTGCAGGGTTTGGACGTATTGGGAGATTAGTCTTACGTATAGCATTTTCCAGGGATGATATTGATGTGGTTGCAGTTAATGATCCATTTATTGATGCCAAGTACATGGTTAGAGTTTAATAAAGATTCTTACTGTCAGCTGTCCTGTATATTTTTTTAGTTTTCTCACCTTTATGCTAATGAATTAACAGAATATCGTGCCAAGTCATACTCACAGTCTTCTTAAATATTCAGGCATACTTGTTCAAGTATGATTCTACTCATGGAGTCTTCAACGGAACCCTTCAGGTTTTAGATGAGTCAACCTTGGAAATCAATGGAAGGCAAATTAAAATTACCAACAAAAGGTACCTGTGCTTTTGTGATGGAATGGCTTTTGATATCAAGTGATGGTGACAAAAGAAACTTGGTTTCACTTACTAACTTTCAATCCTTGTGTTCGTAGGGATCCAGCTGAAATCCCATGGGGTGATTATGGGGCAGAGTACGTTGTTGAAGCATCCGGAGTCTTCACTACTGTTGACAAGGCATCAACACACAAGAAGGTTAGTTATCCTGGATTGGTGCTCATCATGTCCTTTCACTGCCGCTCTTCAAAACTATCAAATTTTTTGACATTGGCTTTTTTATCTCCGTGGTATAGGGTGGTGCCAAAAAGGTTGTAATCTCTGCTCCATCTTCTGATGCACCTATGTTTGTGGTTGGAGTAAATGAGACTACCTACAAGCCAAGCATGGATGTTGTTTCCAATGCTAGCTGTACTACTAACTGCCTTGCTCCTCTTGCCAAGGTTTGACTGCATTCTGAAGCTAAAAATTTGCATTATTGGATGACCCTAGGGGAAAATTTTGGGCACTTGTAAACTGAATTTCTATTTTTTTTTCACAGCCTTCTGTTTGTTTTTTTCCCCGCTGGGGATTGGGTGGGATGGGGCTGGGCGGAGTGGGGTGGTGGGGTGGTGATTTTTGGAAGGAGTAGCTGCCGGTGAGGTGAGGCGTGCAAATAACTGGGTACTGATTGTCTTAGCTTTCTTTGACGTGCTTAATTTTCTTCTTTCTGGCAGGTGGTCCACGAGGAATTTGGTATTCTAGAGGGTTTAATGACAACTGTCCATGCAACAACAGGTCGTCCTCACTTGCCTATACGTTTCCTTTTTTCCCCCTTCAAACAAACTTTTATGAATTTAAATAATTTAGAGCTTCGCAGTCTTGTGATAATTTCTTATTCTTGTTATGTACAGCTACACAGAAGACCGTTGATGGTCCTTCAATGAAGGATTGGCGTGGAGGCCGTGGAGCCGGACAAAATATTATCCCTAGTTCCACTGGTGCAGCAAAGGTAATGATTGTAATGTGCATGGAAAACAATGTGCTTAGTTTGTTTGTTATCATGCATTTCTGATATTGTTTGTTCCAATATCACGTGAAACTGTAGGCTGTTGGAAAGGTTCTTCCAGAACTCAACGGCAAGCTTACTGGAATGGCATTCCGTGTTCCAACACCTAATGTCTCCGTTGTAGACTTAACTTGTCGACTTGAGAAGGGTGCTTCTTACGAAGATGTCAAAGAAGCCATCAAGTATGCCTGCTATATCTACTTTTTCACCTGACATTTTCTCTCTTGCTCATTTGCCTACCAAGATGCTTTTGGTTGGTGATTCAAGGTAAAATTTTAGTACTGGTTACTCATCACTCATCATTAACTTCAGGTATGCATCAGAGGGTCCTCTAATGGGCATTCTTGGATACACCGATGAAGATGTTGTCTCCAATGATTTTGTTGGTGATTCAAGGTAAAATAAAGCTTCCTTTTCTTCCATATTAGATATGCTAGTTGCGCATCACATGCTAGGAAAATATACCTTCTGAAACAGAATTCTTTTATGGTATTAGAAACTCTTAAACTATTAGATATGCTAGTTGCGCATCACATGCTAGGAAAATATACCTTCTGAAACAGAATTCTTTTATGGTATTAGAAACTCTTAAAGAGTGATAAATACCTGAATCAGGACACCCCCTCCCCAAAAGGTTGGTATGCACTATGCTCTTATGTGCATTAAAATTAAGCAAGGGCAGGATCCTTTTAAATCTTTCCCCAATTAGCAAACTAAATAAGATCAATCTACTGATATTGCCTGTGGTACCAACCAAGCCTGTTCTAGTTTTGAGATATTTTTATTTAAGGTGGTCTCTATGGCAGTATGGCTATGCCTGCCTTCAATGAAATTAGTTCGCGAGACATTGCCTTTTTTAGTGCTTGAACTTAAGTCTGTCGCTGTTTGCTAGTCAATGTTGTTACTGAACTTTGTTTTTAATATAATTACAGTTTAGTTTTGTGAACTAGTTGTCGAACGTGGAAAATATAACATGAGCTTTCTTCATGGGTAAAATGTTTAGGCTAGCTAGAGATGGATTTTTCAAACAATGAACCCTTGGTTCAGGTTTAATCAGATTTGTTTTTGAACATGTACCTTGAATCATTACATTTCAATTGTATTTTATCAGAATTTGATAGTAGGTAGTAATACATCATACATCAATAAATATGGAAGGAGGTATCAAATCAAACCTGGATTTTATGTGGAGTTGTGGTTTTAGTAGTTTTTGTGACTATATTAGATTAACTTTTCTGCTATTGGTTGGGTGCTGCATTGCAAAATTGATGTTCTCAACTGCATTTTGTCTCAGGTCAAGCATATTTGACGCAAAAGCAGGGATGGGCCTCAGTAATTCTTTCATGAAACTTGTTTCATGGTATGACAACGAGTGGGGATACAGGTATTATGCATCTTCTTTCTTGCCTTCTTTTCCTTGATATAATTTTTTTAACTAACCTCGACTATGTTACCAAAGGATAGACAGGTAACTTGATTATGCCTTAAATATGTTTTTCAGCAACCGAGTGTTGGATCTGATAGAGCACATGGCACTGGTGGCAGCCACTCACTAAGACGTAGAGAAGCACTTCCAGATGCAGTTTTCGGGCTAGAGAAAAGTTGAGTAATAAGAATGGCTATAAATTTGTTAGAATTTATACATTTTATGTTTGAATGGACTTATAGCATTTGGTGCTGTAGTTTGCGTAGTTGCTGCAGTATGTGGCTGAGAATAATGTATTAAAGCATGTACAAGCTCTTGAAATAAGAATTTTTTTTTTTTGGGGGACATTATTTCCCTGTGCTGCTTTTTACCCAGACATACTACAGCATGGGAATGACATGAAATTTGCTTTTGTAGGTTGAATTTGTCGATTGAAATATTTTTTTGTGCCCATTCTGTGTCATATTTATTTCCCAGTTGGAATGAATTTTGCTTCCGGTACTGCAGTATCACTTGTGTGTTAATCTCTGTTTCACCTTGATTAGTTCAGATAATACTACATCTGTCCCAATTATTTGCAATGTTTCAATTTTTGTGGCATCCCAAATTATTTGTTACGTTTTAATTTTTTAAACATCCCAAATTGTTTGTCACGTTTCACAAGTTAATGCATTCTTATTGTTATTTTTTTCAGTCATACCCTTAATTTATTATTACATCCATTCAAAAATAATGTTAACATTTTAATTTTCTACATAGATTAAAAAATTTCTAAAAACAATAAAAGTCAAAGCCAAAAGACTAATAATATATCATCACTAACTACTACTTGAAAATTGAAATTGTGGTTAAAAGAAAAGTAATAAGAGAGTAAAAATGTTAAAATTTCATTTAATGTTTGTTGATATTCTAAATGTTAACATTATTTTGGAAAAAATTGAAGTTCAAATGTTAACATTATTTTGGAATGGAGAGAGTATTAAAATAACCCCTAATAATAACTTTCCAGTCATTAATTGAGGGATATTTAAGATTTTTCTTGTCACATTAATTACTTTCCAATCATTTTCTTAATCTCGTTGAAAATCCTAAAAAAAGCGAACAAATTGGGAAAGAGTATCACTACTTATTTTTTTCTATCATGTAAAAGTTCTGGTGAGAAAAAGAACATGCAGCGTTTTCAATTCATCTCTGAACCTTTGGTTTCAGAAGACGATTTCCAGTTTTATGGCAGCGTAAAAAAAAATGGTATGAGAATCCCACACCGGTGGCAGTAGAAAGACAAAGCCAGTTTATAGAAAAGAGATTGACGAGATAGAAGCACGACCTTACTTGAACATGATCTGTTCTATAGGCTTGTACCTTTGTATCCTTGAGTTCTAAGGAGACAGGAAACCAAGCTTGGTTGATGAGTCATGGCTACTTAATCAAGGCGTGACTAACGGCTACTGGCTGAAAATGTTGTAGATGATCGCTCTTGGTCGGTTTGTTGATCAGGACGGTTGAGTAGCTGTTTGACAAGCTTTCAATTTTTTTCCTGTAGATTTTATTTGTATCATAAAGCTGAAGTACGTAATCTCCGGTTGCCGTTACTTTCGTCTCCTTTAGGTCGATCCTTCATTGGAGCTGTTCTCAGCTAAGCACACGGGGAAAACTTGCCAGAGAGAATGATTTTTACTCAGTATCAATCACCAGTAAGTACGACTTACAAAACTATTATTGGTATGTGGCGTGGGTAGAGAATGATCCTTCATTTTGGCCTAATTGTTTTAAAGGAGCTGCAGAGAAAAAGATGGGAATGAGTATGTGTGAAACGGGTTTTAGAAAATGAAAAATGATGAAAGTGGCTAACAGTAAATAAATTGATTACCAAAATGATTATTAATTCAAAAATTAAGCATAGGGGACTACTTACTCCACCCCCAAATTATTTCTATTTGTTTTGCAATCTCCAATGGAAGAGTTGATAAACTCTTTTTTCGACTTGTTTTGTTAAAATTGGAAATGTAAAAGTGGCAACTACCAAGAGTAAAATGGAAAAGGGGTTGAGAAATTCTCACTTAAAAGCATATCTAAAATTCTGGTTTTCTTTGGACGATGGATGGGGTTGCATTCCTCTACTGCCACAATTTTATATGTTCATTTACAAAAAATCATGCCTAGCAATACTCGAAAACTAGAATACTCTATCACTAGGTTTTGGATAGAGTTGTAAACAAACCAACAGTTCTATTCGTTTCCCAACGTTTAAGAAAAACGATCAACGAAAACCTTATCATCCATTTATCCACATAATAGTTTCATGTGTATGGGTCAGCCGCCAGGCGAAACCTGGCATTTCAACTGCTAGACAGACCAACAAAATATCAAGAAAGCCAAACCACAAAGAATTCTTTTGCCAGAACTGTAACATACAATTATCTGTGTACACAAAGACGCCATCTTTTCCCCAGTATTTTATACATAATTTCCCCTTTCCTTTCCAAGTCTTGGCCATTTCGTCACGAATCTAAACAAATAGCATTAGTTTGTACTCTACAGCTTCCCATGTATCCCTGGGGCGATTCATTAATGCTTCTGGCTCCAATCATCCAAATGGTTCTTCTGAATTATGTTGTTCTCGATCAAGTACTCGACAAATTCATCAATAAGATAGGGCCAAGCACCCTCTGAATCATAGTTTGACAATCCAGGGTCCACAGTCTGCATTAATACACAAAAGATGGATAGAATCAAACATAAATTACGCAAGAGTGCATTATCATACACAAAATAATGAATCACCTACAAATCATGCATTCTTCCGTTATATGTAGGCCTAATCAGAGTAAAAATAATTCTCAAGAAAAGGACAAACTTTACAACACGAGAATAAAATATCAATTTTTCCCCCTAGATTAGAAAATTAAAATCATTGCATGCCACCTACAATGAGGACACACATGAATGCACGTAGAGAAACAATAAGACCAGGCCAAGCTAGAAAGCAAATTTGCATGTTCTCACGAAGTTTCAGCATCTAGTTTGCCTGTAGCAATTACCTTTGCAAACTCCAGTAGTTGAGACCAAGTATCCCTAGAAATTGCTTTGTTATGCCTTGCCTGTACCAGATGGCATTGAAAGAAGAGCCACCAAACAGGAAGTGAGAATGATTAGAATTGTGAACAAATAAAATTGAGCAAAGGTTGATATTGTATATAGAAAATAATCCGAGCCACAATGCAACTTCCAAGGGTTTGTTTGCCAGCATCCTTAGAACATCTAATACAAAATCAAAATTTATGGCTAGTTCTCTGACGAAAAATGCAACGCCCAGGAGAAATCGATTAAGAAGTAGCAGTCATGAATAGTTCTGAAAAATTAGGCAATTGTGGCTACTTTTCATAAACGGAATTTGCAAGAAAAGAAACCAGTAAAGAAGATTGGAATAGCACCATCATTTATAAAAGATCCTGCCATCTTTATTACACGAAATATACATCTCGATTGGGTTCGGCCAGAAGCGGTAAAGAAGATAAATGTTATGACTTGTACTTGACTGGCACTAATTGCAGTTACAGACTATATTAGGTGGCAAAAGATTCAGGAATATCAGATATCGCTTATTAAAGTACCTGTAGAAACTGGCACCAATGATCAACCAATGGCCAGTGCTTTTCAGCAAATAGCAGCTGCCACATCCCTATTGCAGTATCTAACGCCAATGATTTCTGACCCTGATATATTGGAAGTTTATTAGCTTTATTAGATTGCAAATCATAGCAAAGTCCCCATCCATTTAACATAGATTTTCTACACTAATTATCCCATATCCCAACTACTAGCGTCTGTTTCTATAGAAAATCCACCTAATGACCACTTTAGTTTCTACGTCCGACAAAATTTTGGTTTTGGAGGCTTCAAAAGATGGTAAATCATGAATGAAATATATATTTGGAATTTGATATCAACTCAAAAGGAATCATACCTTCTCTTTTGCCCAGCCAAAAGCAAAGTTATAGATCTCTCGGAACTTTTCTGAAAAAATAGATTAAAAGGGCATTTAGTTGCAAGTTATCTGATACTTGCAATTTCTTATAACATTTCTAAGCACTTGTATGCAGTTTCCTGATAAAGACGCTCCATGCAATGGAAAGAAAATTAACCTCATGAAAGGACCAAATAAAAAATCCTTGTATTTACTCCTACCAAGATACTTATCACATTTGAGCTGGGAAATTAGTCTAGTATATTAACGCTTTATCTGCTTAAATATTCCAGGTATCCAGGGAAAAAAGTAACTATCAGAAACTGAAGTAAAATCGTTCTAACTCAAGATTTCAGAATTCTGTATCACAAGTCACAACATACGTTCATCTTTCAATTCAGAGCGCATGAATGATATTTTTTCCCTCAATTTCTCCAGTGAATCTACCCTGCCAATACGAGTTTGAAATTGGATGAGTTTTAAGGTCAAATAGTCTATGTTGCTTGACAAAAATAAAAGGGAAAAAGGAGCCTTGAAGGACATCATCTAAACTCACCCAAGAGACTGCAATCCTCCAATGAACTCCTGTTTGGAAAATTCACACATCGTTGCAGCCTTCATATGCCATGAAAGTACCAACTGCAACAAATCTCAAAGGCCATTCATAAGGTGCTTGATTTTCAAAAGGTAATGTTTGGTTAATTCAGAGTCCTAATTACGGAACGTGTAGAAAACTATTGCGTTCTCCAAAAAGGAAAAAGGAAGTACAGAAGACCCCCCCCCCCCCCCTCAAAACACTGAAAGCCCCCCCCCCAAAAATGGCAATGCAGTGCTCCTTATAGTTATATATCTCTTAGTGAGGTGGCAGGTGCACACACACACACACACACTTACCAAGCTTCAGGTGCACCTGCCACCTCACTAAGAGAGACAGGTAAGCATCTGGATGATTTTGAGGAGTTGATGTTTCCTCCAAAATGCAGCAAATCAACTCTCATGTGGTCAAACACTCTTGGATGAAGCTTAGAAAAAATCATGCCCTAGCGAACTCTTCCAAGAGTGCGGAAAAAGGCACTCTAGAACAGTGAGTAGAAAGCTACAATTAAGGCTGGCCTTTAAAAGAGCCTCCTAATTATAAAGCTTCAGACCGTGCTTCTTAATAAATGTCATATATGAAACCTTAAAATTTCCAGAAATGAATGAAAGATTGAAGCTTCCAACATCAGAGCAGTTTTCTTGAGCACATTGCCACCGTTATCTTTTTACATTTTGTGAAGATAGAAAAGGTGAACGTAAGAGTGCGAAATAAACAGAAGAGAAAATGTCTACACTTTCAAATACAAAAAAATACAGCTACATACCATGACAATGTCCTGAGGATCAACCTGCAAATAGACCAAAATCTGGTGGTTACAGAAAAGGATAAGACTTTCTTTTGACATGTGTAAAAACCTCTTTTCGTAAATTAGCTATCTGAAGAAGAAAAAACCAACAACAAAAAAAAATCAAAGTATCACTACCTGAATGTCAGCACAGAGAAGGGTGATTCCATCAGCCATAATCATATCATTATATGCATCTGCAAGGTGCAAGTACTGACAAAGTTACATTTAAAGCAATACAATGACAATGATCTATTCATTCAAAGATGAGGTGCTTATTCAAATGGAGTGAACTAGAACAAGTAAACACGTGAAAACATGTGCACAAGATTCTCAGCCACCTGAAAGCTTAAACAAAAGAAAAAGCATCAAACTGATGTTTCATGTAAGCAATTCATAACTACAAGCAACCAGTCCCGATCTGTTTTAAAGGAAACAGAATCAAAATGTTACAAGTACATAACCATCTTCAGATTGTTCAATGGACCAGCTCAAGTAACATAAGGTAATAAACAGATTTTGGGGGGGGGGGGGAGGAAGCAGGTTGTCATAAAGCATGATGAGACTGCATTAAATACATCATGTACAAGAGACATGCAGAGAGGAATCACAAGGATGTAACTCAGGAGAAGATAAAAAATAATAAAAGCGAATAGCCAAGTGGAGAAACGTTCATTTACTCCAGGAAAAAGAGACTTTTTTTTTTAATGAACTGGCTCTGGGCTCACCTTTATATCTGTTATATAGCTCCTCCAAGTGCCTGGCATCAGTATGTGTTCTTATTTGGGGCTGGCTGTAGAATATATCAAAAGCTCCTTCAAGATGCCAATCACTGGCCTTTAAGGCTTGAATTGCCATTTTTTCACTGTGGTTGAAAACAAAAACAAGGAAGCTAAGGTACTTGAAAAATCCATCTACTATAGAATGAAGAAATTTTAACTAGAACACAAACCCAGTTACCCCACCACAACCATAAAAAAACATTCACGTCGAGAAGGTTATCAGCCATTAATATACAGGCTTAGCTCTTTCGGAAACGTGAAATAAGAATCATAAGCTCAATAAACCCCCGGAATGTTATCTTTTAGACCCATGGATGCATATCCTGATCAAATGGACATTTATTTGATGGTTAAATGAGTAGGATATCTACAAAACATGGGAGGACAAAATCCTACAAAAGAAACTGTCAATCCCTGCAAGAATTTAGGGATTTCTAAATTTAGTGCCAATTTGCATTTTCAAGATGACTTCTGGCATTAGAGAAATCTCCAAACATCTAAATAAGTACTGTGGGAGCAGGGTAAGACCTTAAAATCATAGCGAAGTTATGGCTTTTTAGAGAAAAAGTCAATAGGACGTGGATACAAATAGATGTGTTCATGTGCAAAAAATACCAGTCTTTTCATATACATAAATGAAAATCCATTTAGGAAATACTGTGACTTAACTCACATTAATCATTAAACAAATAGTAGAATCTAACACAGCAACGTAATACACTCCAGAACCAACTAGCCAACAATTTTTGAATAGGTTACTTAAATTCTAACAAAAATTGGAGTTTTTCAACTCGACAACCCCAGAGTAAGCACAAAATGCTCCAAAACCACTGGAATCTAAAATATATCCACATCAATTTGACACAAGTTCTCACAGCAAAGATAGCCCTAACATTAGCACAACCAAATCTGATGAACAAAATTATTAGCTTACGTTGAACCAGTAATAGTAATGAATTGCTGAACTTTGTCCCGATGGCCTCTTCCCAACTTGTTCTGTCATGCAAAATTCAACATATTTCAGCTAATCAAAATCACCTTAGCAAGAAAAATAAATTAAAAAAATTCCGTAAGAGCATTAAAAAATTAGATGGGGCTGCCGGTAAATGCGGTTAGGATCTGCTGTAACCAGCGGCAGATCCACCATGTGGTGAGTGGGGACACGTGCCCCCACTGAAATGCAAATACTCTGATGTATTTTATGGTTCGAGGGTGCCGCATACTTGTTTTTATCGAAGCATTTTGAGTTTCGTAAAAGTTATTTTTTTTAGTATTGGCATAGCAGTTTCGATTAATCCAAAACGGTAGATCCGAGTTCGATATTTGCACCAACTCCTTCCCATAAAAAAATGATAAAATTGTAATATACATAATTGCCCCACTGCCTTGGATTCTAGATCAGCGACTGCCTGTAACACTCACAGACCCTCAAAACTTTGATAATGAAAACTTTTCTTCATACATCCTAGACTTTAACTAGTAAACCCTGAGAGTTAAAAGGTTATAATTAGGAAAGTTACAGAGGTACAGTGAGTGTTACAGAGGGTCCGGAGTGCAGTAAATGCTATTAATAAAACAGAAACAAATGTACAGATGAAAAAGGAAATAGGGAAAAGTAAAGGAATAAAGTAAGAGAGATGAAAAGAAGAGGACGAACCATGGCTTTGAGCTGGAGTAGAGGAAACCCTAAATGCGAAATTGAAAGTGGATGATACGATCTGAGAAGTAGTGACAACGGCGGAGGAATTGGACGGTGCGGCGGTAGTATGAGGGAGAGGAAGCAATGGATCCTTTTGGAGGTTTCCGGATTTGTGTGTGGATGGTCACCGGAGGTTGATGAGAGCTTCAGCTCCGCCCCTCTCTATGTTCTTTCCTTCTTAGGAGTTAGGCTACACCAGTGTCTGCTCAGACGCTAAATTTCCACTCGTCGTTTTTTTTCAGAAAAGCACTATTTAATATTTGAAAGGTAAAGTTATTACTTTTAATTTTTTTACGTGTCAAAATTACAACTGAGAATTTACGATGTGTTATTTGTAGACAAAATGGGCCTAATCCGACTGTGAGGGGCAGCGTTCCACCCGCATTTGTACATTTTAGGGGTATAAAAGACATTACAATTTTTCCATCCTTCTTTTCCAAATTGAAATCAAAACTTCCCCCAAAATCTCCACCACTCACCCTCTCTTCATCTTTTTCCTGCAAAATCAAAACTTCCCCCAAAATCTCATCTCATTTAATACTCAAACAGTCCAACTTAAAAATTCAGCAAAAGAATCACCAAGATTTCAACCTTCATCTTCTTCTTCTTTATTTATTTATATTTTTGAAGGAGGTTAAGGCGACGGTGTTGTTTAAGGTGGTGCTACGGAATGGTGGTTGTGGTGGTTCAATCATTGGGTTCGGGGTGGGTGGAGGGTGATCGATGGTTGGGAGTAGAGATGAAGCCATGATGATTGATGGCGGAGGGAGGGCGGGGTATGTGATGGAGATCAAGAGGGAGGGTGGGTGGGTGTGGTGGGGAGTGGCGGAGGGTGGGGATTCTGGGATGGGAAAATTGTTAGTTTTTCTTGTTTTCTTTTTGGAGAAGAATGATGGGAAAATTGTCATAACTATTATACCCCTCAAAATGTGCATGTGTGGGCCGCACATGTGGGACACCGCCCCCTCTCATCGGATTCGAACCATTTTGTCTACAAATAGCACATCGTAAATTCTCAGGTGCAATTTTAGCACCTAAAAAAGATTAAAGGTCATAACTTACCTTTCAAAAATACTTAATGGGTATAAATAATTCTTTTCTCTTTTTTTTTTTTCCATTTCATTTTTCCTTCTTTTTTTTTGGTTTAAACTAAGCATTTTTCTTTTTTTCTTTTTTTAATCAGGTTAAGTGAGTCGAGTCACACTTCATGTGTCTCAACTCTCAGGTAGATTTCGGCTTACATACAAACAGGGATGGACCTAATGAAACTGGGTAAAGGGTATCTTGCTGCTTTTCTGGCTTGGAATCTCCAATATGTAAATAGGGTAGCCAATTATTGTGCTCATAATATAGCTTCTTGGGCTAAATCCAATACTGTTGTTGGGCGTATTGATCCTACTTTGCTACCTCCTTCTATTTTTTGTGATAGGGGTGGAACTTCCTGTATATTTAATCCTTGTGTGGATTCATCTAACGGGTAAATTTTATGTAGCAAAAACAGCACAAACTCATTTAAAATGGAAGATTAATAGACAAAACTATTATTTTACACGTGGACCAATCAAACGTTGACATGTGGAAGATCCGTTTTTTAGAAGAAGGGAAACCGATGGTATGGCTATTAATATTGATGTGATGTTTAGAAAGAAAATACTCTCTCCGATTAAAAATATAAATTTTTTTAAAAATTGTTATTTATTGTAAAATATAAGTCTTTTTACAACACTATCCCTCTATCATATCAATTAAAATTTTCAACTATTTTTCCTATTTTTTCACACCTTTGATTTATCTCATCTTCCCCAATCTTCTCTCTTCTTCCCCACATAATTCTTTTTTATTTTCCTTCTCTCTCATTTGTTCCCTCTCTATTTTACTACAATTAAAACAATTTAATTTAATCATCCAATCATCATACATTTTTTTTTCATTTTACAAAAAAAAAAAAAATTGATCATAATTTACATTGAAACCTAATTTAGGATAACATCAAATAGAAGATTGAGCAGTAGAGAAAATATGTAGAGTTTAACCTTTCAAAATACATGAAGATGGAGATAGAGAGAGATTTCATGAGTTGGGCGAGGATAGAGAAGGAGTGGAGGAGGGAGAGAAAAAATAAAAAATAATCAAATGGGATAAGAGAAAATATTGAAAAGATGAGAGAAATTATGAGGTGAAAATAAATAGGAAAGAGATGCTATAGCCTATAGGGATAGTTTTGTCACATGCACATAAATTGCTCTTGCAGAAGAATTTTTGCTCTGGCATTATCACCACCCAGAGAGGAGAAATAAGCATAGAAAGAGAAGAATAGAATTGATAAAAGTATAATTAATACTTATTAAAAAGTACAAACAGACTTTGTACTAGTATGTAACAACTCATTCCCTCTAAAACAAATTATAATTTGTGCAAGATCAAGTGAGCACCATGCTGAGGAAGAAGTGTGAATATTGTGTGTGGAGCATGGGAATATGATGGGGATATTTCAAAGGAAAATTTCTGCAGAATCATGGCTAAGGCATATTTTGCTTCTACCATAGTGAAATTTTGTCCAATGCATGTTCTTGGTCCTCCACCAAAAGGCAAAAATGCAGCTTGACCTTTTGTTGCTTTGGAGACTCCTTCAACAAACCTCTCTGGTTTGAACTCTTTTGCATTTTCACCCCATATTTTAGTATCATGATGCAATAAGATGACTGGCAATGTGATCATCACCCCAGATGGCAGAGAAAATTCTCCTATTTTTATGTCTTCTTGAATTGTTCGATCGAGAAATACTATTGGAGGATATAGTCTCAGAGTCTCGTTTAAGATCATAGTCACCTGAATATTTTGATGCAAATGTTCGTTAAGTTGATAAATTTTATAAGTTCAATATTCTTTTCAAAGAATTCGAGGAAAAAACTTACAATTTTGAGATGATTAAGTCCTTCAAAATCTGGTTGATTCATCCCAAACTGTTGCAGAACTTCATCTCTGGCACGAGATTGCCATTCTTGATGTCTGGCTAGTAAGATCAATGTCCAAACTAGCAAAACAGAGGTGGTTTCCTGCCCAGCAACATAGAAGAGTTTGCACTCTTCAATTATTTCTTGGATGCTCATTCCAGAATTGTTATTCCCACTTATTTCAATCTCTTTCTGATTAGAGTCCAATAATAGGCCTAATAAATCATCATTACTTGCTTCCCCTTCTCTCATTGACTTCAATCTTTTATTAATAATATCTCTTATTGAATCTTCAACTTCTCTTTTGATATATTTCATCCTCCTGTTCCTTTTTGTTGGTAGAAACCTAACAATTAGGAATTCATATTGTAATAAACGTAGTTAGGAATAACCAAGTATACCAAAAGGACAAGTAATTAACAGAAATGTGGAAATCAATTCAAGGCCCGCCGCAGTTCCTGGTCACGCGGGGACCCTACTTGCATTGTAGGAGGACACTTAGAGCCCACTTGGGAAAAAGGAAAGAAGAAATGTTTCTTACCTCGAGCCGGGGAGGGGAAGAGATCTCCATAACATTATAAGATGTTCTACTTGCTCTCTTTGAAGATCAAATATTTTTCTCCCTTCTTCATAACTACTACCAAACGCTGTACGAGAAATAGCATCACTTGTTAGCGTTTGAATGTAAGGCCAAACATCCAATTCGGCAGATCCTTGTGGCGAAACAATGGCCTCCCATTTACTTAACATCTCACTGATACTCCAGTGGAAAGCAGGCATCATATGCTTCATGTAGCGAAAACAGAGGAAAGATCAACAAGACAAAATATATTGCTATTCGAATTCAAATTCAATTAACAGTTTTTCAATTGAATAAAAAAAAATCAGACCTTGAGCTTCTCTTTATGGAAAGCTGGAGTGATTATTCTTCGATGCTTCTCCCATTCATCTCCTTCATAGCTAATTAGGCCTCTCTGTAGCAATTTGGTGTATGCATTAGGAGGATGCTTCTGGATTTGGTTATGATTAAAGAAGATCTCCTTTACAAGTTCAGGATCCAAGATGAATACCGATGGATTTGGTCCAAACCAGAAAAATGATTTTTTACCTGCAATTAATTATTACTCCCTTGGTTTTCGTTCATTAAATTAAAAAAAAGCAATAAAATGAAATTAAGGAAGAACATACCATATTTCTTGATGGATCGAACGAAGAAAGGTACAATCCGTGGAACGATATCATCGGTGAAATTGATTGGTTTGGAATGAGCTTCTTTGAGCATCAAACTTACTTCTTTCATGTCGCCAATAAATGGTTTATAAGGGTTTCCATTGAAGCCTTGTGCTCTAAGACGTTTCTCTAGACTTTTTGGAGTCAACCATACTGAATTCAAGATCTTCCAGGCTAAAACTAAAAGAAAAAGGACACTAAAAACTAGAATTAATATGTAGTTGTTCTTCTTCATTTCCATCTCTGGATTATGCTATCTTCTAGAATATTGATTTTTTTTGTAATACTTGGTGTACTGTTTTATGAAACACTCTAATAATGAATATTTTTATTTATTATTTACTAAATAAGTTATAATTAAAAATGTCAGAAAGAGTTGGCCCTGGAATTGAAATTAATCGAACTCTCACCCTCTAAATCAAGATAAGACTAACATAACACTAAACTCAATGGATTTATTAGTTAAGCTGTGTTCCAGAACATTCTGAGTGAATTAGGTTCAATATCGGAGCAAAAAAGGACATCACTCACTCACTCAACACAAAATAATTGGTCTTCAGCATTTTAGTCTTTTTAGACCAAAACACTCATCGGGAGTCAATTCCACTGTCTAGTTTATGTTAGAGGTGGTGTTGAAACTAAGTACTGTGAAACGTGCCGGCCCGCCGCGTGCGGGCTCAATGCAAAACGGGACGGGGCGGGCTTGGACTCAATTTTGCGGACCCATAAATATTAGGCCTAGATCCGCACCGCATAAGGCCCGCGGACCCAGATTCAATTTTCCAATTTTTTTTTTTTTTTTTGGTATTTAAATAAACAAAAAAGGGACAGAAATGTAGCTGCTGGGATTCGAGCCCAGGTATCCACGGCCACAACGTGGAATTCTTACCACTAAACTACAGCCACATTATGTTTGTATTACTAGGCAACATTGCCAACATATTGTGGCTGCTGGGATTCTAGCCCAGGTAACACATTTGGTATTTAAATAAACAAAAAAGGGACAGAAATGTGGCTGCTGGGATTCGAGCCCAGGTATCCACGGCCACAACGTGGAATTCTTACCACTAAACTACAGCCACATTATGTTTGGATTACTAGGCAACATTACCAACATATTATAACTAAAAGCCCGCGGGCTAAAAAGCCCGCATTTTTGCGGATCAATATTTTCGAAGTCCATACCCGGTCCACGGCGGGGCGGGGCGGGCCGGTCCGCGAGCTTCGGCCCACTTTGACCGCACTAGTTGAGACAAACAAATAATTCTAAAACTATTCAAGAAGAATGAATACTTTGGAGATCAAACCATCATATGCGAAATATTTTAGGGACCAAACAAATATTAGTCATGACTAACTTCCATTGTTCATGCTGTTGAGGAACCAATAATTAAGCTGTATGCTTTTCAAAAAAATAAATAAAAAAATTGATTTTAATTTGACATGATGTCTCGAACATAAAACTACAAAAGCCCGTTTCAGTGGATTTTTGGGTGAGGAATCTTTAGACCAGTTTCGCAAAAAATAACTTTTGACAGGTCATTCACCCAAACTTAAATTGTATCAAACTGCAGCAATTATGTGGATTTATTTTTTATTTTTGTATTCTTATGGGTGTTTCCATAGTGGGTGAAGAAAAGGAAGAAAATAGCAGATCTGTAGTTATTCTTAATGATGGTACCAGTCATCTGCAAACAAAAAGAAAGGTAGAAGATGGGAAGATAAGCTTTTAAGATTCTTCATAAATTGTCCTTCTGGGAAATCGATTTGAGTTTTTTTATCGGGAATCGGGATGACCATGTTTTATCACGTGGCCATATGTTTTTTGGGTTGCTTGAACGGATTCTGAAAAAACACCCTCTCCCGCGATACCACCGTCCTCCAAGCATCCAGACAACCACCTACTCAACCTTCTTCCACAATCTCTTCTTCAATCCACCATTTTTAAGGTAATTATTTTTTTTTTAATTTAAAATTCTAAATTATTTTTTCAATTCAATTTATGTTTTGGATTATATGTTAGAGTTATATTATGTGATATATGGTTAGTTATGTATTTTTTTTTATTTGATTAGAAATTAATTTATATTGAATATTTGTTAATTTTGTACGATTTTAATTTCGAGCAATGTATGGTTTTTATATATTTGTTATTGTTGATTTTTTTTTAAATAACTATTTTTATTTTATTGAATATGATGGAAAAAATATGTACATGGAGGAGACAAAATCTTTCCTCCAATATAAGGTGGAAACAAATCCACTACTATATCGGACAATCGATTTCTTGTAGTCAATTAGAAACCCCAAAGGGGAACCAATCATCATTATAAAACTAACGTTTCTTAAGAGGCTTATGTTTAGTCTCCATATTGTGTTCAAGAGAAGTCTTTTTGACTTTCTTTTTACTCTTACGTGAGCGGACAAGAGTAAAATTTTGATAATCATCTTCCTATTGAGAATCGCTAAAGCATAAAATGATTCCGTGTTCGGGACCTCAACATTTTCTGGTTCAAGAAGCTCACTACGGTCATGCGCAATTGACATACTAGGTGTGATATCTGCGGGGTCCGAATCAAATGTGTTAATCTTTTGAGTACGATCTTGCGATAGGCTTCTAACACGACCTTTTAAAAAATAACGGACGTAAAGAGTACGTCCGTAAATTTGATGGGATGGTGAAAAAATTTCCAACTCCCTGAAAATGTTTTTTTTTGCTAAGTAACTCCCTGAAAATGTTGGTTCTGCAATTTTGGATTTGAGTCCGTATGTGGGCTTAAGATTAACCCTGAATTGTTGATCGAACCGTCTACAATATCCCCACCAGTTGATGGGCCGCCTAACCCGGATGGTGAATCAGGTCTAGTGGCTGGTTGTTGCAACATGTTCTCATGATAGTCCTTTGATGACACAATGACATCTTGTTACAAGCTCCTTTCCGCTTGCTCAGCCATTGACGCCGACTCAATGCCAGCTAAATTTGAAGCCTGTGATGGCGTTTGTAGATTTGCACAACCCATTCACATAATCTCATCCAAAGTTGAACCATTTCCAAGTCCATCCGAAATAGTAATATCAATCAATTCGGCGGATGGAGATGGATCCGATTTGTCCTTATCTTGATCGTGTTCATCACGCGTGGATTATACCGAATCCATGTGCTTTTACTACTTGGGCCTACCTATTGAATCGTTGTTAGGGTCGTTATAATCATTGTCGTAGAGTCTTGAATAGATATTGATCTCTTAATGTGGGAAGTGTGGTGTGCGCGTATCTTAGCAGTAGCCATTTCTTGCAGTGTCCTAATTCGTGTACTTCTGTTGTGCATATTGAGTGCAGCATGGAGCTCGTAGCACATTCCGAAGTGTAGTGTGTGATTGAGTTGCTTATATGTTTATCTTCGTTTTGATTAAATTTGTCACTTGTTTTTTGTTGTCAAAACTTGTATTTTAGGTTAGGAATGAGTTGGTACAGAAATGTGACTTTTGTGTACAAATTGGTACATGAAAAATAGGATTATGCAGCTTCGTCCTTACTTTCGTTTGCAACTTCGTCCATGCAATTACTGCGAGCAACTGAACTGCGGATGATACCTTTTGTCCGCAACTTCTGACACTCTTCTGCGGACGATTAGTTTGTCTGTGGCCTGTGCATAAGTGTTTTTAACTTCTTATCGTGTCGTGATTCATGCATTGTACATTGTGTGTATCGTGCATTGTGCACTGAGTGTGGATTTCAGTGTTATCGTGTTAAGTGTGTCGTGTCTGGTATCTTTTCCTTAGGAGTATTTTGGGAAACTGGAAATCATTTTGTGTCTTGTGTGTTGCTTGTCCCAATGATTTGTGTGGATCATACTGAGCCCCGAAACTCAGTCCATTCGCTTTATTTGTGCAGGTGATATTGATGACGAGCTCTCTATGAGGAAGATGCTTGGGAGGGGCCTTATGATTAGGCCTGCAAACGGTCGGATACGGATACGGAATTGTTTATTCCGTATCCATATCCATTTTTAATTTTTCGTACCATATCCGTATCCATATCCTAGCGGATCCAAAATATGTATTACCGGATCCGCCGATTTGGATACGAATACTGGATACTAGTAAAACCCGCTTTCAAAAAAGTCTAATTATACTATAATCCACAAATAATTCTACGAAATATAATATAATACAATACATAATTATATTGTTGTTTAAAGTTCAAAATATACAACGCTTGAACAAAATGCTACTTGGACAAAATCCTACTAAACTACTTGGACAAAAATCCAACAAGTCTGCAGTGGAAGAAACGCCTGAGAAGGGAAATCGAAACCTGGGACGAGAGACGAAGAAGACGGAAGAAACGCCTGAGAAGGAGGAATCGAAACCGGGAAAGAGAGAGAGAGAGAGAAGAGGCGGATGTGTTAGGGTTTATTGTCTTAATAACCCTTAAGAATATATATATATATATATATAAAGGACTAAAATGGCAATATAAATAATTAGCATATAAATCCTATAAAAAACTTATATTACAAAAAAATCCTAAATCCTATAAATTCTGCAAAATATATTGTTTTAGGGAATATAATATATATATATATATATATTGTTTTACCTAAAACGGATTCGGATTTAACGGATACGATTTTTTAGATTTCATATTCGTAACCATTTTATTACTCTTATACAGATTCGGATTCGAATGCGGGTATATGGATCTGAAATGCTTACCATATCCTTAAAAAAAATACGGATTCGAATCGGATACGGATAAAAATCCGCTCCGTTTGCAGGCCTACTTATGATGAGTGATGGATAATCAATCTTAGTGTTGAACACTTTACTTCCGGTTGTTATTTCAATTAGAATTATAAACCATTTTCAGATGTAATAACTAGTTTTTTATTTCAACGTTTAGACTTCCGCTTTATTTAATTTGGATATTATGGATTTCATAATCGAATTTCCTTTTCTAGAAATCTCTGTTGTGGGTTTTGGTGTCTCATTAACCAATGAGACACGGCCATGTCACCATGTCTCATTAACCAATGGTGTCTTATTTGCACTCAGTGTGGGTTGAAGTCTGTAAGACACTCATGCCTATTGCATAATATAACGTTGTCCAAATATTTAATTCCTTTTGAAATTCTAAACTTTGTGGGAGATATTTTTTTTTTTTGAAGTTTTAAATATTGTGGGGACGGTTATAAAATAAGTTTTAAAACTTCAAAATTTTATTTATTATTTAAAATATTTTTTTAACTCTCATTTACTCTTAACTTTTCCATTGATGTTAATACTTTGTAACTCTTCCAAATGTTTTGTAACATCTCCATGTTCATTGTGTAACTCCAAGAATTTAACTATGGATCATAATTATCTTTGTAACCTCCAAATTATAAATATTATAACTTCTATTTTCTTAATGCAAAAGGAGTTAAGGAAGAATTTTCTTTCGCTATAAAAGGAGATTGAAATTGTGAGAAATGATGACTTTTAAGCATACAAAAACACTTTTCAATTATAAAATACTTTATTTTTTAGTGTAAATTTTTATACTTGGGCAAATAGATTAAATTAGTTCGTGAGAATTCTTCTACAGAACGTGCTTATTGCGAAGACAAAAACAATATGAGTTTTATCTTGAAAGTATGACTGACCGTTATCACTTGCATGTATAGAGATTTTCACGTCCTAAGGACATTGACGGTGTCACGACTTCCACATGCTTGCTTTCTTTTATATTTGCCATAGTTTTTTTGTTACAATTTTTAGTTTTTGAGCGTGATTAAAAATCTTATATTTAGAATATTTTTAACAAAATCTACCCAAAGACATCCGTATCTCGAGATTTTCTTTTAGGAAAATGAAAAGAGGAGCAAGACACCATGGAATCTGCCCTTTTTTCTTCATCTCGTCTTCTCAGTGATTATTGATTTAAATATTCATTTGTGGTCACTGCTGACAATCCACTTATGGTAATCGGCCCAATGGTATTTGCCACCTTCAAGTAGAATGAGCCATTTTAATTAATTATGATATTGTGCTCAACATTGGACCTATTAATTATCTTAAGTCTACTTTGAGGAATGATCTTACTTTTCAGGGTTTGGACAAAGAATTTGGTAACTGCACCTCTCATGCATTTGCTTTTGGTGTTCTTTTTATTAATATAATACAAATAGATTAAGTACTCATCATTATGTTAAGAGGTTGCATTTAGGGAGCAGAGCAGGTAAATATTCAATTAAACTCGAATAATGTTTTAATTTGTTGGTTTATCACTCAAGTTTAAAATTACCTTCGGACTCATTTAATTAAATGTTCGCAAATATCTTTAATTTTTTTCCCCTCAAAAAATTATGTCAAAAAATGAAAACTAAGAGAAGAGTATTTTGGTTGGAATGCTGATGTCTAATTTGTTGCTTTCTTTTTTTGGGTTGGGGTGGGGGAGGGATTGAAGGAAGAATGAAGCTGAGGCAGTGAAAAATAAATAAATAACAAAAATGTGGTTTCTTAACTTTCTTTGGTATTGAGTTTCAATTCAAATAGACCCTTGTGCGATATCCGAAGCATTTTAAGAGAATAAATTTTGCCAACTATTTAAAGTTATTATTTTCATATTAAAAGTTATCATTATTGTGGTGGTACTCTATTACCGAATAATATACAACAAAATACAATTTTTTTTTGAAGCCACTAATGGGCGAATTACAGCGGATAGTACCCTAGATCGGTCTATTGTAGCATGCCCCATGCCTGGGGAAAGTATTGCCTCACCAGAGGAGGAGGAGAACGCCTCACCAGAGGAGGAGAATATTATTGCCCCTTTTTGTGGGGAGAGGGTGTCGAACTTGGGACCTTTCGGTCCCAAGCCAAAGACTTACCCACTTGGGCAAGCCTTTTGTTGACAACAAAATACAATTTAAGTGATAAGACTCTTTATTTTCAATTGGTAATTGTATATGTTAAAAATTCGAGTCATATTAAAGAAGAATCGGGGAACTACTATTTATCTTTTTAGGTGAAGGAATTTTAATAAATAAATATTACCAAATAACATAATCTTCGGCATCAAAATTGCACAAGAAAATATACTACGTGGGCCAAATCCTCGATTTTCTATAAGCTTCTTTTCTATCGAAAACTTGCATGGTTTTCCTTTAGAAGAATAATATATAGAGCAAGAAATCGTGCAAGTAAGACTAGCGCTTCGCTTGATTTACATCTTCCAAATACTCTGTCAGATAGAAATGTGGGGTTATTACTTTTTGTGTAGAAAACTAACGTTTCGTGGGTGAAAATTCTTTGTTCTCATTCCTATCACCATCACTGTCCCCAACCAATTAGAATTTACTATATAAATATTTTTTTTCAATTATATATACACAGGATAAATTATAATTGGATGGAAATAGGGATGGGGATAGGCACTGGCGGAGCTAGGTGGGGGCCTGCCCCCCCCCCAATTTTTTCCAAAAAAAAATTAATATTTTAGTTTTGTTTTTATAACACCTCGTCCCGTGAACATTTTGAATCACTTTACGATTTAAAATTAGATTTTTTAATTCGTGAATTATAGGAATTACACCACTTATATCTTAACAATTTTGGTTAAAATTGTAACAAACTTAATTGTGTAAGAGGTTATAATATTTATAAAATTTCATCAAAAAATTCATAATTACTAATAGATTATAATATAAGATTCAACAATCAAACATGATATATATTTTAATTTCCATAGTAAATATTTATTTTTTCTTCTCGAGAGTCCTTTTCTTTGATGTGCCATACACGTTAATGACAATAAAAACTTGGGTAAAAAGCGCTGACGCCCCCCTAAACTATTCCCTTTTTTGGTTTTTGACCCTCAACTAAAAACGGTCAAGTTTTACCCTCTAAACTATTTCGGTTTTTAGTTTTTGACCTTCCATCCATATTCTCCGTTACATCATAACGGAAGTCCAAAAAATGGGGGCATTTTGGGAAAATCATATCATTCATAATAAATAGAATTAAATTTAAGGGAAAAAAATGGTCTTTTAAGATTTTTTTTTACAGGTTGGAATTTACCGTTGGTGGTTGGAGAAGAGGAGTGGTACCCGACTTCCGGCTTCTTCTGTCACTATTCTCACCGACGACTTCTTCTTTCTCGTCAGAATAATAGGTTTTTTTTTTTATAAAAACAAAAAATTTAGGATCTTATACAGATTGCCCAAAAATGTTCACATTTTTTGGACTTCCATTGTGATGTAACGGAGAATATGGATGAAAGGTAAAAAATCAAAAACCAAAATAGTTTAGGGGGTAAAATTTGACTGTTTTTAATTGAGGGTCAAAAATAAAAAAAGGGAATAGTTTAGGGGGCGTGAGCGCTTTTTACCCTAAAAACTTTGCAGCTTTGCCATTTTTTTTTTAAGCCAGAGGACTTGGAGTTTATGAAGCACTGATCAGTAGAGTGAAAATGGTGAACAAAATGTGAATAACTCTAGTCTATAAGATTTCATCAAAAAAAAAAAAATTTGGCTCCGCCACTGGGGATAGGAACGGGGAAAGATGATATTTTGCCCGTTTCGTGTTCAAATTCAAAGGGATTTCTTGAAACGAATAAATTATCAAAAAACTTTTCAATGGAATACGTAAGCTATTCTATAATGCAAAATAAATCATGCTCGTTGAGATTTCTTTTTTCGATGGAATGTAAAGAATTGGCGTTTACTAACATAACAAATCTCTTCCCTCTAGCCATCACTTTCACGAGTGGCAGTAGTTGGGTTGATGATGAGATCCACCTATTTGCTTTCCATGAGATCTACCTATTTTATGTTGGGGAGGTAAACTGTATTAAGTATATATCGGAGAATAATATTTTAAAATTTTATATAATTTTTAAGGTGGTCAAAATATTTTTTTAAGAGGTTTCTAAAAAAAATTAATATATAAAATATGTAATAATTCAAAATTTTGTGAGTGATTGTCACCTCACTCTTAAATCCTCCACTGCTTACCTAGAAAAAACTGGTAATATTTACTTTTTAAACAAGTGATTTTTTTAATCCGTGCCCGGAATTAATTTGAATTAACCTATTGTATGTAGTAGTTTATATTTCTTTTAAATTCTCTCATTTTCTAATAGAATTTTAAATTTTGATATAATACTTAAATTTATATATATATATATATATATATATATATATATATATATATATATTTAGTTATTTTGAATTAACGCATACTCATATTAAAAGACCAATACAAATATTATGATAAAAAAAAGATATGGACCAAATATAAAACTTGTTGCTTAGCTGCAAAGGGAAAAGAAAAGAAGGAAATAAGCAGGGGAAGGAGTTGTTAGATTTTATGGGTCACTTTTGGCATTTAACCGATCCTTATAACTCACTGGCCCTCATGAGTCATTTCACATGAGCTGAGAGCATGATCTACATTGTCACATGAGTTGATGTGCAATCTATAATGTATGCTGCACCTCAACTCATATGAGATTATTGTGGGCCAGTACCACAAGAACAGTATTCCCAAGCGTAGGAAATCCAATAGAAACCGAAAGCCAGAAATTGTGGTTAACGCTGCATCAGCAATCCCACTTCATTTCATTCTTTATTCCTTCTGTCTTATTCCAAATACCGGGACCTTGCTAGATCCAATTAGAATCCGCCACCTACAACTTGAAATAGGCAGGAAATTTCATTTTCTCTGAATAACTTCATTTCCTTCTGTGTTTGTAAAATTTGGTTGAAACATCATTACTTATAAGATTAAGAACTCTACACAAAAGAAATTAAGATTAAGAAGAGGTAAAACATTGATTATTTATCTTACTCTTCTCTCATTTTCATATAAATTTAGATAACAAATTTGCTAGATGGAAACCAAGTTGGCAAAAACGTCTATTTCGTCACGAATTTGCTAGATGGACATCATTTAATTATAAATTTTTAGATGTATTTATCTTACCTTTTAGATTTTATAGGCAAAAATTAATATTTTGGAACCCGATCTGAATATTAGACTGGAAAAGTTATCAGCTCAAGGGTTAATAGTCAAACCAATAGACAGACGGAACCGTTTATCGGCCTATTATGTCATAAATATTTTAAAATAAATTAATAAAATTTAATATCATATAATATATTAAGTAGAATGTAACTTCATTTATAAATAACAATTCACTAATTTGACAATTTCATATTCACTATTTATCGAAATAACTTAATAGTTACAAATGAGCTAGTCAAATTAAATCAGAAGTTTAAGCACCAAAATTGATTTCTTGCAACATAATCTTAACCAAATTATTTATTTAGCATAAAGCACAACATATAAACTACTCAATTGCAATTTCCTAAAAAAACATCTTTACTAATTTTGAGACCTAACCGGTTCTTTGAAATTTGGATTGGGTCATTGGCTCAGGGTTTTGCAAAAGAAAGTGTTTTTTTTACACTCTACTGTGTTTGAGATTTAACTCATAGCGTTTTAAGAATCGAATCGCCGAATTACTAATCTCTAATCGGTTGGATCAAGCTGAATTTCATCGCAAAAATTCATAAACTAAATGTCAATCAAAATACTCCCCATCCAACCCCGAACTCTGAGACAACTGATTGGAGTAGTCATATGCCTCACCGTTGACGAGTGTTCGATTCCCTTAGTGGATATCGATTCTCGTGTGATTTTTCCGTAGTGGTAAATGAGCAGTATGAGTCAGGCGTTCCCCGCTGACAGTCACGCTACGGATCAATCGCAAATAAAACTCAAATTAATCACCACGTTGATGGTGAACAGCGGCGCCCTCAAGGACCAATGGCGGTTACACACATGCCACTATGGGAAATAGTCACCGGTCCTTGACAGGGAAAAAAAAATGATCGCATCTTTAGTTAGGGTCTATTCGTTAAATGGGATCAAAGCCCATCGGACAATCTTTGTCCAGATTTCGGCGCACATCACTGCATTTCTCTCTCTCACTCATTCTGCAGGGGATGTGGCAAATCTGCACTACATGGTCCCACATGATCCCTGATCCCATATCAGATATTTCCTTTAGTTATTCATTAGTCTCTTTTTTTAATGAGATCGTCATGGCGGCATGCTCCACAATGCCATTTGAACATTCCCATTTGCTTTTAACTACTCCTTCCTCATACCACAAAATTCCATCTCTTCTGCCTAAAAATTCTGTTTAATTCTTGAAGGAGAACCGCTATGAAGAGTCCGATCATGAGTGGTAGTCCTATGAAGAGTCCGGCGGCCTTAAGTAGTAAATGTGGGGATCAAGAAGATTCTTTCGAAAGTTCCCGCAGAGAACTGTTGTCTCCTCTCGGACCTTCTTCTACTGCTGCCATAGACCACCCAGACCTAGTTGTTGATGACTCATCGTCTTCCGCCTCCTGGAAACTTAACATCGACCAATTTCGTTTGCCCGAACGCCGTGGCTCCTCCTACGACCATCATTTCTTCAGCTTCCGCCGCCTCTGCATTCCAAGTATACTTTTTCCTACTACCTCTTTCATTTCTCATGTTTCTTTGTTCATTCCCAAATTAGTTACCATAAGAGAGGTATATTCAATCTAGATTCTATAGGATTTTTAAGGAGTTTTAAAGTCTATAGGTATTCAATTTAGATTTTTAAGGGATCTTTCGTTAATTTGAACATAATTCATTCTTGTAAATCTTCTCAGCTAAGAGGCAATTGTTCTTGGCATTTATGATTCTGCTCTTAAGTTTTAATGCCATGAATCAGAAGAGAATTTTTCCAGATAATGTTATCACTCAAAATGATATTGAAATCCCCGACTATTTTTCTTCTTCTGTTTGTTATTGATGTCTTTCTCGTTGTATTGCTTTGGCATTTCCTTAACTTTCCCAGGGAAGCAAGGAAAAATTTCAGAGTATTACAAGCAGCAAGAAAGGCTTCTTGAAGGCTTCAATGAGATGGAGACCATTAACGAATCAGGATATATACCGGGAAGTTTGACAGAGGTCCGTTGTTGCCTGCTGCATTGCATAAGTTCCTCTTTTAGTTATCTTTTGAAACCCATTATTCATGTTGATATGATTATATTCCGCTGCTACGTCTACAACACCTTGATGGATTGAAGCCATGCTATTGTTTCAGCACGAGACTACTGTAATTGTTGTGAAATTTTCTCTTAATTTTTACTAAAACGTCAACAACAACTTTGCCAGGATGAAATGGAGCATCTTGCTAGGAGTGAAAGGATGGCTATTCAAATTTCAAATGTAGCTAATATGGTACTCTTCGTAGCCAAAGTGTATGCTTCTGTCGAGAGCAGATCTTTGGCCGTAATAGCATCAACTATGGATTCCTTCCTTGATCTTTTATCCGGACTCATTCTCTGGTTCACTTCCCATGCCATGAGAAACCCAAACCAGTATCACTATCCAATTGGAAAGGAGCGGATGCAACCAGTAGTAAGTCACAGGGTTATTCTTACTTTTTCAGAAGCAAATAAAGGTCGACAAACTGCAGTTTTTCATTGTGTTACCTTCTGAAAGGTATTTCTTTCCCTCAGAGCTAGTTTTTCTAATTAAGCTCAACTTTCCAGGGTATTATTGTGTTTGCTTCCGTTATGGCAACTTTAGGATTACAAATATTGCTGGAGTCTGTTCGGGAACTCTTATCTAAGGTATCATAATCTGCTATTCTGGTTCATAGTATAATTTGGTATGTGAAGTTTTTAGTCTGTACGCTGGTCCTCAGGATTTGGCAAGTGTGCAGAGAAGGTGAATCTTAAATATTTTCTATTACTTCAGAACTCCTAAACAAGCATAGTATCAAAAGAAAGATAAACATTTAGAAGTAATAATAACTATGGAGATTTTTGCCATGAGTTTGATAGATAGATAGAGTAGATAATTAAGTTTGATTAGCAAGGGACTAAAATTTACTTTAAGTTCTACAATGATTTGTCTCTTTGGTTGGGCTTGCAGTCGCGTCCTGAGAGGGACCATGAGAAGGAAAAGTGGATGATCGGTATCATGGTCTCCGTCACTGTAGTGAAGTTCCTGCTTATGATCTATTGCAAAAGATTCAAAAATAAAATAGTTAGAGCCTATGCTCAAGATCACTTTTTTGATGTCATTACCAACTCTATTGGTTTAGTAGCATCCGTTCTAGCAGTTCGATACTACTGGTGGATTGATCCTGTTGGGGCTATAGTGGTAAGTACAAAAACTCAATTAACAACTTTTTGCTCCTATAGTTTTCACTCATTAAAGTGAACTGACTTAGCCTATTCTCTTCATATTCGTGTTGCAGATTGCATTGTACACGATAAGGACATGGGCAAGGACGGTTATTGAGAACGTATGGTCACTGATTGGAAGAACAGCACCGCCAGATTTTCTTGCAAAACTAACCTATCTGATATGGAATCACCACGAAGAGATAAAGCACATTGACACCGTGAGAGCGTATACTTTCGGGGTTCATTACTTTGTGGAGGTGGACATAGTGTTGCCAGAGGACATGATGTTGAATCAAGCACATAATATTGGTGAAACATTGCAAGAGAAGCTAGAGCAACTCCCTGAAGTTGAACGTGCTTTTGTTCATATAGATTTTGAGTTCACTCATAGACCCGAACACAAATCCAAGGCCTGATGATACTAATGACATCATTAAGATGTTGGCTCGTCTTCCTTTTCTTTTAATCGTCTTTGTATGAGTAATTGTTCTTTGTATGTGTTAGCTTGTTGAATAGCTTTCTTGTAGTTCAACAAATGTACAAGAGTGCTGCCTCCATTCCTTCTATGTTTAGTTTGCCCATTAACTTCTGGCCTGGTGGGGCCATTCTTTATTTGTGTATGTTTGTTGATCTCTCTCCCTCTCTTATGTATCGGATTTCTATTCATATTTATCTTCCAACCCGTCTCCTTTTCATAACACAGATCTCTGCATCAAATTTTATTATGTTAAGAGAAAAGCACTATTTATACCCATTAAATATCTTTCAAAGACAAGTTATGACTCTTAATTTTTTTAGGTGCTAAAATTGCACTTGATAATTTACAATGTGCTATTTCTAGACAAAATCGGCGGAATCCGGCGACCCGTGGTGGCGTAACACACGTGCTGCACACATGCACAAAATTCTGAGGGCAATTTTGTCCATTCAACTTTTTTAATTAAAAGAAAAAAAAATTCCTTTTTCATCAAAACCCATTTCATATCCATTAATGGAGCTTCAAAGCTTCAACCACCAATAAATCCAAGAGCAGCCCACTCTCCGCCATGTCAAACAGTCCAAAACTCTCCACCACTCACCACTCTCTCAGCCATCCCCTCCACCTCCATTCCTCCGCCATCTCCACCACCACTCACCTCTCCCTCCCTCCTCCATCTCCTCGGTAGAAAGCAAGGAGGCACTTACCATATGCTCTTCATCCATGGACATGGAGATGGGGATCCCAGAATTGCTCTCCTTCTCACTGTGAAGAAGAAGACGATCGGATTCTTCCGAGTCCAAGGAATCCCATCCGTCAATTTCCCTTTTAGGAGCTACATTTTCCTTGCTAGCAAAATCTTCCTTGTGGAATTCTAAATTTGCATTCTCATTCTTGTTCTACTGCGATTTCCCCTGTTTTAATCCCGCGAAATCTTGATTTTCTGAAAAGTTATCTTCCCGGTTTCCATGTTCCTTAAAATCTCCACACAAAAAATCCCCCAGAAATTAAATCAATAAATCCAAATAAACAAAGTACTTACAGCTGAGCTGGTGTAACATCAGTTAAAACCAATCTAGCAGTTTTGATCTTCTCTTTAAGGAAGAAAGAAGCTTGTTTCTTGAATTCATGGAAGAAAGGAGACCCCATATTCCCTCCTCTTCTGTTGCCACCCACAATTGAAATAATCTTGAAAGAAAAATAAAAATCTTTTCTTTCAAGATTTATTATGGGGAAAAAACTTAACTAATCCATTACGCAATTAAGAAAGAGCCGATTTTTTGTTTGTTTTGGTCTGAGTCAAAGCTCGGACTTTCCTAAGTTTGGTAAAATTATTATTATGGATAAAGGTTTTGTGATTGAATTGATTGACTTTTAAGTGAGCCCCAAAAAAAAAAAAAAAAATTTTGGGAGTCGGCGTTTGAGATCCGTCACCGGACAGTGGAGTGGGTGGGGGATTTCATAGAGTTTTGGACAGTTTGACATGGCGGAGGGTGGGCGGCTGCTCTTGGATTTATTGGGATGGATCTTGATTGGGTTTCTTGGTTGAGGAGAGATGGAGATTCTGGGGATTGAAGTTTGAAGGAAGGGGAGACAAATGGGAAGAAGAGGGGGATTTTTTCATTTTTTTTAATTAAAATAAGTGAATAGACGAATTTGCCCCTGAAATATCGTTCATGTGAGCCGCACGTGTGGTTCGCCACCTGCCTTTACCGGATTCCGCCGATTTTGTCTAGAAATAGCACAACGTAAATTATCAAGTGCAATTTTGGCACTTAAAAAAATTAAGGGTCATAACTTGCCTTTGAAAGATACTTAATGGGTAGAAATAGTGCTTTTCTCTTATGTTAAAAAAGGAAAAATATAAGTTGTTGGAATGAGAGGAAAAGGAGTGGTGGACAACGATTGTGTCCTGTCGCGACAGAGAAGATGATCGGTTAGAGACATTTGTATTAAATTTTAAAAAGGAAAGAAAATTAATACTCATATCATTACTTAATTCAACCACGGGAAATACTGCCGTTTTTAGCAAAATTTTCTATTGCATGAGGATGATTAATCTAGCAATATAATAACTACCCTTAAATTAGACATACACTGATCATAAATATAACAATGATCAATGAAAATAATCCATTTTATAAAAAGGAAAATTTAGACAATTCAAAAAGGGAAGAAACCAAAAAGTATAAATCATCATAACCCTTCAGACACTTTTAGATTTAGAAGAGTATAGATATGTTGAACTATCTTATTTTTATTTTCAAAATAACTTTCATTATAAACAGGAGAAAACATTATATACACTATGGCATATTTAACCTTTCGTGGCACTTAGGTCATGTCACTTATTGTAAATGCCATTAATGCATGAAATTTATGTTGAAATGCCATAATTTGATGATACTTTTTAATATGTTCCATAAAATTTGTGGCATTTTAAAAACTGCAGCACAAAAATGCCATGAATTTACGACACTATGTTAAGATGCCACAAATATATGCCACTCAAACATGACATAAGATTGAATAGCCACTAATCCATGGCATATAGTAAAAGTGCCACATAATGTGCCCACTAAATATGAATAAATTTATAATCGTTGACTATTTTCGAACAAATTTTTTTATATGATTTTGCTGCTAAAAAAATTCAATTTTCGTTCGATTTGATGGAGCCATTAATCATTTCTATAGGCAATATATATATATATATATATATATATATATATATATATATATATATATATATAAAAAGAGAGCATTGAAACATCATTGTCTACTGATCTCATTATTTTTCAATCTTCACCCCCTTTTGTTAGCTAACTAATGGCGGGAATGCCCATAAAGCCTTTGTGCAAAATTGGTTTGTAATGAATATAACAGTGATTGTAACGATGTTTTTTTATTAATATATGCTCTTGTATTTACCCAAAAAAAAATTGAATGAGAGCTCATTATGTTGTGGATGTGCCTTTTCCTCCATACGGTTCGGACAACATTTCAATCATCGGATGGTTGAGGGAAAATAGTTATTTTAAATATTAAGATAATTATTTTCAAAAAATAAATAATTGAATATTTTAAAATAGCTATTTGTTTTAACTGTCAGATTACTCGATTAGACATCTGAAACACTGTTTGCATCTAAAACACACGCATATTACCAAATTGCCATTGAACTAAAAATGAAATGCAAGCACCCTTAATGTTGCTATCTTATCATTTCTATAAAATGAAGGATGTAATTTATACCTTTAATGGTAAATGCAAGAAGAAAAAATGAAAGAGTTACGGGCTATTTCTATTTTCCTTTCCTATTTACATTAATTCATTGAAGTCTATTTTATTTGTTATTCTTGTAAATAGTTTCTCAAATTTCTATAGAAAATGATTTTTTTTTACTATAATGACATGAGAATGTTGGAGGGAAAAAAAGATGGTTCCAACTATTATAAGTATCATCAAAATTAAAATAATAGTTTAGTTAGTAAAGTATTTTTTACGGATCTAAAAAATTTGAGTTTAATATTCACTGGCTATGTGCAAGCACATCCACTCAAAAAGAAAAAAGAAATTTTTTTTATAATGAGCAAACAATATATAATAAGAAGTTCTAAAAGGCTTTGATTCTCTTTGACATGCAAATTGGTTTAAGAGAATATAAAAATTGTAATGGGAGAAAAAGATGTCTAACTTTTGGGCAAAACAAATGACATGTGTCTGATTGGACATAGTAGAAAGCAAAAGCAAAATAACATTGGAAAAAGATAGGAAAATGGAACATAGTAACGACATCCCTATACTAATATGGCTACAGGGTAACGCCCGCTTCCTTGTAAATAACCAACCATTCCCTTCTATGACCCTATTTTATGACAACATTCTGTCTACATAGCCACCACCAACCTACCTTAGCTGTAATAATCCAGCTTTCAAATTCTTTGATCATATCAAAACAAACTTTTTTTACCGCCTGTTTTCCTACCAATCCACAGCTTTCTATTATTCTTCTTTTCGATTTCTTTCAAGATTAATTTTGGTGTCATTTCTCATCCCCCTTTTTTTTTTTTTTTTTTGAAATAAAGTTTGGGTGGGTTCGGCTCGGTCACCACCACGAATCAAAGCATGCCCTAATAGTTCGCTTACAAAAGTACTTACAGATCACCCACCAACACAGCCATCAACGTCGGCCGCAGGAATTGAACACTTGACATTTGTAAAGACGTGTCAAATCCTTACCAACTGAGTACAACAAGAGAGTACTTGGAAGATCCCAGAGTTTTCCCTGAGTTTCAGGAGCAGAATTCCAATACGAAGTTTGAATCAGAGAGAGAAAAGAGGGACGATGTTTTAATTACCCTTTTACTTGCTCGTTTTATTTTTATTTTGGAAGGAAATGAACCAGCTGTTGCTGCTGACGACGCTATATGATTTATACTATGTACACTATTCTCCAGTGAAGACAGTAGTAGTAAATTTTTAGTACTAATATATGTATGTTTTCAGGTTGCTGACATCCATCCCTTAGATGCCCTTATTTATTAGCCACAGACACACAAACATTCAGCAATTTTTAGTATTATATATAGACAGTCTATGTAGAGTGTCATACAAATCACTAATACTTCTTGGGAATCTTTTGTTTCCTTCCTTTCTCTGTTTCACCATGAAATTCAATAGTTTTCAGTGTTACTTTGTGGTTATTCTACTACTCCTCCCTGGGGTGGTCTTGGGATGGGAATGTACCTGCAATGATGAAACCAAAGTTGACGAGGCCGGAGAATCCCTCAAGTACAAACTAGGGGCAATTGCTTCAATTCTTGTGGCTGGTGCTATAGGGGTGAGCATCCCAATTCTTGGAAGGAGATTTGAAGCTCTGAAGCCTGAGAATGACATCTTCTTCATGATTAAGGCCTTTGCTGCCGGTGTTATCTTAGCAACTGGCTTCATTCATATTCTACCTGATGCCTTTCAGACCTTAAACTCGCCTTGTCTTCCGCAGCATCCTTGGAGGGAATTCCCTTTCCCTGGTTTTTTTGCCATGTTGGCTTCAATAGGAACCCTTATGATTGATACTTTTGCTACTAGTTTCTACACCAAGATGCACTTCAACAAAAGTAAGCAGGTGAATGCGGATATTGAAGAGGCCGGCGATGAACATGCCGGTCATGTGCATGTTCATACTCATGCAACTCACGGCCATGCTCATGGTGCTTCCGTCACATCATCGGATGAACAGAATATATCCAGTCTCGTAAGACACAGAATTATATCACAGGTATTCAATCAGAGACTTCTTTCTTAGAAACTTTCTTCTTTCCAGTGTTTATTTATCATGATGTTATCATAATGAGGTTTAGGTCTTAGAGGTGGGAATTGTGGTCCATTCCGTAATCATTGGGATCGCTCTGGGTGCATCACAACGCCCCGAAACTATTAAGCCTCTAATGGCTGCCTTGTCTTTCCATCAATTCTTCGAGGGCATGGGACTTGGGGGATGCATCTCTCAGGTACTCCTCATCATATGCATAGTTTAATCTCTACACTGGAAAGAATATTCTTGTTAATTACCTATTTTTTTTCTTCTTCGGAAATTACTAGGCAAATTTCAAGTCACTATCGATGGGAATTATGGCTTTCTTCTTTTCCCTCACGGCTCCAGCAGGAATTGGGATAGGTATTGGAATATCAAGCGCTTACAACCAAAGCAGCCCGACCGCTCTTATCATTGAAGGCATTTTCAATTCGGCTTCAGCAGGGATTTTGATTTACATGGCTCTTGTTGACCTTCTAGCAGCTGACTTCATGGATACAAGAATGCAAAGTAATTTCAGACTTCAGATTGGAGCTCAAGTTTCACTTCTCTTAGGAGCTGGATGCATGTCTGTATTAGCCAAGTGGGCTTGATCCTCTCTTTTCCTATTAAGTTTTTTTTTTTCCAGAAAAAAAAAAAAAAAGTTTTAAGTCTATAGAATTCAACTTTGAAGCAAATTCTCTAGCAACTTGCCAACAAATAAATAATATTAGAAAACTGAAAAAGCAAATTGGCATGGGAGACAGTTTGACTGATGGGAGATTAATGCATACTGTATTAATACAAATATACAAGAAGCACTTTTGCTTTCCACACCCCATATATTAAACTGGACTGAATATATGCTAAACAACAAGTTTATAATAGAACACAGAGCATCAACTCAACCAACCATGAGAAGTGGAGAAGAATAGAATCAAATTTTCGTTTCTAATTCCCCTCGCCTAGCAACGCTTTTTCGTATTTCTAGCTTAAAGAGTAGGGAATTGGTACCATCTACCTTTTATTTTGATCTGGCTTCACAGGTCCTCATCATGCCCCTAAATTTAAAAAAAAGAAAAGAAAAGAAAAACGAAAAGACGGTGCATGGTCAGCGAATGCAGAATATCAAAGAAACAGAAGCTCAAAATAATAGCTTGTCAAATTGCTTACAGATCCACCAATATACCCATAGAGAAATTATAAAAAAAAAACTTACCCCCCTAGACTTCCTGCAAATCCGGACATGCTCTGTGACGAAAAGAACATGGCGCCATCTATAGTACTAGCACGAACGATGAGGGCAATCAAAGATTTCCTTCAGTTGCGAACAAAGCAATAAACTTTTTTAGCAAAAAAGATCAACCACACTTAAAGGTAGTCTGGAGTGCATAAATTCGAACTCCATACATGAATCAACAAAGTTCATATATACAAGATTATGAATCAAACTATATCAATTCCGAACTTCTCAAGAGCCTCTTTTTTTTCCCTGTGCTCTACTCAAAGTCATTTCTTTACTATTGACTGTAAGTCGAGGAATAACTCTCTCAATGAACAAGATTATGGAGAAGTTCTTCCTAATATTACCTGCGATTGATTTAGAGAAGTAATTGAAAACGACTTTCCTTAATGACAAAAGAACAATGGATCTTCACGAAAGGACAAGCCAGAATTCGAAAAGGATAATGTTTCGGTCGGAACCAACTTGGGGGGGACAGAGATTCTAAAAAGCCAGTAATGCTAACATTAACGGGACTCACATCTACAAAAAGGAAAAAGAAAAAAACTTGACTGCTGTTGCCAATTTTTCCCAAACTAAACAATGAGGTTTAGAATATTTATGTGTTTAGATTATTAAGTGAATTTACAAAATAATAAAAGCAATTTATTGACTACCTTATTCAGCTATACCAACTACTATGTGCTTAAAGTTCTCTTCATGCAAGTATGACCCAGATCCTACATACCAAAATAAAAAGATATCTGCTTGTAGCTATTTGTAATTTGAAACTTCACTATAATTAAGATGAACTACGGGGTATAAGATAAGATAATATAATCTGAACTTCAACCGATAATATTTGAACTTGATTACCAAGACGAATATGATGTCTCGTGAGGAAAAGGGCTTAATCTACAATAACATTAAATATTAGGAATAGTATAATTCTATACCATAGACGAACCATATGTAACAAAGATAAGATATTATTCATCATTACAGAGGCTTCCCTGCCATAAGAGCTTTAGGAGGGGCTAAAGATCTAATTTCTGGTGCTGAACTAGGAAATAGAATGTTCAGTTTATGCATCAAAATATCAGCCCTTGAAGGAATCTCATTCAAAAGGAATTGTTGGACGATTGGTTTCTTAAACCATTCCAGGACTGAGTCCCCTGGAGCCCTTAAAACAACCTTACTAACTTCAAATGGTGACTCCACAGATTTTAACATCTGAGCAATCACAATCTTCAAACTAGGCCCGGTGACCAATTTGATCCGCCTGGGGACAACTCCATAGTACAACATTCTTTTCCTGAACCTGTGAAGCGTGTGCACAACTGCTATCAGGGCCGCACCAACTGACAAGTTTCTAACATCAAGAGACCAAGCAATGTGTTGATCAAAGACGATGGCTTTGGGGAAAAGCTTGTTCTCATAGGCAACTTTCCACACACAGCGAGCACGATTTATTTGTCCCATCAGAACAAGGTAGTTAAGTAGAACATTAACAAAATATCTGGCAGCACCTTCTTCTAGTTCGTAATCAATACCTTGGAAGAATTCCCTAACAAAAGATAAAACTGGTTTTTTCCTTTGTTCAGGACCTATGAAGAGACCGCACATGAAAACATGAGCTCGGTGTTTAGTAGTACTAAGGATAGCCATCAGATGCTTCTCATTATGCTCTTCCTGACATCTTACCAGATAGGCCAGAATTGATGTATAAAGTACAAGGTCAACCTTAGCAGCAGAATCAACATAAGTTTCTAGCAGAGGTTTAGCCGACTCATACAAACCACTTTTCATGCATGACTCAAATAGTTGCCTGATGATAAAATTATTTGTTCGTATCCCAGATGATCCCATAAAACGTAGCCATCTCAAAGACAGATCAACAGAACCATCCTTGATGTAAACCATCAGAACATCACTAGCATTCACATCAACCGAATATCCCATGGCCTTCATTTCGAGTAAAATTTTTGCAGCAACATCCACAAGCTTCTTTTTTGCCAAGAGAGTCAGTAGGGCTGTATAAGTACTAAGTCCCGGTCTAAGACCAGCATTTGTCATAGAATTATACAGCTTCATGGCAGCATCTACTTGACCAGAAGCAGCATGCATCTCCAGGAGAGACGAATAGGTAGATGGTGTAGGAAGGAATCCAGCTCTTTCCATATCTGAAAAGAGAGACGTAGCAGTCTCAAGTTTTCCAGATTTTGCATGAGACTCCACCATCATTGTATAGAGCCCATAATTTGGTCTAAACCCTGCTTTCTTCATCTCATCCCATAGCCTAAGAGAAGTCTCTAGCTTTCCAGCTTTAACGTAAGAGTCAATAAGCGAAACAAACATTGCAGCAGATGGCCTGAGCCCAAGACCTTGCATTTCCATGTACACCTTCATTGCTGCGTCTAACCTGCCAGCTTTACCCATTGAATCAACCAGAGCAATATAGATCCCAAAACTAGGTCGGAAGTTCTTCTCTTTCATCTCTTGGAAGAGCTTGAAAGCCGCATCAAGACGGCCTGATTTAGCAAGACTTGGTATCATCAACTCATAAGTTGATGCATCTAAAGAACACCCAGATTCTTCCATGTTCTCATAAATCTCAAATGCTTTATACGGCAAACTCTTGCCCAGAAACAAGGTTATGAGTGAATTATATGTCTGGATATCAACTTTAAAACCGCACTCTTTAATCCTCTTAAAACAACAAAAAGCTACTTCCAATTTCTCAGCTTTTGCTAAATATTGAATGACCCTATTATAGGCACTAAAAGATGACATCTCATTTTCACCGGAATCGCGAACCATATCATCAAAGACCGTCTGAATCCTATCAAAATCTCTACTCTCATTCAATCTATCAAAGAGTATAATATAACAATCATCATTCGGTGTGTACCAAGATTGCCTCTTGGCCCACTGAAACAAGCTCAAGGAAGCATCGGTATCTCCAATAACCTTCAAGGCCTGAGTAATGTGAGTCATATTCGGCACAAATTGAAGCCTATCCAATTGAGTCTCCATATCGGGTCCCCATTTCCATCTCTTAACAATTTCAACAAGCTTCGCCACAGCCGAAGCATTCAAAATAGGCTTCTTTAATTCCCCCACCATCACATGGCTATCGAGTCCCGGCTCCACCGACCTTATACCTTTACCAGAAAAAATAACGCCGCCAGATTCATCCAAGTATTCTATGTCTCCAGTCCACTCGTTATTGGACTCCTCATTTTTCTTCCCCGAACAGTAATTTCTTATGGAATTTGACTTCCCAGCATAGAAATTGGATAAAAATCCGAACTTTATTGGATTTTGATGGTCAAATGTAGAGGCAAGAACAGGATTTTTTCTTACATGATTAAAATTAGTAAACAAGTACTTGCTGATTTTCAAGTTTCTAGTGAAAAAATGCATGTCATATATTGAGGAGGAAGAAATTGGTCTGTTATTAAATTTATTCCATAAAACTGATAGAGCTATGAGAAGATGGAGTTGGATTCCTCACCTGGAAAATAGCTCCGCCCTTGGCCGAGGAGGAGGAGGGGTAGGAGGTGGTAGAGGTGGCCTAAACCCTAAACCCTAAAGAGAGTGAGTGATTATGAGAAATAGTTGCTTTTCTGTGTTCTTGGTTCTACGGAGAAGTTGCGACTTACGGACTGCTAAACCGCACCGGGTTCGTTATTCGTTGAAAAGACAGTTGGGTTCAATTAGGCCCATTTCATGGATTAATTTGTTTATTGTTTTGGGCCTTTCTGCGTGGGCTGGATTTATGGGCTTCTGTTGGGGGAGTGCCCTCCACCGGCGGTTAACTCGGATTTAGTAGATATCTTACCATATTTAGGGTTTTGGATAACCTTTTCCTTCTCCCGTAACTGCATATTCTCGAAATTCTTGGGGATAAGAGATTTACTCTTGATTCTAGGGTTAGTTGTTTGTGATTTTGAAATAAAAATCGCCTGAAGCTAAAAGTATGAGAGGATTACTCAAGGCGCCGTTTAGGGTTTGCTGCTTAAGATTTTGAAATGTTTAAGGAAATGTGATAAGATTAAAAGCTGAGCGGAGCTTAGGTTTTAGAGATAAGGTTATTCGCGGGTCAGGCGGGTTTTTTCACGGGTCATTATTTGTGGACAAAATTGCCCTTCGCGTGCCCGGCACGTGTGTGTAATTTTGAAAAATTTGACCGAAAATCGTCCCCGGAGTTAATATCCGCAAGTCGTAAATAAATTATGGTTATAACCCACTAAAATAAATGTATTTGGTTAGAAAGGGAAATATGAAAATAATTGGTGGCCATTTAGTGCTATTTACTCTTATTTAAATAATATTTCATGATAGTTTTATGTCAATTCAAAATAAGACTGAGATTATTTCAGATAAAACTTTAATAAGAGGATGAGGAATAAGAGAGCTAGCCATTCTTTATTATGGATTGAAGTCGAAAGTACAAAGTGTCGCCTTGAGAAACGAATGAGAATGAAGTTGAGAGAACTGAGGTGTGTAATCCAACCAGGTCCTTCTATCTTTTTACTAGGGGAACCCGAAACTGCCTCGAAACGACCGGCTGAACAAAGACAAAATTAAATCGCACCAGATTGTCTGATCCAACGATTGTACGATCTGGATCGATGATAACGTACGATCTTATCCTCTATCGATTTTTTTTAAGAATTTAATTCGATTTATACCTTAAGGGTCGTAAAATCGTACGCTTCTGTTATCTAACTCGCGATTTTGACAATCTTGACTTAGAAGTTAAAGCGCATGCTACATTTTTTGTCATGTCAGATGAAGACGGATTTAGGAATCCGTCTTCGTCTTAAAGTCGAATTCGGGAATACTCAGATACTGACAATTACATATCCAATGGGGCACCCAAAATTATGAAACTTGCATTTTTTATGTTTAAGAAAAATTCTTTAAAATATTAAATCTCACCCCAAATTTTTATTTTTATTTTTATTTATATATGGACCTATAATATACATTTATGTACAAACTCGTGCTCCAATTCCAAGTTTACCGGTTTACCACAGTCCGGCTCCAGTGCTGAACCCCCAAAATTCCGCACCTGCGGAACCCTCCTAGCCGTCGGATGAAATTTTGAACGGTCCAAATCTGGAGAGAGAAAAGTTGCGGCTGACAATAAAAAATAATAAAAAAATAAATATTATATAATAAAAGGGTACATATGTAATTTTACAAATAAATGTTTGGATTACCGAGGAGGAGAGAGAAAAGTTGCGGCTGAACAAAAACGCATGTTCTTCTTTAGAGAACACATGTTTTTGGTTAGAGATGTGTTCTCTAACCAAAAACATGTGTTCTCTAAAGAAGAACATGCGTTTTTGTTCAGCCGCAACTTTTCTCTCTCCTCCTCGGGAACAAAAAGTAACACGCAACCGTCACATCGATTGGGTTCCCGAGGAGGAGAGAGAAAAGTTGCGGGTGAACAAAAACACATGTTCTTCGTTAGAGAACGCATGTTATTTAACCAAGAACACATGTTCTTTAACCAAGAACATGTGTTCTCTAACGAAGAACATGCGTTTTTGTTCAGCCGCAATTTTTCTCTCTCCTCGGGAACAAAAAGTAACAAGCAAAGTTTATCCCTAAAATACCCCCTATTTTGATACAATCGTTGGATCAAACAGTATAAAATCCAACGGCTGAGATCGTGGCCCGCACCGTGCGGAATTTTCAGGGTCCGCATAGGAGCCATGGTGGGTTTACCAAAGGACTTCATGCAATTCAGCCATTGTCCTGCTTTGTATTAATCCGAATTTCATTTTCATACCATCAGTGGCCTTCATTATCGGTGGCATTGAGCAATCAATTTAATTGGAAAGCTAATTAAAGTTAGTGCTGCTATCTGCTTTTCATTAATCTTTTTCTCTCTTTTCCCATAAGTTGGTTTGCAAAAAGATATTGATTGAATTAATGATTACTGGGTACTAACTAACTATGTGGAAATTGAGATTACAAAAATGAAGTATAGAGAGCATTTTGATATCTGTCCTTGTTAAGCAACAAGTTATTTTGATATATATCCTTTTCATATTCCATGATCAAACATACACAGTACAGAGAGAACCTTTGAGTAGAAAGCAAGCAAAAGAAAAGAGAAAAGCCCCTTAAAAACTCTCCTTTCATATGGGTTTTTTCTCTCTCAATGCTAAGCAAAGCATATATGCTTTCTTGCAAGTCCTTGTTTGCATTTCTTCATGTACACTTAAGTAATGTGACAGTGGAAAATGGGCGCTGCTTGAGAATCTGTCTTTTTCCAAACCTTAGATATACTTGTTTTCGCTACTCTTCTAACTCCTCTACCACTTTTTGCTTATCTTCTGGGGGCTTGTTCATTTTGGTCACTATTTATATCTTCTCTCCTTTAATTATTGCTTGACTTGTCTGTAGTTGCGCACCATGACAGAGAGGGAAGAGAAGAGCATTCTTTGAAGATTTCTTGCATTTTGTTGTTAATCATTTCATTCGTTATCATGGGAAAGCGCAGATTATGCATCATCGATCTTTATACCTGCCTTGCCGTCGCAGCTATTTTCTTCCCAAGTTGCGGTCAGCTTCTCCAACATTTGTGCATTAAACTATAAACTGCTTATTATAGCATGATTTTCTGTGTACTAATAGAAAGCCTATATTACTCCCTTCGTACCAAGTTGAATACTGGAACTCATTTTCTAGTTTCATAAAAATTGTGCCTTTACTGATTAGTCTTCTACTTGATCTTCGATCTGTTGCAAATTGAAGCAGATGCAAGAAAATCGGGTTACGAACACGGGGCTGCTGTACATTCGAGAAATTCAGATATGGGTGGTACCATAAAACAATTAAAATCATTGATCATGAATCGAGTTGAGATGGATATGCCTTTGGATTCTTCCAATACTCAGCCTTCACCTTTTGATTATACTCCTCCTGTTCCCCTCCCACAAAATGCTCCTCCATTTTGCTTAAATCCCCCATTTACCCCGCAACCGCCTTCACAACCAGCAGGAGGAGGAGGAGGAGGAGGATACGCTCCTTTTGTACCCCCAATGTCTTCCGCGCCAATTGTAAACCAACCTCCCAGCTCAGCAGGGTCAGTTCCCAATCCACCAATAATTGTTCCTAGCCCACCAAGCGGTACCCTTCCAGGTCCTCCTAGCATTAATACCCCACCAAGCGGTACCCTTCCAGGTCCGCCAACGACTAATGTACCATCCCCTTTGGGGTTTATTCCGAGTCCATCAGTGTACTTGCCACCTATAGTTTACCCAACGCCGGCAGTGCCACCACCACCAAATGTTGCTCCAAGCACTGCCCTTTGGTGTGTGGCAAAGCCATCAGTACCAGAACCAATTATCCAAGAAGCAATGAACTATGCTTGTGGTTCGGGAGCTGATTGCGATCAGATTCAACCCAGTGGAAGCTGCTTTCAACCCGATACTTGGCTTGCACATGCTTCATATGCTTTTAATAGCTACTGGCAGAGAACTAAAGTTGGAGGAGGCACCTGCGAATTTGGCGGCACAGCCATGCTGGTTACTATTGATCCAAGTAAGTTCCATGCTGCACATTTCATTTATTTCTGGATTAAAATGATCAAAATTAACTCCTTTTTTGTCATCTCAGGTTATGATGGCTGCCATTTTATGTACAATTGATTTTTTGACTCGGAAGAAGATTACGCAGCCTTTGGTCTAATGAAGAAGACTGAAGGGAGTATACATTATGAAAACAAAGGAATTGAACAAATAATGGAAAATATATATATATATATATATATATATATATATATATATATATATATATATATATATATATATCAACATGAAGAGGATCAAATATTTTATCGACCGGTTAGGACTTCAATCTTATAAGTATTGTAGAGGTGCCATAGATTATGAATTTCCTCTCTTTTTAATTTTTTTCTTTTTGGCTGGAAATAAAAACTCAAATCAGAACTGAATCATTTTATACATTAGTACTAGTAGATTGTTTAAATTGCGAGATCCCTATTCAAGATGACGGGATGAGGAGAGATTAAAGGTGCAATCTCGAAACAATATCTTGTTTTTCCATCAAAGATCCACTTCTCTATCTAACAATGATAACATTTGTCGCTCATTTATTAGCTCATAAAACAGCCGATGAATTCACACGCGATGATTCCGATTATCCGCGGCCCGATCTGATTTTTTTTTTTGGATTTTTTGGATTTTTTGTTGTTGTTGTTCTTGATTGAAATAAAAAGCGAAATGAGGGAACGGAGTGTTAACTTAATTATTAGGGATGAGTACATAGTAAGGAATAGCTCTGATATGGAGCAGGTTCATCGGACATTGTAGTCACATCACTGCAAGATGAGAAGAGCCAATTTTATTAAGATGTGGCTAATTTTGTACCGTGTGAATCTGGTCAATATCTAAATTTTTCCATAGTAAGGGTCATATATATATACGAGAAATTTTATTTTGGTAGGTTAGTAAGTTTAAAAGTTACATGCAAATCATTGAATACAATACATGTATGCCAAAAAGTCAATTATTTCTCCTACGTGTATTGTATTCATTGGTTTAAAAATAAATTTTAAATTTATTCAACTATCAAAATAAAACTTCTCTATACATATACAGGTAAGATTAAACAATGTATTAAAAATTAAGACTTTTGAGAATAACTCTCGAGGGTTTTGGTCTATCAAGAAGATAATAATTATTTTATTAATTATGTCTATTTTCTTTTCAGATCAGAATAGTCGTTTTTGAATGAATGAAGTTATCTTGATAAAAAAAAAGGTATTTCCTCGACTTTTAATGAAAGGGTCCACTAGGTAGATGAAGATTTATCCCCAATAGGGTAAATAATTAGTCAAATTAAAAATCTTTTAGAGATTTGTATAGTCAATTTATCTATTGTCTACAAATAATGTAATATTCCTGCAGATTATTGGCAAAATATGTTATGAGAACTAGAATCTCATCTCAATAATTTGGAGACATCAAATTTTCTCCTACCATATGTATCACTTAATGATATAAAAATCTTTTATATTAAAAAAAATGGACATCTTAATCGAAGGTAATTAAGGGTGGAACCGGTCCAATGAATCGGTAATACCTCCCATACATAAACTTGATTTTGGTATCACTTATAAAAACAAAGTTCATATATGTCAACAAGAGACTGAAATTTATGAGTATCAGAGATATGACCGGATCCATTGGATGAACTTCCTATTTTTCCCTTAACCGATCCTACTACCTTTATGTAGCGGTTCATCTATTGTATTGAACACAACAAATTTAATAAATATTGAATATTTTCTTAAAAGTTGGATAAAAAATTTCGACGTTTCAAATTGTTTTAGAGCGAACATGTGTTGTGTTTCTTTTTAATTATTGCGTAAAACATGTGTTACATAGCTTAACACATATTAATTAAGAGAGAATATTTATCGCATAAGATGCAACACTTAATCAAAAGATTGTAACACTTGACAAAAACGTTCAATATACTTAATTTGTTTTGTAGTTAACATTATGACGGATTTGCATGTCAACACATAACTATTTTTTTGGCATCACCGGACTTATTGGGAGTCTTGTTACGTCAACGCATAACAAATTTGTCAAATTCGTTATCAATTCAGAACGAATTTGACAAATCCATTCATTTCAAAAATGTTTCACCGAAAAATTAATGTCACGGAGTCAAATGCCAATCCCCCTTTTATGTAGGTAGTGCTAATAGCCGTGGCATACAATACACTCAAGAAAGTTTGGAATTTTCCCACCCAAACTCCTTCTCTGATTTGTCACCCTCCCCCCACCCCCGCACCACTAGTCATATAAAAGGTTTGCACCGATAACTCCTAAAACCCTAGGCGGCTCCCATTCCTCCTTCACCGCCACCGCAGTCGTCACCATGGACTTTGACGATGGATTCTCCGCCGTGAAGCTCTTCAATCAGGGCTATTCCTTCACTTACGACGACGTCATCTTCCTTCCCCATTACATCGACTTCCCAACCGACGCCGTTTCACTCTCCTCCCGCCTTAGCCGAAACCTCACTCTCTCCACTCCCTGCGTCGCTTCCCCCATGGACACCGTCACCGAATCCTCCATGGCCGCTGCCATGGCTTCAATTGGAGCTATTGGTATCGTTCACTCCAATAATTCTATCTCCGAACAAGCCTCCTTTATTCACGCTGCCAAGTCCTACCGGATTCCTTTTTCCAACTCTGATGATCTCATTTTCCTCAGCCCTTCCGAGTCTCTAGATTCTTCCTATTTGTTCGGTGATTCGCCTTGCGCTTTTGTTACTGAGTCCGGCAAACCACAATCCAAGCTTCTAGGTGTAGTGTCGAAGTCGGATTGGGAGGCTCAGTGCGATAAGGAAGCTAGGGTTTCCGATTACATGAGGAAAATTCCATTTCAATCCTTTCCTAATGGGTGTAAATTGGAACATGTTGCCGGCTTTTTAGCTACGGAGAATCATGAATTAGTCCCTCTTGTCAGTGACACCGATGATGAAGCCAGTATAATTAAGGGAGTTTCCTAAAGTTGGATTCCCCTCTGTTGGGGCGGACGGGATGTTTCTGGTGGGTGCAGCTATTGGTACGAGGGAGACGGATAAGGAGAGGTTGGAGCATCTGGTCAAGGCCGGGGTGAATGCAGTAGTTTTGGACAGTTCTCAAGGAAATTCCATTTATCAGCTTGAGATGATTAAGTATGTCAAGAGGACTTACCCGGACTTAGAGTTGATTGGCGGCAATGTGGTTACCATGAGACAGGCGGAGAACTTGATTAAGGCCGGTGCTGATGGTTTGAGGGTTGGGATGGGATCAGGATCCATCTGTACCACCCAGGAGGTTTGCGCAGTTGGCCGAGGACAGGTTGAATTCTATTTTCTGTCCTTCCTGCATTATTTGGTACCTTTGCAAAGTTGTTGTCTTTAAAAGAGTTTCAATTTTTCACCCATAATTTGTTAGTTGCTGGTTTTCGCCAAAAGAAGATTCCTTCTTTCGTCTTTCATAGGCTGTATCTTTTGTTTATCAGTCTTTTGTATGGTATCGACATGAATAAGTCTTCATTTGAGCTTTCATTTTCTGGGGATCATCCCTTTAGTTTTTGAACTATTAGTTTTTGCCGCAACTTTCTTTCGCGTCAGGATAATTTGTGCATTTCTCTTTTATAAGGTTTTAATTTTGGGATAGTATTTATCCTTTTCAATTGTATCCACCTAGTGCTTTGGATCCTCTAGATATACTCTTTTATGTGGATCAATTTAACGTATAAATGAAGACATTGTTTTACAGCAGAAGCCTCTTTTTCTACAATTTTTGCCATTATGCGTAATATAGTTACTACATCATTGACCCTTTTAGCAATAGTTACTGTTCGGTATCAGCAAAGCAACAGCACTCCAGCTTTTTCACATTTTCTCTGCAATTCTTTTCAGGCAACAGCTGTTTATAAGGTCTCTTCTTTTGCTGAGCAACAAGGTATCCCTATCATTGCTGATGGTGGTATTTCAAACTCTGGGCATATTGTCAAGGCTTTGGTCCTTGGTGCTTCTACCGTGATGATGGGAAGCTTCTTAGCTGGAAGTAGTGAAGCTCCAGGTACTTATAATTATCAGGTAAATTTTCTTCTTGTTTTTATCACCAATAAATAGTTTTAGTGTATCTCTCTCGCATTCCTGGGTTTCTCCGAGTGAAACTTTTGTGAACTCTGCAAGTGAGATTCCCTCCTGTTAGATTTACTTACCTTAATAGGTAGAATTTTCATTCTAAGATTTTGAAAGCTAGTGCTGGCAATCATACAACCAATAGGGAAGTTTCCCATATTCCTATTGGTCACTGGAGTATTTTTCCTGACTTTTCGTAGATATTCTTCTCTCTGGGAAGTGGATAAAATTGAGATGTTTCATGGCTGTGATTTAGATACAAGAATGTGCATCTTGCTTACCTCTGATAGAGACGGGGAATTTCACTTACTATTTGTATTTAAATGACAGGATGGTCTTAAAGTGAAAAAGTATAGAGGCATGGGATCTTTGGAAGCAATGACAAAAGGGAGTGATGCAAGATACTTGGGTGATACGGCTAAACTGAAAATAGCTCAGGGTGTGGTTGGTGCTGTTGCTGACAAAGGTTCGGTTTTGAAATTTATACCATATACCATGCAAGCAGTGAAGCAGGGTTTCCAGGATCTTGGTGCTTCGTCCATGCAATCTGCTCATGACCTGTTGAGATCAGGAACACTAAGGCTCGAGGTAAGAAACTGTGTTCACTTGAAACTTTAAAGAGTTGCTGTTTGTCTTGGTGTTCTGGATGTCTTCAGTTTCTTTCTAGATGATATTTGGTTTTGACTTCATACTCTATGACTGGAGTCTAGCCTGTTCTGCAGGCAAATACTTCAGTAGGCTCATCAGGAGTGTTCCCGTTGTCTAAAACTTACAGAGCTTGAGGGATTGAATTTATCTCACTCGATTCTTTCATTCTTTTCAGGTGCGAACTGGAGCTGCACAAACTGAAGGTGGAGTTCATGGGCTTGTGTCGTATGAAAAGAAATCATTTTGAAGGTGCAAACTGGTACAGCAGGCAGGTTGAGGTTACGGATATGCATGGTGTGAGGGGAAATCCCTTTGAACTAGAGAGGCTTTCCTGCTATTCTCAGTGGATATCAAAGATCAACTCAAATGACCGAATCTATAGATACCAACAATTGATCATACATTCGGGGTCCTGAAGTTTTGTTGTTGGTTTAATTATTTTACTCTCTTTTGATTCTTTCAGCATGTTATGTCTCTTAACTGGGGGAAGATGTACTAAGATGACGAAAATTTCTCTTGGCCTGCTGCCTCTTGTTGAATGCAATCGCATTTGTTTTTCTTTTTTGTTAGAGATAAATTAAAGTCTGATAAAACTCAAAAGGGCCTTTGGTACTAGTAATCATTCGTACTCTTTTTAACTGGTATGAGGAGAATTACTGTCCTATCAAATTCTCAAAGTTTTTTGAATTTTGGTATTTGAGTTGTACCAAACGCGACGGCATAGGGGACCATTGTTATGTGTATTATATGAGCAACCACTTTGTGCACTTGTTGCCAAAGGTTAGGGTTATCTCAATACATCTGCTTCGATGGTATCTTGGGATCGCCCACTTTGTTTGACTGAGTGCTAGGCTCGTATCCCGTCCATCCCCGCCCATACCCCCAATTATTGGGGACTTAATGGGTTATGCTATTGTTGTTGTGGTATTTGAGTTGTACCCGCAGATGTTGAACGCGATTCTAGCTTTTCCGGTCTTACTTAACTAACTAGACTAAGATCACCTGTATACCAAAAAGCCTACAACTCCCCAGAGTAGTATGAAGAGTAAAAGAAAATCTCAAGATAAAACATTAGGACCTAGGACGGTAACAAAAGCAAAGGAAGAAAAGAGGTTCCAAAAAGAACACAACCAAAATATATGGGGAATCATCAGAAAGGGGGCTTCAATCAATCATTGTAACATAAGTTACCAAATCCTCCCTGTTCAAGAGTTCAAAAACCACAACTGGATCACCACTCTCGGCCAAAAGGAGATGATAGTTTCGTAACCAAGTTTTCAGGTCCTTACATTCTCTGGTAACCACCCACCTAACCCCCGGGAAAAAAAAGAATTTGAAGCAGGAAATGCTCATCAACCACTTGAAATGAAATATAATAAGAACCACAAACTAGATTGTCATATTTCCATTGAATGAACACCTAAAACAATACACATCAAGTAGTTAAGGTACATTATAATAGTCTGCCAGATTAAAGCTCCAGGATCATAAGATACTCAAGATTACACACTATACATATATCTTGCAAAATTAAGATGGAAAACTTATACTCAATGCCATGACTGACTAATATTCTCACACCAATTTCCCTGGAAAGTCTTTACGCTAGCTTAGTGACCTCCTGGGTTCCGATTCCAGGATAAGTACGATGGATCCCCAAACCGCCTGAAACATAGAGAAATAATTGTCAAAAAGAACAAGTTGCTTAGACACCTGTTGAAAATCAAGTTAAAATGAACTACCGATCCCCCCAAAACAAATGGGAAAAGGAACGACAGCAGGACAAACCAGATATTAATAGTTAACGTTTTGGGAGCAAGGTGGCCTCAGGGAACAAACCCTGATTAAAGCAGAGTACAAACATATAACCAAATATATTAAGGACTTCCACATATTCCGTATATACCATCATTATGTCTTTTTGCACAGAGATTATACAATTATAAAATGCTAAACTCAAAAGACATAATTATGCCATAATATCAAAATCCATTAATTCATTCTAGGAGAGATATCCACCAGTTACTTTCAACAGAAATCTTAGGCCATTCAACTATCAGGGTTGAGTAGCTCATCCTTGCCAATCAGAAAGGCGTTAAATGGTGTTTCAAGTTCTTAGAATCAGAATTTTCTACAGAACTCCATTAAATCTCTACAAGAACAGAATCAAACTCTTCATATTCAGTTTTAATAGAACCAAATACCAGATAAGATATCATTCTTTGAGCTTGAGTTCCAATGCTCCAGTTCAAGGAGCCAAACAGCCTAAGAGTTTACCTACACTAGATTCCTAAATGGCTAGTAATATGGACAAGAACCATGCAAAAAGAAATTATTAAAAAAATGAGAAAAGCAAAGATCACTAGAGGACGACCCAATATTCCCAAAACAGTAATGAAAACATAAACATAACTGCAATGTTATGTGCCAGAGATAGACATAAAAATAAAGATAGAGACGTACCTAGGCTTAACTAAGTAGATAATCATGAATACCATGGCCAAGAAGAAGCACAGCCCACCAACAGTGAGATACGCAATACCAAGAAAGTTGTTCTTTCCACCAAGCCAGCTGGTTGTAGAAAGCACGAGCTTCTTCTTTCCGTTGAAACTATAGGTGTTGTAGTTGTTTTGCAACGTAACGTTGATGGTACTACCAGGTTGAAGATCCACCTCTATTTTTCCATACAGTTTTCTGAATGTAGGAAGAGCTGCAGTACGCATCCACACAATAAGATCCTCCTGCTCATTCAACTGTTACATGGAAACAATTTGAAAATATTATTAGCCTCATTCAAGTACAAATACAACAAAAGAAATTAGTAGTCATCTCAAAAGAGTTAACAAATGGAGAGAGATCAGAACTGCAGTGATTCAGAGTAACGAAAGAGTGCCACATTCTTTATGCACAAGGAAGATAAGTCAGGGATTAAGGACATTAACCCCCCCCCCACCACAAACCAAACCGAAAAAGAGTGATTCAGTTTTGTTTTCCCTTGGTTTCTTTTCAGCTATCGGTTGATAGGATATGAGAACTATGGCCTTTCTGTTGTGGATAAGTTATGCATCAAAATTATAATTATTTGGATGGTCCTCAACTCTCGCATTAACTACTTTAAACACGGGGCAAATGCTTACTGGTATGGATTCGTTAAGCTCTGCACCCCCTATAAGAGATCGATTTTGAAAATTCTTGGGGAAGACATCTCTGCCAAATTTGTGATCTCTATCACTCTTCCATGAGATTCCCCTCTTGTTTACTGACAATTGCTGATTATTGATGGAGAAACTGTAAGTGTCGTTGAACAAACTCCAAGCGATAAGGCCACAAGGTACAATTACTGACCCATTTGCTAATCGATCTTCAGGCCTACAAGCGCTTACATCATTCTCACTACCACGATTTCTCAATTGCTGGTCACTTCTACTCCTCACGTACCTGTAAGTGTATAAATAAAGCTTAAAGGCATTGAAAGTAGACAGAGAAATTAACTAGAGTATACATTCCCTAAAAAGTTACGACTTCCTCCTATTTCGGTAACAACTCTACTCCTTCTCCAACCCAGATAGGAGAATGGAAACAACAAGTCTCGGTGTCATTTTCCACTCAACAATTGTATTATTGCAGCATTGGGTACTTAATGACGTTCTTCTACAAGTTTTTTTTTTTTTAGAAAAAGAAAATCTTATTCCTAGCAAACATAGACCCCAAGTAACAAAAAGAATACTGAAGAAATCTAGCAGAAGTCTACTTGGAAGTACATGACCAAGTCATCAATCTGATAAAGGCACAAGCATTGTTCCAAAGTGGTTGTATTTCTACCCGATACAAGCACCCAGTGTAACGACTTTGTTAAAGTTGTGCAAATAAATAATTTAGTGACATAAACCAGTATATGTTAAAGTTGCAGATATAAACCTCCGGTGATTCTGGTAGTAGTTGTCAAGCTGATAATACACATAAATTGGCTGCTTCATGCGCTTAGTGACCTGGAATAGATTAAAAATTATTCAAGCTATGTCCTTAGAAAAAGGGGTTGTGTGATTAATTAAAGTAATATGACACAAGAAGTTAATAGCAATAACAACAGAAAAACTGGAATTGCAAATTTTAACAAGGGAAGAAATCAAGGAACTGACCGTGAGTGTTCTAGTGCAGGTTTTATCTTCGGGGCTTTGAATATATGCAACTTTATTTTCTCTGAAATTCGAAGGCACACAAGCAGTTTCATACTGATCAATGATTTCCACCACCTGAAAAAGAAGCAACGAGATTGCAGTAAGTATTTTGCTTAAAGAACAAACAATGAAACACAAGACTAGGTAAACTTGAGGCATACATCACGCGAAGCAAATAAGGAAGCAACTCCTATAGGAATAAATATAACGGTGACGAGCATAAACACTGATATAACCTGCAATACATATATACACCAAAAGAGAGAAACGCATCAGTACACGGATTATTGCAGGTGAACATAAAAACTTGAGAAATCTTGAAAAAGATACGAACCCATTTCGGGGTTAGTATTGGCTTGCACGCTGGTAGCTCCTGCTGCGTAAACCTCGAATCTGAAGAATAAAATTGAAAAAAAAACTAAGTCCAGAAACACGCTGTAATGTTCTCCCACGGCAAAAAGCAGAATTTTTTTTATATGAAGTATAGAATTAACATTAGTACAGATAAAAATCCCGTATCACTCTATTAGATATTTCCTGAACTAACCCCATTAATTAATAAACCCAGGTTTTTTTTTACAGCACCAGGATTAAAACTACTGTAGTACAAATTAAAACGTTTGGATCTGTGCCACTGCCTGTAATACTCTAATAATAAAATAATTTCATTCATATATCCTAAACTAAAAAAATAGTAAACTCTAAGGGTTAAAAAAGATATAATTAAGAATGTTTGCTAGTAGGTAGAGGATTCGGTGTGAAATTGAAGTATAATATTGCTTAATTATTAAAATTCAAAATCAAACCCTTATGATTAAAAAATACCCAAATTCTAGAACAGCCCTAGAAATTATGGGAAAAAAGAAATTACAGTAAACCCTGCCGGCAACTATCGTAAAAAGAGAAATTACATTTAGGACGCTTGGAATTCCTGGCGGCGGCAGGAGCAGAATCGGCGGCAGATCCAGTGCCACCGGCACTGGAAGAAGGGGCATTGGATCTCATAATTGAAGAACAAATAAAACCCTAAAATGAAATTCAGAAAGGACAGTGGAATTGATTCGATCAGATTATCTTTGAATGGCTTAGAATTTTCTCCTCTTTTCAAGTTTGTAAAACAGGAAAATATGAATAAATAAAAGAACAAAAGCTTTGTGGGAACTTCAATTCAGTGCTGGAATGAGGAAGTAGTATTAGTATTATAATAAGTTAGCGAGGCCGGACGGTGGTGGAGTCCACCATAGTAACCGTCGTCTATTTGACGCTTTCCTTTCCTATACAGCTCTGGAAGAGAAGAGTCGTCTTCAACTGGTCAAACAAACTTAACTAACTACGCGCTTTACTAGACCTCCTTCCCGGACCAAATCGTTTTTTTGTTTTTTTATGAAAAGGAGATTATTTATTAAACAAAGACATGTTACAATCATCCAGAAGTTCTTCCCCTAATCCTGCACACACTGAATCACAAAAGAATTTAGGGGAAAGGGATACAAGGGGAACCATCCCATTAGAATTTTTAAATTTGCCCCATTTAGTCAAGCTATGTGCAATTTTGTTGCGCAACCTATTTACTTTTCATTGGTTCAATTGGTCTGTAGTGGCTTGTCCTTGTCATTTCTCAACTTCTTTATGTCCTCTAAAACAGTAGATCACATTTGTTGGTATTACCATGTCCATCTTGCAACAGATAGCAAAGTTAAAAGCCATGAGGGCCGTTTTGTCTCTGTTGTTAATGCATCAGGAGCAAGCCCATAAATAGTTCCTGCCAGTATGATTTTACCATCGTCATCCCTTATAATCACATCAGCTGGTAATCACCATCTGAGAAGGCTGTATCAAAGTTGATCTTCATCCATTTGGGAGGAGGCCTTGTCCATTGTGCAAGTGGGAGAAGTTTGTGTGTTTTTATCTCCCTTCTAACAGATGCTTGTGTGTTTTTATCTCCCTTCTAACAGATGCATCTGAGTAATTTTTGGCCAGTTCATTGATATTGTTGCTCAGTTCTTCCCAGTTTCCTTGGTTTCCCCCGAAGTGGATTATCTTTCTAGCTTTTCATATTTGTTCCATGGAAACTAGAGCAAAGTTAGTGAATTGTAGCATTTTAATATGATCCATGGGGAGTATCAAGTTAGGTTGCAGAATGTGTTCAATCCATTTATAAATGGTCCAGTCTTTAAAATATTCAATTTTGATGTTCCACACAGATCTCCACCAAATCAGTTTAGCCAAATTGCAATGAAGGAAAAGGTGTTTTAGGTTCTCATTGTGACAATTGCAGTGAAGGCAAAGTGGTTACCTGTGGAGATGTAATTCCCTATTCTTTCTTTGGTAGGAAGCAAGTTTGAGAGTAGTCTCCACAATAGATGTTTGTGTTTGGGGTGCATCTATGCTTGCCACAGTATTTGCCAAAGATTTATTGTAACATATGAAGTCACATTATATCTCCATTGTTGGTTAACTTTGTAAGCCGATTTCACAGAGAACTTCCTTGACTTGGAGGGATCCCAAACAAGGATACTAGGTTCCATATGTGATGGAATTTGAATTTAGAGTATGGCAGATGCCTCCTCCCTAGCAAAAAGATTTGTCACCATATCTTATTTTCATGTACCAGATTGTTGATTTATCACTTCATGAATTCACAAAAGGTCCCAGAATTTCTGACTTGTTGAGGTGGTCTAAATCCTTTGATCCCAGGGATCCATGAGTCTGACCAAATCCTGATCATAAATTCATAACCAATCTTGTAGCATCTTTCAGAGTTTGTTTGTGGCCCATATTGCTCGCAAAATCCATGATCCCAAGTATTTTGCTTGAAGCTGTCTAACCCAAGGTTTATCAATATCAATACACATAATCTATCACAGTTTAGTGTTGAAAGCATGGTTGATGTCAAATGTTTTCCTAAACCCCATGCCTCCAGATTCCTTAGGTAGGCAAATTGTGTCTCATGCCTTGAGATATAGATGTCTGTCTTGATCATCATCTTTGAAGTCCCACCAGAATTTCCTTATATTTCCGTCAATTTCATGTGAAATGGCTTTAGGGAGGGAGACTGTTTGCATGGTGTAAGTTGGGATGGTTAGTACTGGCTTGATAAGTACTCATCTACCTGACTGTGACAAACACCTCATTTTCCAACCACTAAGTTTCCCATAAACTTTTACCAATATATATATTTAAAGGCCTTCTTCTTGGTTCCTGAAATGTAGAAAGACATGCCAATGTGTTTGTTCTTATGTATATATTGAAGCATATTAAGAATATCACAGACATTACCCCTAGTCATACCAGGGACATTATTACTAAAAATGAATGCAGGATTTTTCAGTACTAACCAGTTGACCAAACCAAAGATAATACTTAGCAAGACATTTATATACCTGAGCAACTTCTTTAGCACTTGATTTGCAGTAAATTACAAGATCATTAACATACATCAAGTGGGAGATAGGTGAAGCAGGCCTACATATTTTAACCCCGTGAATTTTTCCCTCATTTTCAGCCACAGTTAGAATCCTAGAAAGGACATCAAAGAATAGATGACAAATAGAGCAGGTGAAACTGGATCCCCTTGCCTAATCCCTCTAGTTGGAGTAATGTTCCCAAAGGTAGAACCATTCAAAATGACAGAGTAAGAGGGAAGATGAAATGCATGTCATGATAAGGTTAACAAAATGAATAGAGAAACCATGGCAAAAAAGGATCTGGTATAAAGCATCATATTCAATTCTATCATAAGTTTTGGTCATATCAATCTTCAAAACCATGAACCCCAAATTTCATTTTTTCTTGTTCAAATAGTGCATAATCTCTTGGTTCAAATTCATAATATAGCATAATATCTTGTTCAAATTCATAATCACTGCCACTCAATTCCTTGGGGACTCACTGACTTTTTATAACTCATCATTTTCATTTTTCTATTTTAATTTTTGCAGGATTTAGCGAAATAGAACAGAACATCCTAATGCGTAGCTTGAAGTCATCTAGAAGAGTTGAATCAAAGAGATGTTTCCGATATTAGAAGACTTTAAATTTCCTGAAAGGCATTAGAATTTACTATTTCCTTAGATTTCATATCTATGTGTATTTTATAAATGAAAATTTTAGATTGTAATAGAACCCAGTGTCGAGAGGCACGCGTTGGTCTAGCGGTAGCGGCGACTCCTTTCATTTGTAGCCTACCGCTGATGTGGTTTCACAGAGCATTGATGCTTAAATTGCTAATGCGCTTGCGAAAGAAGTTTCTCATCACCTCTATTCTGATATTGCTCTAAGAAAGTGCATTACATATAGGTCAAGAAAGCTAATCTTTCTCTAGTATGAACTCAAAAAAAGAAAGGGTAAAAGGCGCTGACGCCCCCTAAACTATTCTGATTTTTTGTTTTTGACCCTCAACTAAAAAGGGTAAAGTGTTACCCCCTAAACTATTTCGGATTTTGGTTTTTGACCTTCCATCCATATTCTCCGTTACATCATAACGGAAGTCCAAAAAATGGAGGTATTTTTGGGAAAATCATATCATTCATAATAAATAGAATTAAATTTAAGGGAAAAAATGGCCTTTTAAGATTTTTTTTCAGAGGTTGGAATTTACTGTTGGTGGTTGGAGAAGAGGAGTGGTACCCGACTTCTGGCTTCTTCAGTCACTGTTCTCACAGGCGACTTCTTCTTTCTCGTCAGAATAATAGGGTTTTTTTTTATTTATAAAAACAAAAAATTTAGGATCTTATACAGATTGCCCAAAAATGCCCCCGTTTTTTGGACTTCCGTTATAATGTAACGAAGAATATGGATGGAAGGTAAAAAACCAAAATTCGAAATAGTTTAGGGGGTAACACTTGACCTTTTTTAGTTGAGGGTCAAAAACCAAAAACCGGAATAGTTTAGGGGGCATGAGCGCTTTTTACCCAAAAAGAAATGAACATTTAAATTATGGGCAGTGATAATGCCAGAGTAAGAATCCTCCTGCAAGAGCAATTTATGTGTATGTGACAAAATTACCCCTCTAACATATTAACTAAATCTTTTAATTATTTTTTCTATTTTTTCTCCCAATATTTTCTCTCTATCCTGACCTGATATTTCTCTCTCCCCTAGATTCTTTTCCTTATTTTTCTCTCAATCTATCGTGATTTTTGTTTCCATATCTATTTTTTTTTCTTTTTTCCTCTCTCTGTTTTTTTCTCTTCTCTCCATCTCAAGTGATTTTGTTTTGGCAAATTGGCTCTACGGGTCCAAAAACAATTTAACTTTGGTGATTTCTGTCCAAAATCTATTTTTTTGGTGGACAAGGTCCAAAAACAATTTATGTTTGGTGAGGTAGGTCCTTCCATCCAAAATTCCGTCAGTCAACTGTTAATTAAATTTTGAATCTGGTCAACCCTAAAATTATCAAGGGTATTTTTGAGATTTTACACATTAAATTAATCCCCTACCCTAACCCGACCCACCATTCCCCTGACCCCCAACCCGACCCATCCCTTCCCCCTGACCTAACCCGACCAAACCCGAACCACTCACCTTCTCCACCATCTTCTTCCACAAAACCCAGCACTACCGCAACCACTACCTCTACCACCATCTTCTTCCTCAAAACCCTTAATTGATTTCGTATTTTGTCATTTTTTCTGCAAATTAGGGGTTTACATACATAATCACACTCGTGAATTCATTTTTGGTTAGCAAAACCCGCAAAACCTTCATGGTGGTGGTGGTGGTGCGGTGAAGGTGAGGGAGAGGGGAAGGGTCGGTGGTGCGATTACAGGTCAGGGGAGGGGAAGGCTCGGTAGTGCGGTGAAGGTGAGGGGTCAGGGGCCAGGGGAAGAGATGGGTCGGTTACGGGTTACGGGGGACGAAGTGGTGGAGTTACGGGGAGGAAGGGGGCGAGGCGGGGAGGGGATATGGAGGAAGAAGATGAAGAAGGGGTGGGGTGGGGCTGCGGTGGGGGGTTACGGGGAGGGGAGATGGAGGAGGAAGATGAAGTTAGGTCGGGTCGGGTAGGGGTGGGGGTCGAGTCGGGTCGGGTCGGGTTGGGGGTTTTGGGGGTTAATGTAAAATCTCAAAAATACCCTTGATAATTTTAGGGTTGACCAGATTCAAAATTTAATTAACAGTTGAGTGACAGAATTTTGGATGGAAGGAGCTACCTCACCAAACATAAATTGGTTTTGGACCTTGTCCACCAAAAAAATAGATTTTGGACAAAAATCACCAAAGTTAAATTGTTTTTGGACCCGTAGAGCCAATTTGCCATTTTGTTTTCTTCTCTGTTTTTTCTCTCAATTTCCTCACTGAACAGACCATTTTTTTGGATTGAATCATTCAACAACAATATAGAATCGAAAGCTCAATAAAAATAATAAAATTTACCTCTTTTACCGAAAGTAGTTGAAAATTATCTGGATATATATATATATAAAATCAGAGTTAGACAAAAGAGCAAGAAGAGATAATGAAAGAGAAGAAAACAAAATCACTTGGAGATGGAGAGAAGAAAAAAACAGAGAGGAAAAAGCGAAAAAAACAACATATATGGAAACAAAAATCATATCAAAATAGAGAGATTGAGAAAAAAAAAATAAGGAAAGAATCTAGGGGAGAGAGAAATATCAGTCCAGGATAGAGAGAAAATATTGGGAGAGAAAATAGAAAAAATAATTAAAAGATTTAGTTAATATGTTAGAGGGGTAATTTTGTCACATGCACGTAAATCGCTCTTGCAGGAGGATTCTTGCTCTGGCATTATCACTACCCTTTAAATTATTCTTTCTTTTTGTAACTTTAGTAATTTTGAGACATCCTTTGTGGAGTGAGAAATCAGAGCATATCCAAATTTCCAATCTACCCCACACATGTCTGTGGCTAGCCTATAGGCAACCGAGTCGGTTGTCTAGGGTCTACCTTGTAAAAAGTCCTCTAATTTTTTTAATGTGTTTACGTTAAAAATAGTTTCTATTTATTATTATTATTATTATTATTTGTTATTAAGGAATAAGTAGAGTAAGAAGACTCCAAAAAATATATATATTCATGAGAAAAAGTATTTTTTTTATTCTCAAAATAAATAAGTAAAAATGGAAGGCTTCAAGATCGATTAAATAGATCTCGGGCATATTATTTTGTGAAATGTCACAAAACTTTATAATAAATGATTTTGTTTCTAAAAAAGCTAGAATGATAAGATATAAGGTGTAAGCTTAGTCTCAAACTCCACCTATAAGTGAGGACTTTTGTAAGAGATGTGGGCCCTACAACAAAAAAGTTTGGGTTTGAGTCCGAACATAACGAAACCAACTTGATGTATCAATCTAAACATTATAAATCTTTGCAAAATACTCGTTGATAATGCTCCCAATCCAAAACTAATCAAAGGGTATGAAACATTTACTCACACAAATCAAAGAAAATATAAATCACGTACTTTTGCATCATTTCAATGAATACATATATATAGCTCATGAGTTCCAGGTGACATTGAGTATTGATATATGATCAACTCCTAGCTATTATACCTGATAAGAGAGGGTCAGTCGAACAGAATGCTAGGTATAACGTCTCCTATGTTAGACAAAAAGTTGGGACATCTCCCACCAAAGTGTTCACTTCCCCACATGAGCCTTTCAATCATTCACTTAAACATTCACTCTTGCTTTAACAATGAAAATCTCACCTCCAATCTCATTTTTCTCTTGGCAACTGAAACTTCTATGACCATTCACCGCTACCGAATTGTCGAATCTAACGGGGGGTAAGTAAGCATATCACCAATCTGGTAACCTTTAAAACTGATAAATAATAAAAACTTAAAACTTAGAAAGATTCTTCCCAAATTACTTACCTCAAATTTTCGGATTCAGGTTCATGATTGAAAAACTCCAATTCTCTCAACTCCCAAAACCGTTCCAAATCGGAAATCATCGTTAATGATCAGAGTAAAATTATCTTAATTTTCACCAAGCCCATATACTTACATAATTTATTGCAACTTAAACTTAACACATTACATATTCACCCCAATACATGAACAAAGTCTTATCAGATCTTAAAATGATCCATATTCATAACTGGGTATAGTTTTCACAAACTTGAGGAAAGAAAATTGAAGAATATGAGCGGAGCTGACACACAAATTTTATTTAGAGTCTCCCACAGGTTTTTCCTGAGTTTGACGATTCACACGTATTCCGAATAGTATTTTGAATGTATAATTTGCAGGGCCACAATGAACCAAATAACTTATTTTGTGGGGGTAAAAGAATTCTACACTAATTATTGCATGTGCTTTGTCAAATTTAACTTTTCTTTTATCTATTCCTTTTGGGTAATGCTTTCATTCTATTTTTAGGGTGAAAATTGGAAACCCCTTGAAGTTTGATTGATTTGGTTTGAAAATCAATTTATTTAAGGCAGGAGTAGGCAAGGTGTTGGGGCTACAATGTGTGTAGGTGGAGCAATTTTTATTGTCATTCTACTGTGGGCATGCCATTGGTATCGGTCAATCAAGCATTCATCTGCAACCATCACCACATCCTTGTTCTTTTTCGACATAGGTTTGGCTTAGAAGAAGAAGAAGAAGGAGGAAAAAAAGATAATGTGTTAAGTTTTCTTTGTAGGTGGGTGGTGGCGACAAAGATACATGAGATAGTGGATGGAGTTAGAGTTTTGATTATTAGGAGAATATGGGCGATGGCTGACAGTAGAGAAACTATGGCTATGGGTTGGGGGAAAAGAAGATTGGGGAAAGAGATGTGTTCGGTTGGTTAACTACTATTGGGTACTTGTAGTTTGTTCATTGACAATTAGATATTTGTAATATAATTTTTTTTTCGTGCAATCACATTGAAGTTTCTGAAATACTCTTTAAAAGTTCCTCACGTGAAAGGCACATGGCATATTTGATGGAGTTTTTTCAAAAAAATGGACGGATGTCCGTTGTTGGTAGGTCGAAACTACATTCAGGGTCTTACATGGCAAACTTAAATGTACGGATGTTTAAATTCTATTCGAAAAAACACAAGGAACCAAATATGCTAATTTGTCGCTCTTATTGACGTTTTTGTCCCATTGATGTATAAAAAGTGCATCGAATTACATATTTTTTTATTTCCATGCAGAATAAGTGTTTTATTCGCAAGTGCAAAATACAATCTCAATCATCGAATCAATTGAATTGGGAGTTGAATTTTAAGTAAGATGAAAAATTTCTTCATAGATATAAGCAATTGTTAGTAGTTATTCGAATAATAGTTGTTCACTCTATCACAATCACCGGATCAAAAATCAAAGGTGATAGATGTACTAGAAAGTCTACTGGAAGATTTAAAATCATAGTCGGGATTGTCACAAGTGAGAACTCGTAAAGACTTCGCCTCATATAGTACACTTTCTACTATACTAATGGAGCAATGTAAATGTTCAAAATCTGTAAAAACTAATTAATCAAATAATGTTGCGACATTCAGGGACGAAGTTAGAATGTTGGGGGCGAAAAACTACAACAATATGCTGAACTACATATAAAAATTGCAAAAAAATGTTGGGCGAATTTGATCAAATATTTCGAACTCCATCTAAATTTAGAGTTTTTAAAAATCTCGCGGGTCCCCTGGAATTGTCCCTGACGACATGTGAAACAATTTAATTGGTATATTATGAGATGCATTAGAAGATATAAAGTCACTGATAAACACGCAATGCAAAACTAAGCTAAAACTAACACAAGCCAAATAAGTAAGAAATAAATAGCAACCGAGTGGCCGCGAGAAGTTATTTTGCCGCTCTAACAAAAAACACCATCCCATGTTGTCCATTCATTTACCAATCTGGTTTTTGAATTTATCACACATATATAATTAATTCCTCATTCCCTCAAACATTTAGTACCAATTGATCAACTTCAGTCAGTTTTGGAACCCAATTTGTTAAAATTAGAATAAAATGGGGCAGCCGACAGTGCCGCCTCCCCAAATTCCGTCTCCGCCACCACCACCGTCATCATCCTTACCTCCGCTGCCGCCGCCTGCCGTCCAGGGTAGTACTGCAAATGGAAGTGGAAGCGGTGGTTGCCAGGTCCGTTGCGCTGGTTGCAAGATGATCTTGACCGTAGCCGCTGGACTGACGGAATTCATTTGCCCTAAGTGCGACTTGCCGCAGATGCTGCCGCCGGAGCTCCTCCCAACTATGCAGCAGCAGCAGCAGCAGCCGCGGACCGCCCCTGCCCATGGCATTGATCCGACGAAGATCCAGCTTCCGTGCGCTCACTGCAAAGCCATACTCAATGTCCCCCACGGTCTCTCTCGCTTCAATTGCCCCCAGTGTGGTATCGACCTTGCCGTTGATCTCTCCAAAATTATGCAATTCTTCTCCCCTCCTCCTCTACCCAGTGCTCCTCCTTTTCCACCGTCGCTCCCAACCGAGGAAGTCAACGAGGTTTTTCCATTTACTCTTTAATTTTCCAATTCTCACTCTCTTTGTAACTAAATCTATGTGCAGGCAGAGAAGTATTTTGATTTAGTGATTTTTTCCCGAGTAATTTTGGCTCATTGATTTAGTAGGCTCCAGATATACGAGCAATTTAGTGACGATATACCATCCTTTCGGGGGGGGATTATTACATGATACTCTAGTTTTTGGGAAGGTTCTCCAATGTCCTCTTAGATGTCATTTAACTCAGTGTTGGTATAAAGAAGCAAATTCTTCGGTTAGTGATTGGTTTCTTATTGTTTTTATACACATACAATTTATGTAGTCTCCATATATGCATGCACATATTACAGTGAGCATGGGATTCGTTAATGAATTGGTAATCAAGATTGGTTTATTCATCAAGCTTTAAAGGCTATATAGAATTTACAGAATTGGAATGGAATTTGTAATTAATTTTGGAGTTATTTGGAAGAAATTGACACGCATAGAACTGGTGTACACACAAGAGAATGCTAAACCACAGTGAATATGAAAAATTATTATTCCCATGGTATAGTAGCTTATCATGAAGATGAGTAAAAAAAATCTACCATGAACATCTTAAACTTTTATCCTGCCAGTATTGGGATATGGGCATTTGCCGTAAATAGGGCAGAGAATTAGCAGCATGAATTAGGTACATTTTATGCCCTCATGGAGATCAATGCTCGAGCTTGACAAAGCATAACAGGAGAACAAGATGGCTTTTGAGCTTCATTTTCCTTTTTCTATAACTTTTTAGGTTGCAATTGAAGTGGAACGAGAAGATGATGAAGGTGGCACAGCTGGGGAAACATTCACAGATTATGTAAATATTCTCAGCTTCTATGAACATCTATTTACTGTTTGACATTAGTTACTTGTCTCGGCATTTAGCTATTCATTGTATTTAATAAAAAACTGGTCATGTCACGCCCTTTTCATTTTTATGAGAAAATTAAATGTTTATTTATTATTTGATTTCTCTGCAGCGGCCTCCCAAACTATCGATTGGCCCTCCACATCCAGATCCTGTTGTGGAGACATCAAGCTTGTCTGCTGTGCAACCTCCTGAACCTACTTATAATCTCACAATCACAGATGATTTAGAAGCCACAAACTCATTGTCATGCTTGCAAATTGAAACGCTGGTTTATGCCTGCCAGGTAATTCTTCTTGCTGAAATAGTTACCTCATTTTGGGTGCTTAGTGTGATCTGCAATATAATATTATTCATATGACAGAGACATCTTCAGCACCTTCCTAGTGGTAACAGGGCAGGTTTTTTTATTGGAGATGGTGCTGGGGTGGGAAAAGGACGAACAATTGCCGGGTTAATATGGGAAAACTGGAAGAATGAGAGAAGGAAAGCGCTGTAAGTGTTTCCTTCATTCAACAGTTGCACGATGCACATATGATCTGTTTTAAAGTGGACCAGTTTCCACCTCATGTGTTAATTTCATCCGTGCCTCAAATATTGCCTATAATGAAAATGCAAGTCATGTAATGTAATTGTCCTTCCCCTTTCTAATGTTCGTAACAGGTGGATTTCTGTTGGTTCAGACTTGAAATTCGACGCAAGAAGAGATTTAGATGATGTTGGTGCAACGTGTATAGAAGGTAGGAAGTGACTCCTACATTAATTGCATCGTCTTTTAGTTGGAAGAGAACGCTTGTTAAATGGAACTGAAAATGTCAACTTTTAGAGCATACCATATATTACCTCAGCAAATACTGCTTCTAATTTTTTCCCCTGTTGATCAATTCTTTGCAAAAGTATTGTACAAGAAAGTTTGTTCTTTTGTTTGCTTTCATTGTGGGTCATGGTTTTAATACCTGGCCTGCACCCGAGGGACAGTGATTTAGCTGGTGGTTTGTCGCCCATCAGGAGAAACTAACCGTTGCTTAGTTTGCTTTCTTAATGCTGATGTTTTGGTAAGGCCTGGTCATATTAGCAAAGTTGAAGGCCTTGTCACGTTTGTCATATTAAAACCATACTGATAAACGGGTTTGCCCTGCTAAACTGGGAGAAAAGTATACATACCTAAAAAGTTTTGCATGTATGTAATCAGTGTTATTTCATACTTGATGGTACAAATTGTATAAAACATACAATTAAATTTATGTATGCATAAGATTCAACGTCCCTCCTTTTTATTCAGCATATGTCGTTACTTCTGGAGATACTTATGAGCTGAGTTTTGTATATGTTCCATTTGTAGTGCATGCCTTAAACAAGCTGCCTTATTCTAAACTTGACTCAAAGTCCGTTGGCATTAGAGAGGGAGTTATTTTCTTGACGTACAGCAGCCTCATAGCATCTTCTGAAAAGGGCCGTTCTCGCTTGCAACAGCTTGTACAGTGGTGTGGATCTGAATATGATGGTCTTGTCATATTCGATGAGGTATAATATTTCAACTTTTTGAAGGCATGTTTTCCTATGACTTCAAAAACATCATGCAAAGACGTGAATGGAACATCCTATTATGAATTAAGTTAAATTGGTTTGTTGTTAGTGTCACAAAGCAAAAAATCTGGTCCCTGAAGCTGGAGGCCAGCCAACACGCACAGGCGAAGCTGTTCTTGATTTTCAGGTGTGTCTTTGAACTGAATGACTGCATGCTTTTCCGTGTTGTTTTAAGAGAAGTGCAGGACCATTGAGGTGCAATACAGCTAATCTGGAATAAGGTTTAAGAGAGGAGCTTAAAAAATAGTTCTCTACTAAATGCATAAATAGGAGGAAGGGATGAAATAGGTGATTCTAATTTTAACTATTAAAGTTTGGTCTTCAGATTCAACAGACCCCCATAACTGCTATCCAACTGGATCATTTTTTCCGTTTAATAGATTACTCAAGATGTTAGATAACTACTTTTTCTTTGAATGAGGGAGTTTGTTTTCTCGAGCTTGCAAGTTTCTTAATTTACCAATAATTGAAAACAAATTAGAGCATGAAATGTTATGTAGAAAATTTCACTTTCTGAACAAAGTCACATTCTGTACTAAAAGTTTCTCATTTCTGCTTTTCTCCAAGCTGGAAAACCTAGTACCTATCATTTTTCTTTTGCCCCTCTCTGTTTCTACCTTGTGCTTTTCTTCAGATTTTCTCTTTCTCTTTTACTGTGACTTGTAATGTCAAAGAAGTCACTTTCTTCTTTTCTATCTGTTCCACTTCTTTGCTTCATTGACCCATTTCAGGATGTTTAAATAGTTTCCTTTTCTGGCATTAGTTTCGTTTTAATCATACATCATTTCATATCATACATATTTTAAAAGTGCTAATGTTTTGGTGTTTTGATTTGCTTTCCAATAATACCCTTGCATATTTATAGGTAACCATATTTTGATTAATTCGAAAAGGTTAAAAAGGTAATAAAGTTGAACTAAATTAGGCATGTTATAAAAAGAATAGGATTGTATTAGAACATACATACTAAAATGTAAAACTTCCATATAATAAGCATCTATATATTCATTCATTCAAAAGGGTTAAAAAAGGTAATTAAAGTTTAACTAAATTAGGAATGTTATACAAAGATAGGATTGTGTTAGAACATACATACTAAAAGTAAAAATTCCATATAATAAGTAATCTTATAAAAGGAAAAGGATTTCTATTAACATTTAACAAAATCTTAGTTTTAAAAGGCGCGAGGCGCACCAAGCGACGAGGGACCGCGGCGACGAGGCGTGAGGCGCACGTTCGAGACGCTCGCATCATGGACGCAAGGTGCAGTTTTTTACAAAATACTTATATTGGAGAACCAAGGATGGGGTGAAAAAGATTAAAAAAAAATAGAGGAGAGAAGAGAGATGACAACTTTCTTGTATGATGAGATTTTTTCTCTCTTTTGAAATGGTTTTTATTTTTTATTTTTTATTTTTTAAGGGAGGGGTCACTGGTCAACTATATTATTAACCTTTTTTTATTTCTTAGGGTTTGTTTTTAAACTGATTTTAAGGAAAAAGAAAAAAGAAAATCAATGGTTCAGATTCTTTTATCTTTTGACACCCTAATTTATAACATATTTTCTTCTTTAAAAAAAACCCTAGCGCCGCATCTCTTCTTCTCTCTACTCTCAGAAAACCCTAGCGCCGCACGCCGCAACCATCTTCCTCTCTCTTTTCCCTTTTCCACTATCACCAGTCTAAAAAAAACCAGAGAAGAGAGAGGATAGAAGAAGAGAGACAGAAGTAGAAGGAGAAGAAAAAGAAGAGAAGAAACATAGCTGGAGTCTGCGCCTCATCCCAAAAAAGCTCGCCTATTTGCGCCTCGCGCGCCCCCAAGACACCACATCGCCTCAACCTTTAGATGCAAACTCTTCATTGCCTCACCGTGCCTCACTCCTCGGCGCGCTTTTTAAAACCCAGAACAAAATTGAACTAAATAAGGTATATTATAAAAAGAATAGGATTGTGTTAGAACATTATAGATCATATCATACATTGTACATATATTCAAAGTTCCAATGTGTTTTGGTGTTCGCTTTCAAGAATACCCTTAGATTTTTATAGGTAACCATGTTTTAATTCTAATTGTAAAAGGTTAAAAAATGTAATTCAAGTTATTATAAAAAGAAAGGATTGTGTTAAAACATACATGCTAAAAACAAAATCTTCCATATAACAAGTCATCTTTTAAGGAAAATGATTATGTTTCATAAAGATGAACTAAATAAGGTATATTAAAAAAAAGTAGGACTGTGTTAGAACATTATACATATATTAAAAGTGCCAGAACTGTTTTAAAAAGGGCAACCATTCTAAAAAGAAAAAAATACTTTCAAACAAAATTGAAGAAAATAAATCATAAGGAAAGATTGATTATTTATGTCAAATCATAAATTATAAAAGTTGTCCGTGCGAGAGTCTACTTCAATATCGGACTCTTGCAACGAGTTTTCGTTTTTCAATTTTTTTTTTTTGCTAGGTTATTATTTATGTTAAGTCATAAATTATAACAGTTGTTCGTCCAAGTGTCTACTTCAATGCCTTACTCTTGCAGTGAGTTTTCGTTTTCAAAAATTCCCAAAGATATTTATAAGTAACCATGTCTTAATTCTAATACTAAAAGGTTAAAAAAGTAATTTGATAGTTAAAAAAAGAAAAGAAAAAAAGAGAAGAATATCGATTTTGTATAAAAAAATTCTTTGTTTGGGCTTTCACTAAAAACATGCAGTAAATAAAGCAAAATAATATCTATATCATTTCGGATTCTTTCGTGAAAATAATAACATAAGCTTTTTCCCCCCTTTTTATATATTAAGCTTGAAAATATTACCTAGCACCTTGAATTATTTAACAAAACGAGTCTATACTCAGTTTTCATTAATAAATTACCTACCAACGTGCGACACACGTTCTCTTTAACTAGTAGTTGAAAAGATGCCGTGGTCAATGATTTACCTCTTCTGAATTTCCGGAAAAAGGGTTACTTGTAATTCGTGGTGGAATGCCAATGCATAGGTTAAATATGGGTCTGCACCATTACTTGTACTTGTCCGTCCACTTGTTAGCCTTTAATGTTATGTGGAAATGCCAAGCCTTGGTTTTAGGCAACCTGGCTGCTGTTTACGTGTAAATAATCCACTTTTTGGCGCATATCACCTACTGTGTGTTAATGCACATTTTAGGCATGTATTTTGTCATTTGACTGCTGCTATTATATTATTGTTGACTCTTTTAAGTTTTGTGTTGACAACGCAATTTCAGGCTCGCCTTCCTCAGGCTCGTGTAATTTACTGTTCGGCAACCGGTGCTTCGGAACCACGCAATATGGGCTATATGGTTCGCCTTGGTCTTTGGGGAACTGGAACTTCTTTCCTCAACTTCCGTGATTTCTTAGGTGCGATTTTGTTGAAACGGACAGTTTATTAGATGCGTGGTATTCTACATAATGTATTTATATTGAAGCTTATACATAGCCATAATTTGTTAAAATGTAGAATCAGGACGAATTTGTCTGAGATATACTTTAGTGACTCCTGGTTCAATCAATTTATAGCCTTCATAAACAAGGCTGGGATTTCCAAATTTGAGTTGGTGCATATACTATCTTAACTACTGTATTGGCGCCACTGAAGTGTAATTCTACAGTAATTGGGGAATCAGTAATCAAATAAACCTTTTTTATATTAGCAAAGCTATGGAGGAAAGGGAAGAATTGCAATCAAGTCTGGACCTCCCTGCTATCTCAGACAATCTTCTATATATGTGTTACCCGTCATTTACTTTCATTTGTTGACATTTCTTTCTGGAGTTCTAATTCTTTGACAGATTTTTGGTTACCATCATGTGTTTTGCCTATATTCTGTGATGTTTCTTATATGTGTAATTATGAAGTGCCTCTTCTTTTTCCTCTTAAATGTGTTTTGTAGTGATGTAAGTTTTGGAATTCTGCTGAAGTTTCGGATATTTGTTTTCTAGGTGCTATGGAGAAAGGGGGAGTTGGGGCTCTTGAGCTAGTTGCAATGGACATGAAAGCAAGGTTTAAATCAGAGTTTTACTTTGTTGGATGTTTACATTTCATGTTACCACTCTCAAGAAACTACAGCTTCTTGTATTTATAGGGGCATGTATGTTTGTCGTACACTGAGCTACAAAGGAGCCGAGTTTGAAGTTGTTGAAGTACCATTGGACACAAAAATGCTGGTGCGCTACAGTTTATTGGATTTACTCACTAAAACGAAACATATTAGCAGATTGGATTTCTATTGCAGTTCTAAATGCTTTTTGCTACTCTATCCTGCAGTTATTTTATGTTTTACTTTTTAAAGCCGTGTTAATCTTACTTTTTTTTTGTTCCCCCCATCGATAGAAGATGCTTTTTAGGGTGGTATATCAGGCTTTAATGGATCAATCATGAATCAGGAAAAAAAACATGTTCCTCAGCATATGTCAAATGGATTTTAAAATTCGCAGATTATTATATTGGAGATAATTCTGTAGTTAATCTTACTTTTCCTGTCACCCCCCCTCCATCAATAGAAGATGCCTTTTAGGGTGGTATATCAGGCTTTATGAATCAGGAAAAAAACATGTTCCTCAGCATATGTCAAATGGATTTTAAAATTCGCAAATTATTATATTGGAGATAATTACTGTAATTGAGCAGTTGTTAATTAGATACAATGATAGATTTGAGTAATATTTGCTACTTTTGTATCCAATTCTGTTTTGGTTCTTCCATGTTTGAGTTGTTCTAGTAAAAACAAACATTAGTTTCAAATTTTAATAAGTTCAGAATTATTATGTATTGCATATAGTATTCTTGTTTTAAATAAAATGTTGCGTTCTAACAAGTTTTTTCAAGATTTAGTTGTCCTCACTTGCCATTGTTCTATTCTTAGGAAATGTATAAGAAAGCAGCAGAATTTTGGGCTGAGTTGAGAGTGGAATTGCTGTCAGCAAGTGCATTTGTCACCACTGAGAAGCCTAGTGCCAGTCAGCTGTGGCGATTATATTGGGCAAATCATCAGGTTCCTACGTTCCTAGTTTATACCCAAACATATTCTTTAAATGTATTTTCCCCTATTTTTCGAACTGATTTTTGTTTTCTTCTTTTTGTATGTTCTAGCGCTTCTTTAGACACGTGTGTATGTCAGCTAAGGTGCCCGCTGTAGTAAGACTAGCTAAGGAAGCATTGACACAGAACAAGTGTGTGGTCGTAGGGTTACAGAGTACTGGAGAGGCACGGACAGAGGAAGCTGTATCAAAATATGTATGCTTTTCTTTGCACGATTTTATTGGCTCTTTCTCTATTAACATTTCATGCAAATTTCCAATATTTTTATTCTTCTAATATTGTCTTTAACAGGGTCTTGAACTTGATGATTTTATTTCTGGACCTCGTGAATTATTGCTTAAATTTGTTGAAGAAAATTATCCTTTGCCTGAAAAGCCTGAAGCACTGCCAGGTAATAATGGGATTTCTGGTATTTTCTGTCAGCTGGTGGATAAGAAATCCGAAGTTCCTGGAGGTTTTTTTTTTTTAAAGATAAAAATTCTGTATCGTATATCATGCTCCCTGTGTTTCAAAATGATTGCCCACATTTGGCACAACACAGGTTTAGCGTAGTATTAAGTATTACTACCTCCGTTCCTAATTAATTTATACATTTCACTTTTTTTTTATGTTCCAAATTAATTGATACATTTTAAAATTTGATAAACATTTGACATGTTTCTTCCAATTTTACCCTTATACTTTAGTTTTTCCAACAATTCCAATTACCAATGCACATCAAACTATATTTTAATTAGGGGTAATTTGATTTTTTTTCTTCGTAATTATTGACTTCTAGTAATTTCCTTGGTCTGTGTAAAAAGGTGAAATGTATCAATTAATTAGGAACAGAGGTAGCATAATACCTTATCCTTAATTAGTTATTACGGGTTTGATCTGTAAGCGAGTTCAACATGCTGCTTTTCTTCAAAAGTGAAAGAAATGGGGAATTGGATTGAAAGTTGGATCCACATCAAGAAGGTGTCAATCATTTTGGAGCTGTCCCACATTGGAAATGAGGAATTCACTTTTGATATAGAGGCGCTAATACTTTGCTCCATTTTGTATACAAGTAGTTTGACACCCCTTCTCTCTCTTGTGTGCTTAGAGGAAAGTGTGAAAGAGCTTCAAAGAAAGAGACACTCAGCAACTCCCGCTGTTTCATTCAGAGGGAGAGCAAGCAAAGCTGCCAAGTGGCAACCCGGAAATGATGAACTAAGTGACGAAGAATCAGAATGTAAGTTGATTCGACCCTTGTGCAATTTGCTATTCTACTCTGGATGATTTTGAATTCTGTACTCAATTTTGCTTTTCTGATAATTGTAGTTGATTCAGAAGAAGAATCTACCGAGTCCGATGATGATGAGTTTCAGATCTGTGACATTTGCAATTCAGAAGAGGTATGATCTCTATATTTTCTTCTTTGTCCTGTATGATATGCTTTATTTTACTTTTTGCACCATGATTTTTTTTCCTGTAGGAAAGGACGAAATTGCTCCAGTGTTCCTGTTGTGGCCAGCATGTACATCCTGCCTGTGTGGTTCCACCTATTGTTGAAGCAGTGCCTCGTGATTGGTCTTGTTATTCATGCAAGGAAAAAACAGAAGAATATCTCCAAGCAAGACGTGCTTATGTTGCAGAATTGTTAAAGAGGTATTCACATTTGTGAATGGACTAGAGTTGTTTATGCACATGTTGCTTCTATGTATCGTGGTGATTCTTAATGTTTCTTATACTTTCTTTTTGTTAATCTCTTCACCAGTATATGGAAGTTCTACACTATCTTAATACTCTCCTGAATTCAGGTATGAAGGAGCTTTTGAACGTAAATCACAAATTTTGGAGATAATTCGTTCTTTGGATCTTCCAAATAATCCATTGGACGATATTGTTGATCAGGTAAGGGAAGGATTTTGGGCAGTGGGCCAATGCCTCTCCTGTCTAATTTTTTATCTCTACATCTCTTTTTTTTCTTCCCTTCGCAGCTTGGAGGGCCTGATAAAGTTGCTGAAATTACTGGGAGGCGCGGCATGCTTGTTAGAGCTTCTGGTGGAAAAGGTGTCACTTATCAGGCTCGGAATACGTGAGTGTTGATGTCATTTTTCTTGTACAGTATTTTGGTTATATATTTTGTGGAAAATTGGCTCCTAATAAGTTTCTTTTTCTAAAGTAAGGATGTGCCAATGGAAATGGTCAATATGAATGAGAAGCAGCTATTTATGGATGGTAAAAAGTTGGTAGCTGTCATCTCAGAAGCTGGATCAGCTGGTGTCTCTTTGCAAGCAGATAGAAGGGCGGCAAATCAGGTTTGCTTACGCCTTCCATTGCAGGAATCATAAGTAACAAAATTTGCTCGCCTTTTGGCTGTTTTTCAGAACAAAGATGAATACTTGCTGCCATTGAAGTTATTAACAACTATCATTCATGAATCATGATTCAGTTTCTTATTTACTATTTTGCTCTATTGTTCATTTTGTTGCCTCTGGGATTTGCTTTAATATAAGTTGACTTATTCTTAACAGAAAAGAAGGGTCCATTTGACTTTAGAACTACCCTGGAGTGCTGACCGAGCTATTCAACAATTTGGTCGAACACACCGATCAAATCAAGCTTCTGCACCAGAGTATAGGTACATGTTAGGTTTCCAGTCTATGTCAAGTAGAATAACATCTTATATAGTTAAAATTTCATAATGTACAAGGTAGATTGACAAAATGGAACAATAAATTGAGAAATAACAATTGAATAAGATAACTGCAGCCCAATAAGGATGTTATTATGAACCTTTAGTGAAACTAGAAATGATAGAATAGTAAATGATCGTACATGGAAAGGAAACATCTATAAAGATAAAAGGGTTTTGCTGCATTTAAGTATGCTAACATTTCAAGCATTTTTTTACCTTAGGGCCTGCCATCGATTTCTTAATGTTTTTTAACTACCCTCAGCCACCATGTTAACCAAAACCCTAGACTAGTGAGCAAGGCAGGCAGATGTCAACCTATATTTAGATCTCATTATTGTCTTCTGATATCTTTACTGTGTTGCACTTCAAGTATCCTAACTTTCAGCCTTTCTATCGCTTTAATCATTGTGGTTATTCCTTTTTCATTTAACCCACCTGGAGTTTGTAAACTGCAAAATATTTCTTCCCCCACCCTATCACAGTTTCTTCTTATCCCTTCTTCAGTAACTTCTCATTTATTAACAGTCTACCAGCTTTTCTCTTCCACCTCACCCTAATTATTCTCCTTTGAAGTGTTGTTAAGGCGCGCAAAAAAGGCGAACGCCTTTCGAAAAAAGCGCATCGTGAATAAATATTATAGATATATTAATAGCATGCAAATATAGGCAAAACATAATAATAAATAACCATATAATATAGTTCCCTCCAAAACAAAAAAAATTATTAAATAAAGCAAAACAAATAAAAAGTTAATGCCCCTAATAATCAAAATCATCTTCAAGATCAATGTTTTCGACTTGATTCTCTTTATCCAAGGGAGAATCTTCTTCTTACTCATCTTCATTATTCTCATCAAAGCTAGAGACATATGAAGAAGATGTGGTCTTAAATTAGGAGGTGAATGTTGAGAATGAGAAATACTAGCTCCTCTTGACCTAGATGGGTAGCGTGGTTCATTTACTCCAGCAGCCCTAGAAACCTCAGACCAAGGAAAATCTGAATCATCATAGGGTTTATCTCATCCTTCAATGCGTGCCGACGAAGTAAAGCTCTATTGTACTTAAAAGAGCAAGTCGTTAAGTGTTTTTTGATCATGGTGGATTGATGTAGCGAGGAGGTGTTGATGAAAAGTGTAAAGGTTTGTTAAATCAGAATCTTCAAATACTCGCTCATCATTTTCTAACTCTCTAAGCAACCATTCATTAGAATCGGATTAATTACAAGGTGCGCCCATTCATTAGAATCAGATTAATTACAAGGCGCGCCTGGAGCCTGGAGCCTTTTCTTCAAGGCGCGCGCCTCACTAATTTGAAGGGCGCCTGAGATTTTGAGGCGATATCTCTCGAGCCTGGAGACTGAGGCGCAAAGGCGCGCCTGAGGCGTGAGCCTTAACAACACTGCCTTTGACTTGAACAAAGAAATAATTCATGATGGTTTTGGGTGTTGGGTTATCAAAGTTTGTGTTTGTGCATGATTCTAGCTATGACATAGCACATAACAATGTTTGGTAGTGATGGACGTAATGGGTAGTCGACTTTGGCTAGTGTTCTGTGCAAAAAGTCAAATGCTATTATTTGCTTATTCATTGGAAACATACCAGTGTGATGGACATAGTGTTATTAATAGTGCCACTATAGCTATCTGTAGTGGAATAGCGTAGTGGAGCGGCCCTATACCGCTATGGAGGTGTGTATAGCGTCGCGCATCCGTGTTGCAGAAATAGCGGCCGCTATTTTGGACGGAATAGCGAGCATGGAACTATTTGGATCAGAGTTGAAAATCCTCTTTTGCCCTTATCAGTAGTTAGAAACTTAAGGGAAAATTTGAGATTTCCAACAAAAAAAAACCCTAAACCTTATAACTTCAAACTTCAGCCGATATTTTCCCAAAAAAAGAAAAGAAACAGCCGACCTGTTTTTTCTTCTTTGTTTATAACTTTGTTTTCCTTATTGTCTTGAATATTTTTTTATTATTTACATAGAATTCCAAATAGCGCCGATACCTCTATCCGCTATAGCGTTTTCGGGGTCGGCCGCTCCGCGCCGCTATACGGGTTTAGTAACGCTGGATGGACCTAATGGATAGTGAGTGTGGCTGGTTTTTATATGAAGAAAGGATGATGAAAGTAAAGAAGAGGGAAGAAAGCAAAAAGTTCTGGGATGAAATGAAAGGTTAATGTAATTTAATCTAAGACTAACAAAATGAAAAGAGCTAAAACTCAAAAATCCAGATGCTGGCTTGGGGACAAAATTACAAAATAAAATTTGGTCCTAAACTGAAAATCAAGTGCAAGGTTAAGACTCTTTATGGCAATAAACCCAGAAACACAACTAGAGAAAATCATTTTAGGTTTGGGTGTATCCAAAGACAACTATTGGATGGTCCAATTAAAAAATGTGGTACAATGAATATGACCAATAAAACTAGGGATGTTGCCGGAAGAAATTGGAAGAGATATAATTGCTCTAGGCTTCGCAGTTTACCAATCCAAGACAGACCATAAGGGAGAAAATGGATTATGTGGCCAATACCATATAAGGCTTTCATTCAGTTCAATTTTGCTCTAAAACTCTCGTGACAATATGCTACACTAATATCTTTGGAGAAAGCATTATTAAAGTTTTCATAGCAAATGCTCTATTTAACGGCATGATACAATAAATTCAATTAGCAGATGGAAGTGCTTTTTGGGACTATTTTGTTCTTAATTGTAAAATTAGACATAATAGTGGAAGTATTGTTTGCACTATCGAAGAGATATATCTTGGGAGATGATATTTGCACCCCACCTAAAAGCTTCTTGCACTCCTCTTCCTTTTCTTTAATAAATGAATGATATTCATACCCATATCTATAAAATCAATTCCAAATAAACTCATTTGGTTTTTAGATATAAAAGATTAATAGAAAATCAAAGCATGTCTTCTGTAATTGTTTCTGATAAACAGTTAAGTTTGATGAACATTGTTAAAACTGTCTTCTAAGTATAAAAAACACCTTTTGCATATTGAAAATTTTATTTTATCCAAATTCAAGAAATATTTTTAAACAAACAAACAATAACATAACCCACTAAATCCCCAATAATTGGGGGTATGAGCAGGGGATGGATAGGAGACATACATAACCTTTGACAATAAATGCACAAAGTGGTTGCTCCAGAATACCACTGAAACATATTGATTGGAGATTGACCTAACATTTGCCAATGAATGCACAAAGTGGTTGCTCACAGAATACCACTGGAACAGTAGCCCCCTATACCGTCATGTTTGCTATGGAATCATGCCCCCAAATCTAAGCCAAAAGCATCAGACAGACAGACTCAAGAACCATTTTGATATATGTGCACATTATCATGTGCAAATATTTTTAAAAATAAAGGAGAATTAGATGAATATAGTTAGAGTTGGTTTTATAGTTATGGGTATGAAAGTCATTTTATTCATAGAAAATGGAAAGAGGAGTGCAAATATCACCTCCCTGTTTCTTTACAAAAGTGGGAAAAACAAAAAGTATTTCTACAAGTTTTGAGACAATTACTTTTATTACATCTAAATTGACACGATCTGTTAGGAGCTCATAATTTTCATAGGGAATTGTTGCTCCACTGGTATTGGTAGTATATATTGCTATTCTCAAGAAGTTAATTGCCTTACACATCTTGCAGGCTACTGTTCACAAATCTTGGTGGTGAACGGCGCTTTGCATCTATTGTTGCCAAAAGATTGGAGTCTCTTGGAGCACTCACTCAGGGAGATCGTAGGTATGTCTTGACTAATCCTTGATGTTGGTTGGATTAAGTTTACAGACTTGTCTATGAGGTTCATTCAAGTTATATTATCATTCTTTTTTTTTTGATGAATAATTATATTATCATTCTCATTACTGCAAAAAAAATTGTGTCAGGGCTGGACCATCTCTAAGTGCTTACAATTATGATAGTGCATACGGAAAGAGGGCTCTCATGATGTTGTATAGAGGGATAATGGAGCAGGTGTATTCTTGTTTCCTAGTGTTGTAGTCTTTTTCCTCATTGTGTTGAGGACATGCAAAAGAGAAGGAAACTTCTGATCACTAACCAATTTTGTTCCTTCCTTTTCAGGATTCTCTGCCAGTTTCACCACCAGGATGTTCATCTGAAAAACCAGATGCAATTCGAGATTTTATTGTGCAAGCGAAAGCTGCTCTTGTTTCTGTTGGAATAATAAGGGACTCATTTCTTGGTAATAATTCGACCGTCTAATCTTCTGAATGCGATGATAGAATGAAAACTCATTTGCTATAAGATTATTTCCAATTCAGAAGAAGTTTCCATAGAATAGGAAAATAAAGCACCCTTCTTCCTTGTGAATAGTATCGTTTCTTGATTTTGCCCCCACATTATTCCTTGAGAACAATATCATTTTTTCCTTTTTTCCATTTTTTGGAGGGCGACAATATCATTTATTAGAATGATTTTTCAAACCTGATGTATCCCAATTTGAACTTACCCATGCTTTTCTCAAAAATTCAAGTTCCATCTCAAGTCCAAAACCAAAAGTGAAAATAGAGACTTCAGAGAGCCTGGCTTTCTGTTTTTGAGTTGTATTCTACAAATGCCAATAATAATGATGGAGGGGTTGATTTTTAGGAGTAGAATTTGTTAGTGTTATCAATAGCGGAGCGGAGCGGCCATATGCCGATACAGACCCATCCATAGCGGAGCGCATCAGTTTTGCGGGAATAGCGGCAGCTATTGCGGCTAAAATAGCGAGAATAGCGGCGCTATTTGGATAAGAGCTTAAAACCCCTTTTTGCCCTTTATAGGTGTAAAAAACTTATGGGTAAATTGGGAATTTCTTGAATTTAATGGCGTTGGTTGTGTTTTTATCTTTGATTTAATGACTTAGGTTATGTTTTTTATCTTGGTTTTAATGATTTTGGTTAGGACTTTATTTTCCTTTTTGTCTTGAATTTTCCTTAATTATTTATATTAAATTTCAAATAGCGCCGCTACTGCTATAGCATTTTTAGGGTCGGCTGCTACACGATGCTATCCGGGATTGACAACGCGGATAGAGGTGCTATAATAGAATAGCGGAGCGGCCATATGCCGCTACAGACCCATCCATAGTGAAGTGCATCAGTGTTGCGGGAATAGCGGCCGCTATTGCGGCTAAAATAGCGGGAATATCGGCGCTATTTGGATAAGAGCTTAAAAAATCCCTTTTTGCCTTTACAATTGTCAAAAATTTATGAGTACATTGGGGATTTCTTGAATTTAATGGCTTTGGTTATGTTTTTATCATGGATTTAATGACTTAGGTTATGTTTTTTGTCTTGGTTTTAATGATTTTGGTTACTACTTTGTTTTCCTTGTTGTCTTGAATTTTTCTTAATTATTTATATTAAATTTCAAATAGCGCCGTTACCGCTATCCCGCAATAGCATTTTTAGGGTCGGCCGCTACGCGACGCTATCCGGGATTGACAACATTGAATTTGTTAACCAGATCATGTTACGTATCGCTGTTAAATTCTCATTGCTAGATGGGACACCTGTAGATGTTTCCTAGAGCCTTTCGGGCTTGAGATCAGTGTTGTAAAAATCGGCCTAATCGGGGTAAAAAATGGGTCAAAGTCGGTCAAAATGATTATTTTAATATTTGAATTTGTTATTACTTATTATGGTAATGAATTTAATTATTATGGATGGACTTTGTGTACTTTGATTTTACTAGTATTTGATTTTTAATTTTTTATGGAATTTTGTTTGACTAGTATAATATATAGGATCAGGGAATTTTAAAAAATCCGTTTTAATCTAGGTGAGCCGACTAGTCGCCGACTTGGCGACTTCTGCAGCATTGTTTGAGATAGTTAGATGCTTTCTCCAAGTTTGCCTTTTCTTGTAGTTATTGCAGGCTTTAGGACTTGGAGTGAGAACATGGAGTAGTCGTGCTAACTACCAAACCTTGGTTCACATACCAATTCTTGTCTAGGCCTCTATCTTCTTGCTCCTAATATTCAACTGAGAAATAATCTTTGGTGATAAAAGAGCTCATCAAATCTTCTCTTTGAAGGGTGAAAGAGAATTGAAGTTTAAAATGACAGCAGAAGAGATGTAGCATTTGGAGGGGATCTTACTGTTATTAGAAAAGTGGGCCTCTACCCCTAAATTTAATTGGAAAAGAAAGTGAAACATTACCAGTTCGTTTGTACTAACATCAAGAATCTTGCTAACATTTTAGGGTGCATATATCTAGCTTACACAATCTTTTTACAATGGCATCTAGAGTTTAAAGGGATGGGCAAAATTGGAGGATTAAACTAGTTATATATTTTTTATGGGAATGGCAGGGTCAAAAGTAAACATGATCTTCTTTATTGTACAAGGCCGATCTCTCGTTTCAAAATGGGGCTTTACTCTAGGGAGTAAGATAGAAGTTTTGCAGTGTACTGTATGGAGGAAGAAAGTTTTGGAAATTTGGCGAGGATAAATATCTCTAGAGGATTCGAGGCATTTGCATATGATGATAACAAATAATGTTCTTTGAAGTGGAGTTTAGCCAACTCGCCTATGTAAACAATTTGCACTGTTCTATATAGTTAAGGGGAAGATAACTAGTGGAATCTGCAAGAAGGAAGAACTGTGGTTTTTTTATTGATCTATTTGTTTAAATTTTAGCAAAATCCTCTTAGAAAGAAAAGAGAGATACTCCGGAGGTAGTCACAGCGTTATTAATCCCCGATAGCGGCGCGGGGCCGCCGACCCCAAAAATGCTATAGCGGGATAGCGGTAGCGGCACTATTTGGAATTCTATGTAAATAATTAAAAAAAAATATTCAAGACAATAAGGAAAACAAAGTTATAAATAAAGAAGAAAAACAAGGTTGTCTTTTTTTTTTTTTGTAAATTTTTTGTTTGGAGAGTAGCGGCTGAAGTTTGAAGTTATAAGGTTTAGGGTTTTTTGGTTGGAAATCTCCTATTTGCCCTTAAGTTTCTAACTAATGTTAAGGACAAAAGAGGATTTTTTTTAGACTCTGATCCAAATAGCGCTGCTATGCCCGCTATTTCGTCCAAAATAACGGCCACTATTTCCCCAACACTGATGCGCACCTCCATAGCCGTATAGGGTGCTCCGCTCCGCTATTCCGCTACAGATCGCTATAGCGGCGCTTTTAATAACACTAGGTAGTCGTCTGGGGTATGTCTGCTTACGTGATGCATTGCTTCAGAATTGTATCCCATTTCCGAGGTTTCAGAAGAATACAGAGGATTTGTGTGCTGTATTTTGGTTTGAGATGCTGGATTAGATGGAAAATCTTTTAAGGCTGCATCTCAACGAGTAGTGCAGCTGCCTTGTTGTGACTGGATTATTGCTGAGAATGTGTGAGAAATTATTAGCTACTTGACATTTGCAATAGGTAGCCATGCTGACCAAAGAGTTTGCTAACTCCTTGTCTTGATGGTATTGGGGGTTTTGTGGAGATGAATTTTTCTGGTATATCGAGTTACAGAGTATCAATTAGAGAGTTTTAAGGTTTAAAATTTTCCTGGAGTAGGCAATTCACAGTAGATTTTAGAGGCTTTTTTTTATATCTTTATTTTAAAAAAAGCATTTTCTTTTTGTAAAGGAACATGTTTTTTAGTCCAACTCAAAAGAATGGTATATTTGTTGCAACAATTTAAGAGCTTTCTTAACGTTCATTCAAAATTCTTCTTTGCCCCTGTATCTTTCAAGGTAATGGGAAGGACAGCGGTAAGCTTTCAGGACGGATAGTTGATTCAGATATGCACGATGTTGGGCGGTTCCTCAACAGGCTTTTAGGACTTCCGCCTGAGATCCAAAATAGGTATGTGGTTGATTTGTCAAATTTTGACGTGATAGTCCTCTTTATGTAGTGGTAAATATTTAATATCAATGCAGGCTCTTTGAGTTATTTGTCAGCATCCTTGACCTTCTAGTTCAGAATGCACGTGTTGAAGGACATTTGGATTCCGGCATTGTTGATATGAAAGCTAACATTGTCGAGTTACAGGGGGATCCAAAGGTTTTGCTCCTCTTATTTCTCCACCTATTTCCTATGTGAATGGCAATTGACATTGATAACTTTGCAGACTGTTCATATCGATAACATGTCAGGGGCATCCACCATATTATTCACTTTTACACTGGATCGTGGAATGACTTGGGAGGTAGTTTACTTCTCAGAAACGTTTGTGTTGGTCTCTGTACCAAGTTTATAAGCACGTAGCTGATCTTTATCTATCTTTTTTGTAGTCTGCATCTAAGTTGCTTGAAGATAGACAAAAGGATGATTGCAGTTCAAATAACAATGGATTTTATGAGTCTAAGAGGGAATGGTTGGGAAGGCGGCATTTTCTATTGGCATTTGAAGGGTATCTATGAGAGATCTCCTTTTCCTTGTATTACTCTTGATAACTAGTATGCTTCTAATGACCTGTTTACGTTTATACTAATACTCCATATGGATTACGGAAAGAAGATATATTGGCATTTGATAATCTGGGATGGTACGATTTTTAATAGGCTTAGGCCCTGAAGGAATCTAGTTTTATTGTTATTGTTATTGTTATTGTTGAACCTAATCCAGTGGAATTTTAATCACACCATGGTCCAGCTTTGTTCTGCACTGCAGATAGCAACTTCAGTTGTATTTTGATGAACGAAATGAACTTGCTGTATTCTTTTAAACAATTCACTCATTTGAAAAACTCATAAATTCATCTAAACGAAGTTTGCTTGTCAGTGAAAAGTGGAAGATTTTTTTTTTTGGTGGGGGGTGGGGGAGTAATTGAAGGTAATGTGGATGTTAAGTACTTGGGAGTGGCGATCTTCCCATCCATGTGAATGTTTTATCCTTTGCAAATTGGATGGGTTGTAGAAGGTGAAGTGGAGGGGCTTTGCTAACCTACCATATGAACCAGTAATTTTGTAGATTAGTATTGCATAAACTGCTTTAGTAAAAAGATGTTCTTGCAGCTGACTGAGCTAAGCATAGCCTAGGGAATTTGTTTATATGAATTAAGAACTGTCCAGTAGGAAAATGGAGTTGCTTTCCACTCAGTGCTCACTCGGAGTAAATGCCCTGCAATAATTTTCACCTGCAACCATCCCTTGTTTTCTGCTACACAAGCTTTTTCCTTGGTGGAGTAAATTCTCTATTCTCTTTCCTCTTTTCTCCAGCTGGTTTCCACATTTGTATTTTCCACCCTTCAATTTGTCAATACAGTTTTGTGCTTTACATAATAACATTTCAGAGGACTCTTGGGACTGCGAAGATAAAAAAAACCTTGTTGGTTAAAATTATTATGTTTCTCACACTTTGTCTATGTTTAAGTTTGTGGTGGGCATGTCAAGGACATTTATGAAAAAAGAGAGATTATTAGCATCCCAAGGCCCGAGCCTGGAAAAAATTCAGTGTCAAAGAATGCCTGTTAGCTTTTGCTTTTGATGTCGTGCTATCTCAATTAAGGAGGGTATATTGGGGGTAATTAAGAAGGTTAATATTTTCTAACGTGTTATCTCTAATGCTTCTGGTTCTTCACCTAGTTTACGCTCATGATTAATTTTAGATCTTGCTGAGCTCTGAGGAGTTCCATCTGTAATTCTAGCTGAATTTTGTCTTCCAGATCTGCCTCTGGAATGTACAAGATATTCCGTCCTGCTGTTGGGGAAGCTCTGAGGTTAGGATAGTGACTATTTAGAACATTTATTGTGGTTCTTTTGCATATTAATATACTCTCTCTCTCTCTCTCTCTCTCTCTCTCTCTCTCTAATATATATATATATATATATATATATATAAATAATATCTTCATCTTCCCTCTGTTTACTTCTCTAACTGTCCAGGGAGATGCCTCTAACAGAGTTAAAAGACAAGTATCGGAAAATCTCAGCTTTAGATGAGGCTCAGAGCGGGTGGGAAGATGAATATGAAGTTTCATCTAAACAGGTGAACTACTGAATTTACTTTACTACCAGCAAGTGAGCAAGGGGCTTTTAGATGATTTATTTTAAAAATACTACTAGGTATAGTAAATTTTATATGTAGTTCGGAATATTTTATCAGTTTCGCTCCTCAAGAATTTTTTTTTCCATTTTTATATGTAGTTCGACATACTGTTGCAGTTTCGCCCCCAACGCCAAATTCCTGGCTTCGTCCCTGGCAAAAAGGGAATATATATCCTTTTATTTTGAATTGTATAGACTTCACCAAATTCTTAATCTTCGTGAAAAGCCCAAATGTTACAACTATTTTGAAATGGAGGGAGTAATAAATTAAGTGATCTTATCCCTTGTAAATTCTTTTCTTTTTCTTTTTTGGGGGGTGGGGGAGTGGATATACCATTTCCAAACTACTAGTTGAAAATATCTGTATCTTATTGGATATAGTTGAAGTTAAATTTATTATTCCTTTATGATGTTTATATAAGCTACTCTTAATTTTTTATTAGTCTAGATTTGGTTATTAACTTTTGGATTAGCTTACAATATATCTTTCTTGTAGTGCATGCACGGACCAAATTGCAAGCTAGGAAACTTTTGTACGGTTGGTAGAAGATTGCAGGAGGTAAATGTATTGGGTGGCCTTATCCTTCCTGTTTGGGGAACTATTGAGAAGGCTCTCTCTAAGCAGGTAATGTGGTTCTAGTTGTTTATTCTTTCACCTCTTGCTCTCAATTGAATTTTCATGTTATATAGTTGGTGTTAGTGTCTGCATATTGAGCATACTGAAGGGTCGAACATTTCAGCCCTTTTCCTGCAAACACACCCCGGAAATTTTGTAAAATTTTAACAAGACATTTCATCCTTTTTGATTTTCTGTTCCTTGAAGAACAAATTTTCAATATAGCTAAGGCTTAATTGATATGTAAGCACGTCATGTATTAGTCTACACCTTGTGATTCAGGTTTTCTATTTAAATCTACATAAATTAACTAGAGCCGAAACATCACCTCATCTTGATTTTTACTGACCTTTTGTTTCAAGCGATTAAATAACAAGCATAAATACATCTGGTTAACGGATTGCCTTGTCTGCAGGCCCGTCAAAGCCATAAACGGATCAGGGTTGTGCGTATTGTGACTACTGCAGACAGCCAGCGAATTGTTGGATTGCTTATCCCAAACGCAGCAGTAGAATCTGTGCTTCGAGGTATGCTGTCTTTTTGTCTCTTTGCTTTATATTAGGGCTTATAACATGGGTATGAAAAGAAGCAACATTTTCTCAACCTTTAGAACACACGCATTAATTATGTGAAGGATTATGGTAATTCGAGAACAAATTATTCCATCACACACAAACCTAGTGTAAGAGGTATCTCAAAAAGATGGTTTCCTTGTCTTATTTTCTTTTGTTCTTCATTTCATATCTTCTTGTGCATGATTCTTTCCACCAGTAATGGCATTATAAATTGTTTTGTTGGCAGATTTGTCATGGGTTCAAGATATTGATGACTAAGCAGGGTGTGAGGTGGGAATTCTTCTCAGACGGTCAATGATCAAGTCATTTTAAAATATGCAGGATCAGCCATGTCTGGAGAACCCCCGCCATGGCTATCATGATAATTTACGACTTATTTTTTGCCCCTTACAAAGAAATGACTCTATGCTGGCTTGCGATTGTGGATATTTAATTTTTTGGGCCAATTCTTTTTTGTAAGGTGTAAGCTATATCGTGAGATAGGTAATTGGGGATATTGAATACATCACGGTCAATTTTGTACAAAGTATTACAGTTAATATGTGAGTAGCAGAGGACATTGTTTTTTGAAACCACAGAGTACGTTTTCCAGTTAAAGTAACGTAGAAATCTGCCAACAAAACAATTTATAATGCACGTGTGTTTCTACTGTTTCATTGTAGAGTTGGTTGCAAAGCTCTCAAAACTACTGTATATGGAACCTAAATTTGGTACAGAGGCCGCATAGCACGGGTAACATATTAATCATCTTGACAAACGCAGATATTAAAATGAAATATATTAAAAACCACATGAGAATGCAGTAGAAAATTTGAAGCGAGAAAAGCATTAAAGCAGTCTACAATACAAATTGTTTGATGATACATAGGATGGAGCAGACTGTAAAATCGGACGAATCGTTAACATTGAAAAATTATCTCCGGCTCTTATCTACCTTACCAATCGGGGATGTGAATAATCAATTAAATTGCTATAATACATTCATATATTTCTTTGTACAAATTTCGTATATTTATATGATCAACTAAAGGACTAATATTCTAGAAGTATTCAAAATCAACATACGATGAAGAATCAGAAGAGCTAGTCTTGCTCTTATCGGCTCTGATTTCCGACATCTTCTTGTCAGAATGGGCCGGTTCTTTACCTCCAAACTGGGTGAAGTCCACAATTTCGGGGACATAAGGAGGCTGGGCACTCCTCACCAAGGCCCAATTCACACCTTCAAAGAAAGGATGTTGCTTTATTTCAGTTGCTCCCCTCTTATATGCTATTCTCTTGTGTGGCTCTTTCACCAAAAGCCCTTTTATAAGTTCTCGGGCCATAGTACTTACTTGTGGGCTTTCTGGAAATCTCAGCGGTTGGCCCACTACGTTAAACAACGTAGCCCGATTCCCTTGTCCTTTAAACGGCGTCGTCCCATGCAGAAGTTCGTATAAGAAAATCCCGAAAGTCCACCAATCAACAGCACTTCCGTGTCCTTCTCCACGAATGATCTCCGGGGCCAAATATTCGTGGGTTCCAACAAAGGACATGGAGCGTACATTAGTTGGCTCAGCCATTAGTTCAGGTAGAGCGCCGCCGACAAAGAGTCCGAAATCGGACTTAGATTTGCGAGTTTTTTTGCCAGGAAGAATGCGTGGGAAAAAAGCAGAGGGCTGCATACAGCCGTGGACGACGTTCTCATCGTCCAAAATGCCGCCCGAATGTAAATTGGGATTTCCGACATGTACGGATGAAGATTTGACGAGTGTAGGATTAACTGAACAACGAAGTGAGAGGTCAAAATCGGAGAGCATGATATGACCTTCTTCTCTAACAAGGACATTTTCTGGCTTCAGATCTCTGTAAACTATTCCCAACATATGCAAATACTCCAGTGCCAACAACACTTCCGATGCATAAAACCTGCCAAAATAAACAATACTCAGTGCATAATTCATTCATTAATAACTCGATCCTCAACCGGTAAATCCAACAAGCTTAATATATGGTAATTTCAATGTTTATTTGTCAGTTAAAATGCTCATGCATATATTTCCAGTGCCGTGCTAATGCAATTTTACCGATTTATTGTAATTCTAATTTTATTTCTGTTAACCACAGAGTTAATACATGTTTTTCAGTGTTGTGCCGATGTAATTTTAAAAGTTGTAAAACTAATTGCCCATTAAAAATACGAGTTATTTTAACTATTCTAAAGACTTTTTTTTCTTCTAGTTTTAGTAAATATTATACTATCTCCTTCCAAAATTGAATATGCATTTTCTATTTTAATTGTCCCAAATTGAATATTTACTTTCTTCAAATTGATGCATTTATTCTCCAAACTCTCATAACTTACATCATATATTTAAGGAATGGCAATGATATTGCCAAGGCAGATTTCCTCCTGCCAAGGAAATTTGCTTTCAAATGACAAAGTTACCCTTTTGGCCAACATTAACCTCCTTCAATTAATTACTCTCTCCAATATTTTTTTCTCTAATGTATTCACACTCAATCTATAATTTCTCTCTCTCTCTCTCTCTCTCTCTCTCTCTCTCTCTCTCTCTCACATCCAAAAAATCAGCCCACAGTATCTCTAATATTTTCTTCCCTAATATATTACCACTCAATCTCAAATTTTCTCTCTTATAGTAGTAGGAGTTCACAAAAAAAATCAAAAAACCAAATAAACACTCAAAATTCTTCTTTTACTTTAATGTTTTTGCCATACTTATATATTGATCTATTTTTCACAAATGAATTAAGTAGAGAAGATAATTAAAGTCGTATTTCTGAAGCACTATAAATTTATAATATTTTTTCTTGCTTATCAGTTCTAATGAATGAAACCTTAGACCATAAATTTCTTTTGCTTTATATGTTTTTTTTTTGGGTGAACTTCTAGCATTATAAGAGAGGAGATTAGTGATTGAATTTAATAGATTAGGGAAGGAAATATTGGAGAGATCGTGCATTGATTTTTTAGATAAGAGAGAAAAAATTAGAGATTGAGTGTGAGTAGAAATTAATTGAGAGGGGTTAATGTTAACGAAAAGGGTAGTTTGGTTATTTGAAGGAGAAAATTTGTCTTGACAATATCACTATCCATTTAAGGAATGCAAACTTTTTTAATATACGAGTTGTTAATGTCTTTATTTAATAAGGATGTAGTGATAATTTACTCATAGTTAAACAACTTAATGTTAGTGCAAGTAAAATGTGGATATTCAATTTGAGACGGAGAGAGTATTTGTGTTTTTAAAATGTAGGTGTGGATTGAACTAATACAACTCTAATAATGAAGTAGTACACTGGAACAAAAAAAAAGTGAATTAGCAACTTAACTTTGGTCTAATTGGTCATATTTCACTTGGTAAATTAGAAATAGCGTATTCATTGCATCATCTTCTTTTGTTTTTTACCTCGAAAAAAAAAAAATCTTCTTTTGTTTTTTTGAAAAAGAGTTGTTATTTTAAGGGTAAAAAGCGTTGACGCTCCATAAACTATTCCCTTTTTTTTTGTTTTTTAACCCTCAACTTAAAACGGTCAAGTTTTACCCCCTAAACTATTTCGGTTTTTGGCTTTTGACCTTCCATCCATATTCTCCGTTAAATTATAACGGAAGTCCAAAAAATGGGAGGATTTTGGGAAAATCATATCATTCATAATAAATAGAATTAAATTTAAGGGAAAAAAGGGCCTTTTAAGATTTTTTTTAGAGGTTAAAATTTCCAGTTGGTGGTTGGAGAAGAGGAGTGGCACCCGGCTTCCGGCTTTTTCTGTCACAGTTCTCACCGGCGACTTCTTCTTTCTCGTCAGAATAATAGGTTATTTTTTTTTTTATAAAAACAAATATTTTAGGATCTTATACAGATTGCCCAAAAATGCCCCATTTTTTGAACTTCCGTTATGATTTAACGGAGAATATGGATGGAAGGTCAAAAACCAAAAACCGAAATAGTTTAGGGGGTAAAACTTGACCCTTTTTAGTTGAGGGTCAAAAATGGAATAGTTTAGGGGGCGTGAGGGATTTTTACCCTTATTTTAAAGTGTAAAAAAAAAAGAAAAGTGAATTGATATATAAGAACGTACCGGGCAGCTTCCTCAGTAAAATGCTTGTTGGGCTGCTTCTGACGAAGAGTGTGGAGATTACCTCCGCTACAGAATTCAATAACCAAGCAATAGAATTTTTCACTTTCAAAATGGGAATAAAGTGTAGGTAAAAAAGGGTGATCAAGAAGGCCAAGAATCTCTCTCTCAGTTTGAGCTCTCAGAAGTTTGTTTCGACTGGCTAAGGATCCTTTGTCCATAACCTTCATAGCAAAGTAAGCATTAGTTCCTCTAAGTTCTACAAGATACACACTTCCAATGTCTCCATATCCAAGCCTCTTCAAGAGTCGAAAATTGCTGAGACCAAGTGGTGAATCCTTTGAAGAAACCGAATTAACGGCATCCCATCTAACATCACCACCCGTATGAGGTTTGAGAGATGAATTCGTGGAACTTTCTAGACTGTCGCTCCGGGAGCTATTGCTACCACCTCTAACATGATTGATCATTCCCAATTGACCGCTCTTAGACTTGTCTTGAGATGATAGAAAGGTTGATGAATTATTAGTTGCTTCAGAATTTGGGACTCTTCTTGGACTAGGCAAATCTGCAACAAGAGAGTGAATCGAATTAAATTACCTTAAAAACTGGATAAACTAGTATGTGTATTGAGTACCTGAATTAAGGTTCTTTTTGGTGACGGTTGCATCAGTTGGTTTCTTTCTATCAAATGCTAAATTAGATGTTGAAGTAAGAGAAGTGGCCTTGAGAGTCAGGTCCATCTTAGGATCATCTTCTGTTGGCATGTCACTCATCTGCACTACCCAAACAAAATATAATCTTCCTAACAACAATATTTGGTCAATCAAACCAAATATAACCTACTAGATGATATCCTTATTTATCTATTTTTGATTTTAGGATCAAAAGAAGAAATAATAACAGAAAGCATTTGCAAGGGCAGCAGTCCTAGAACACAAATTCTCTAATACAAGAATCCCCAAAATTAAGATCCAATTCGCTAATTGCATTGTTAAAACAAAGAAGAAGAAGAAGAAGAAGAAGAAAAAAACCTTTCATTGATCATTGAAATGTTGGTGCAGATGACGTCTTTCCCTTCCCTTGGACTTGATTATTGCTAACATCATTAATTCTGGTTGCGGAGGAGAGAAAAACTGGGGAAAGGAAATCCATTCACATGTATTAAATATATTTGGAGGGAGAATTGTGATTCTAAAAACCACCATTCAACACAAAACTAAAACAATGGCACGAGGAAGCAATGTCTCCGCTAGATGAGGAGGAGACACAAGGATTTCCCCCATAATTTTTTACCTTTTTTTATTTTTTATTTTTATGGTTTGTTGGTCTCAATATAACGCAGCTTTTTACATTCCATCTTCATGCATCCCTTATTATTTTTCTTTTTTCTTTTCTAACAAAAAAAATCTTCATATGAAAAGGATGGGCATGTGAGGCAAATAAACTATGGGGATAAATAATTGATTACTACCGTCTTATGTAAATAGAGGACATTGATTTTACTAATTTTCTTTATATTATGTAACAAGTCTGCTGATGCTTTCACTAAATACGATGTCAGGACCAACTCCTCATCTTAATAGTTTAGAGAATTTTCTCATGCCTCGCATAACTTTTGATATCAATCAATAATATTTATCTTCCTTTAAAAAAAAAAAAAAAAACCAAAAAGTTTCACCTGCTTGATTTACATTCATTTTACACATAGTTTTACTTTTTGAAGCTTGAAAGGTTCGATATCAAATCAAAATTCTATCCAAAGTCCACGTTCTGAAAAATACAAAGACATCAAATTTTTATCATTTACATCAGAAACCTCAAAATAAAAATGCATTTGTTTCTTTTTCCATTGAATCAGCACCCAAAGGGGCACAAATGCAAAGATGGGTATATCCTCTCTAAAAATGACAAAATACCAGTTTTGAAAACGCAATTCCGTCAAATATAAATAACTCAAAAAATAATTTATTTCACTTAAAAAAAAAAAAAAACTACATGGAATAGTATTCAGTTAAAGAAACAATAAAAATTCAATGGTAGCCCAACAAAATCCGTAGAAAATCTACAAATGTGTGATACCCGGGACTTTTTGCTTACGTGTGTTGCATGCTTTGTACTTTATGTTGCATGATTATGTATTTAGTAATTTTTTATCACATGATTTATATGTTATGTGTTGTGTTAAATACTGTGTTAAGTGTTGTATTTTGTGTTTGTGAGTTGAAGGACATAAGTGTTAAAGATATGAAGATGGAGGACTTATTTGTAACATTTTTATGGCTGGAAATTGAACGTAGGTTGGCAGTTACAATAAGAGGGAAATAAAAAGAGAGAAAAGAAAGAGAGTAGAAAAATTTGAAAAATTGTGTGCAGTGACTTTGAGTGAATAATTGAATGGGTAAACAGTGTCGGATTGGGACGTTCTTTAGTGTGTTTCGAAGATAATTGAAAAATCTAAGAGTGAGCAGTGACATATTGGAATTTCGAGGTATGTGCAGCAAGTAACCGCTTCGTAAAGTGTGTAGATGGATTTCTATTGCTTGTTTAATTGCTCAACTTTCAAGTAAGGATCTTACGCCTCTCTTTTTAAGTCCTAAAAATGCATAAACTCAGTATTTAAAGTTATGATATTGCATGAAATGGATGAAGTGTTGGATTACTTACGTTCTAAGTGGTTGATCGTTGGTTATTTGCTTTTTGTTAATTTACACTTGGTTTGCTGTTTTTGTTGCTGCCTTTTACTTGTATTTGTGATTAATTGCTGAACTTATACTGTGGGTATTATCGATGTGTCATTGCCTAATTGTTGTTGTCGATGTCGTCGTCTATTTGGTTGTGTCGGTTGAGTCGCCGCCCCGGTTTTGAGCTCTTGTCTAGTATCTACAATGTAGCAGAATTCATTCGATATTATATGTGTGTGTTAAACCTGAGAGTTCATGTGATGTGTTAAGGAAATTCTTGGTCCTTAAACCGATGTGGCGATCATTGGGACTGTAACAGTTATTGTGGAGTTCATGGTGATGAACGATGACGCAATAAGAATGGATTCTTAAAGCTTGTATCCGTTCGTTAATGGGGTAATATTGAACCCATGTGGATATAAAATTCTTGGGGTTTCCTAACTAGGCCGACTATTAAGACCGTTACAATTATTGTTATAGAGACGTGAATAGATAATTGAGCTCGTCGTAGGATTGTATGTTATAGCAATAACCATGCTCATACTGTCTAACAATGTGTATTTCCGTTGTGTCATATGAGTGGAACATTGTACTCGTAGTACATTCCGATGTATAAGTGTTAATATGTGAAGAGTATGATTATTATCTTATTTGTTCTTATTTTGGTCTTACTTGCTATGTGGTTGAGTCAAAAATGAGTTTTTTGGGGCTGGAATTTGAAAAGTGCAGCATTTCCTTCACAAAATTGTACTCTTTTTTGCTGCTTTGAATCTCGGGCAACCTGTTCAGTCTACCGGATCAGGCGCATGTCGTCCACACTACCAGGACCAGTCGGACGAATGAATAGCTTATCTCGATCGACCGGAGTGGAAATCCCCTCAACCGGACTGGGCTAGCAATCGTCCGGACCTTTTTGTCCATCTTTCTGTCTTGATCTCGGACGACCTTGGATCGACCTGACCTTCAGTCCAAGTCGTCCGGAGGGTCATTTTGATATTTTTTGTGTTATGTTTTGTCCGATCTTCAAGGCTAGTTTGTTACGGGTTATGTACAATGTGTGGTAAATGTTGTTCCATGGTTTCAAGTCCGGTTTGTGTCAAATGTGTTTTCAAATGATTTTGGTAAGAACGAGAAAAGCTTTTGTGTCTTATCTTATGCTTCATTTAAGGATCGTTTGATCCTTATTGGGTTTCGCGGTTCTTTCCTTTACTTTTCTTTCCTTGTAGATGATGATGGAGATGAGCCATACTATGATGGTGATGATACTTGAGCAGGGGAGTGTGATGAGGGATTCATAATGGACGATAATAGTGACTACTTAGTATTTATTACATTATGTCATGTTAGGACTTATTTACCTTCCAGTACTTTTATTTCTGTTGTAATACAATTGGACCCTTTGGATTTATGTAATGAGTATCCCTTTTTTACATTCTTCATATGTGAGTTTCATGTCTCATTGCTAGGTCATCACCTAGGTACGGGATGTGACAAAATGACACAATAAAAAACCTAACATAAATAACAGCCTAACATTTTGTTTTAAGGTCGAAGAAGTATTTCACTCAAAAGGAAAGAAGGTCTACCAAAATAGAAAAATAACATTAAAATTGAATTTAAAAAAGAAAAGAAAAGCAACCTCACATTAAAGAAAAACAATGGATTTCCTAATACATTTTCCTCTTGCGCCAAGTTCCCGATTTAAGGCATAAACTTAAATTGTTTACCATCATTATAATAGAGTTCTAGAGCAAGTAATACAGTAAATGAAAAAAAATAAAAATAACATTGTGATTAAACTAAATATTTCAACTGAGCTTAAATTTTGATCATTGAATGAGCAAAAGGTAGAATAATTTATTTCATGGCCGCCTCCTCATCTTAACATTTTCCAACTCAAAACAATAAGTCTCAATCAAAGGATCAATTTTGAACACCTAATTCAAAACTATCAAATGCAAAATATGAACATCAAAATAGATATTCCAAACTATGTGCACCAAAAAAATAATATATTCACCACATGCATATTTATTCACTAAAAAGAAAAAAAAAATTCACTATAAGCAATGTACTATTTCCTACTATAAAAAATAATTAATTATACCTCAAATGCACCAACTTGAGAAGAATGACTATACAACTTCACTGCACATAAAAAGGCTCCATGTCATTTTTTTTTTGAGCGCCCGAAGGCGATTGGCCCCGAAGGGGAAGAGCGGAGAGTACCCTAAATAGGCAAGATTGAAGCATGCTCCATGCATGGGGAAGGAAGATAAGCCTCATAAGGAGGAGAAATTATTTGCTCCATTATGGGGAGATATAGGAATCGAACACGGGACCTCCGCCCCGTGTTCGGGTAGCCTTACCACTTGGGCTACCCGATTCCCATAAGGCTCCATGTCATTGGGACAACACAATGTATAATATCATCATTAATTTTTCATACCTTTAAAGATAAAACACAGTATCTTGATTTTGAGGAGAAATACCAACTCTACCATTATTGTAATTCCATCTCCAACCCATTCCCAAAAGAAGAAAAAAAGAAAGAGAGAGTCGTTCATTGCATAATGAAGAGTTGGAAATTCACCATTACTCTTAAATTCAACATATAATGAGGAAAGTTGTTAAAGTTAATGATAGAAGTTAATTTTAATTCACCTTTATATCTTTAATCTAACTATCTAATTATATATATATCACTAGTTGTGAAACTTGAGCATTCCGTGTTTTGCTGTTTTATTTCAAAAGACATTACATAAGTAATTAAACTAAAATTTCATATAAGGTCAACGAATTAAGTCCATCCATTCTTGCTCTAGAGTGACATTTAATAGATCTAATCACATTTAGACAACAAATACATGTTAGCTACTTGATCTTTAATATCATGGAGAAAAGTAAGATTATTAATATGTTATCATAATGTAAAAAATATCAGCGAAAATAAAACAATCCTCGAAAATCATACTAAAGGTTAAGTTGATTATAGCCTTTTACGATGATAGATGAAATAAAAGAGAGAGAGAGAGAGAGAGAGAGAGAGAGAGAGAGAGAGAGAGAGCTAAAAAATCAAATAGGAATTTTGCATGCATACGATTCAAGTAGGACTTCAACGGCCCAGTGGTAACGATCACTGAACGCAGGACTTCGGTCCGCGTTCGAATCCTGCACACCCCCCCTGCCCCATAAAAAAAAAGTTTGTCTTTCACTTGGAAATTTGACTCACCGTTTCAATGAACCATTTTCTGGAAACACTATTTTCCTACACAATTTTTTCCTATAAATTGCAAAAAATAAAAAATCAATTGAAAAAAAATGGATTTCAAGAATACAAATTCTCTTGTCACTTATACCGGTCGAAGCAAGTTGTATCAGCGGCAAAACATTCTTAACTTTGATGATGAGATTAGAGATTTATCTATATATTGGAGAGAGGAATTGATTTACATTTGGATTCTTATAGTGAAAAGATGAAAGACTTTTGAAGTTCCCGCATTGAATATGTTTTGTAAGAGTTTTGTTAAATTGAGAGTTTTGAATTGAAGGAATTGTATGAGTTTTCTTAAATTAAGAATGAGAAGCGTCTCAACCGTTAAAAAGACTTTTTGTTTTCCTTCAATTTATCACAAATTAAATTTCTTACTTGTGTTTTTATTTCTATGCATTAATAAATTCATAAAATAATTATAATATCTATCATTAATTCTCATGATATACGAATTTAGAAATAGTAATCAGTAGCAAATTTTATTAAGCTAATCATATATGGGTGTAATATGTATAATCTCATAATTAATTATAGATAATAGCTTTATATGACTAATGAACATTAGTAGAATAGTAACAAGAAGATGAAGAGACTTTAAAATTAGTACAAGGTTTTGGGCTAGGGAACAAACTCTCCCTAGTTTTCTAGTGTTTTCGTAGCCCTCGTGCGCATCTCCCAGCCGGATGACGAACTCTGTCATCTACCGTGCTACTTACCTCATGTTGTTGCCATTAATCAGTCAGGTTATTGGCTCCTACATCGTTTCGATAGTTTCGATATGGCGCGATATTGTTGCTGGAATGAAAGGCCACCATTTTGGTACAGCCGGAAGGGGAAGCCTTCTTTTTTCTGTATGTTTGTCGGGTCGAGGGTCTAGTTTTGCTCCATTCGTGGAGGATATATCTCATTGGAGGACACATGATATGGTGAAGATATGCTTGGTCGCTGTAAAATATGAGCGAAGGAAATCTGCTGCGGCGTTGGAGTCCGGCCGACTAGGTTCCCTGTTGGATTGGTAGTGAAGGAGGAGACGGGGATGATGGATTTAATGAGAGTCGATGCATATAAAGGAAATCGGGGGAAAAGTTGGTGTTGTGGAAGGAAGGGGCTTGGGGGAGGCCGGACAGTTCCCGTATTGAATATTGCCGGAGTCCGCTTGTTTCCGACAGGTAGGCGCCGGACGGTTCGTTCTACACCAACGCCGCGATCTGACCAGTACTAAAGCGGCCAGGTCAAATCTCTTCAGTTGTTTGGGCCAGAAAGTTGGGCCATGTGTGATGGGGGATTTTTGTAACTATTGGGCCAACAAGTTCTGGCCCATTTTTGGCTGAATATTTATATGGGCCAGAGGGTTGGGTCATTGATATTGGGAGACATTTCTTTGTTTTTGGGATGACGAGTGCTGGCCCATATTTGGCTGAAAATTTATTGGGATTTGTATGGGCTTGGCACAGTTTTTCCAGATCAGTCATAACATGGCACCCGGAAAAGTGGGACAAACATTTTTGTCCATAATGGAGTCCCACTTCCGTCCCCGGCCATAACGGAAGTGGGACTTCGTTACGGATGACGTGGCAGCTTTTCCCACGCGCGTTGCCACGTGGCGTAACTGAAGTCCCACTCCGTTATGTTCCCGAGACTGAAGTGGGACTTCCGTTATGGTCCTGCCAAAAAATACCCTACGAAAACACTAACTTTTGTCCGTGACTTTGAGGACGGAATTCCCACTTCCGTCCTCAACTTCCAGCCAATTTGCAGCGTGTAGTCACTTCTCACTTTTGCTTTTTTGACTAAAAAAAAATGTCTGAACGGTTTTGGCAATTTCGTGCGCATTTATGACCGGTTTTCAGAGACTTGTCCAATAAAAAAAATTAATTTTACAATTTCCAACCACATCTATAAATACCCCTCCAAACCTCTCCACTCCACAACATACAACCTGCTCAAACCCTTAAAAACCCTATCCTCCATATTACTAGCTTTGAAAATGAATAGCGAAAGGAATCCCGGTCTGGAAGAGTATTTTAGATACCAATTTAGAATTGCGGTCGGAAATCAAACCGATGGAAAAATGGTAGTATTGTATTTAGTAATGAGTAATTTTTTTATTGTATGAAATGTGTTTAGCTATCTAACTCATAATTTTGGATTTGTAGCGTCTTCCATCGAAATACACAAGTTGGTTGGAGCAAACCGGTCTCGGGTTAGCAAATTCTGTCTATCCGAAGGGACTGACCATGGGAATCAATGGTGCGTTTATGTAAACAAAATAGATGACACCTACTACCTGAGACGGAGGTTTGCAACAATTTTTTGCGTGACAACAATCTTCGTCTCACAAATAAAGTTCATTTTATACCATCTCCCATGAATGTATTAGATATTTTTTTGTTAAGGGAGGGCCCGGGATAGGTTACTCGAAGGGGCGAATTATCGTATCCCTCGAGACGGGGCATTTTTTCCCAGCAGAGTTTTCGAATAGACATTTACAAAACATATTCGGGACTTTCCAAACCTAGTACGTTAAGTAATATTAAAAATTTAGTAATAAAATCGTTCATTTTACATTTATGTGTTGTAATGTTGTTTCACGTGTACAGTGGATATGTCCGCATTACATGCAATGGCGTGTTAGAATGCGACTTGGAATCCCCGAAGTACTACACATGCGCGACCTTCACGCAGTAACAAATTGACACTCGCAAGTGACTAGAGACGAAGTGTCATGATCGTTACTATTTTTTCGGGGTGGGATGAGTTTGTTGTGTTTTCTAGATTACACCCGGGTGACCATGTAAAAATTCATCCGACTCTTACGATATCCTTGATTACAGGGTAGGGAATGATGATTTTTTCGATTTATTACGTCAACTTTAATAATATGTAATTGAAATGTAAGATGTTCGATGAAATTGAATGGAAAAAAATCGAGCACATTCACAACAATTTTATAAATTCTAAACTTTTACAATTCGGAGAATTTAAATACAATTACTCGTGGAGGGTGGGGGGTGGTTGCTCGAAGATGTGCTAACATGGGGGCAAGTCTTCGGTTGTGACCGACTCAGCTTACGGTGGTCGCACTTCTTTTCCACTTTGAGTGCCCCACTGTTCTCTCGTGTCCATAAGCATTTGGTATCTCCGCCTTCGAGGTCGACCCACCGGCGTAGCTTTCATGTTGGGTGGGTGATATGTCAAATCAAAGGGGGGATCTCCAATGAACGAGATCAAGTACGAGGATATAAAATAGACTTGTAAGTATTCCTATAATGATCGAGAGAATAGACGGGGGTGGATGAATCGGGAAGCATCTGTATTATCGATTTGGACACTGCGATGACATGGGAGCATGGGAACCCGAATAAGCGACCCACTTATCACAGCTACACCCACGAACCCGATAAGTTGACCCCGGGTATGCGTTTTTCCACCTTGGCCCGGTCCTCTATGTCGGGACATGACCCTATAGATACCTTGGTCCATGTGGTGTCGGTTTACAAGAAGAGTTGCTTGCCTTTTTGTTCGTACGCGAAATACTGCTCCCATATCCTCTTAGGGAAAGGCGTTTTACAACCATTTGCGTCTTGCCGGTGTTTGTCAAAATAATTTACAAGTTTAAAAAATATCATCTCCACGAGCGCTTTCAAAGGCAGCGCTCTAGACTGCTTTAGAACGCTATTAAGCGCCTCTGACATGTTTGTAGTCATGCAACCGAAACGCATTCCCCCGTCGTATGCCAGAGTCCACGTTTATCCTTGAATTGCATCCCCAAGCATATTTCGGACGGAAGTCCCACTTCCGTTCTCAACCGGCAGTCCCACTTCCGTTCTCAACCGGCACATGATTTTTCCCAAAAATTGTACATTTGGTCCCCCGCGCATTTTGAGGACGGAATTGCCACTTCCGTCCTCAAATTGCAGGCTATTGTCACTTCTCACTTTTGCTTTATTGCCCGGAAATCCCAAACGGTTTCTTGCAGTTTCGTTCGCATTACTGACCAATTTTAGGAGACCTGGCCAATTCGAACTCTTAATTTTAGAATTTCATACTAAATCGTTAACTAACACCTCAAAAACCTCTCCCCTTGTCCTACTAATTATTTCCATACGTGTTCATATTATAATTATTAGTTTCAATGTTTTTTAAATATTGCTCATTTCGAACTTTCAAAAAATAAAAAAAACTGACAATTCCATTAACTTCATACAAATAAATTTACATCGAACATTAAAAAATACAAAGTCCCGGTTAGTCAAACCCTAATTATTTCGAAACTTAAGTTCAATCATTTTCCAAGTGTTACTGTTGCTTGACGATGCATCCGACATCGGGTATTCAAGGGGAGCCTCCACAGTTACCTCTTCAGGAGATGTTGAAAATTGTCCAGCTTCGTCCAGTAAATCCTCTTCCTTCATACCCAAAAATATGGCGAGAGAAGGATAAATAAAAAATTCGCCACTTCTTACGTACCGCTTGGCCCTTGGATTAGCTCTAAATTAGAGTTATATAAAAAAAAACATTTAGTTAAGTAAATATACGAGTTAATACGGTGTGCCTTAATTACACGCAACTTACCGTGACGTATTCAGTCCCATCTGGGCCTCGACGACCCGTCCCAAGTCAACAATGTTCGTCATTCAAGTCGTGCTTGAACCATGATTTGTGGGTGAGCACTTCGAAATCCCAAAACCGCCTACGCAGTTTTGCTGAAAGCTTGCGTCGATCATTGCAACCGTGAATTGTCCCCGGTCACGAGAATTAATTCAGTAAACAATTTCATTGTAGCAATCGGACCAACGTTTTTCTCGAGGGTAACCACAGTAGGTCGAAATCATAACAAATTTCTATTAAAACCTCCTCGTATTCGACTGGCCATTCTCTAGTAAAATGAACATCCCTGTATTTTTGACGCATTTCTTTTTGCATAAATTCGGGAAAGTTGGCCATTACGAAGGATACGGTTTTTTAAAAAAAAATTTCAAAGCTAGTAATACAGAGGATAGGGTTTTTAAGGGTTTGAGAAGGTTTGAGATTTGTGGAGAGGTTTGGAGGGGTATTTATAGATGTGGTGGGAAATTGTAAAAATTTCTCCCGAATTGGACAAGTCTCTGAAAACCGGTCATAAATGCGCACGAAATTGCCAAAACCGTTCAGACATTTTTTTTGAGTCAAAAAAAGCAAAAGTGAGAAGTGACTATACGCTGCAAATTGGCTGGAAGTTGAGGACGGAAGTGGGAATTCCGTCCTCAAAGTCACGGACAAAAGTTAGGGTTTTAGTAGGGTATTTTTTGGCAGGACCATAACGGAAGTCCCACTTCCGTTATGGACTGGCAGTGTGTTTGCCCAAAACACTTGGTTTTTTTTTTCCAGAGGTTATTTTTCTGAGGTGTTTGTATTATATATAAATAATATTTGCAAAACACAATACTTACTAAAAATTGAGCAAGAAAATAAATAAATTGTATATTAATATAAAACAAGCAACAGAAGTATCGTAATAATATTTTACAACCGAAAAAAATTAACATTCTTCGTAACTACAATGAACGAAACGTAAACAACGTAAATGAAAACCTATCTACGGCGACGAAGGTGTGTATGGAACGGTGTGTTTCGGGGCCGGTCGCAGGAAGTAAAGGCTGCCATCTCTCACCCGTATGGCGCTACCAAAATTGGTTGAGATGACCTCCGCGCCTTCGTGGTCGAAAAATATCCGCTCCTCGGGGTTTATCGGCAACGGAGTCTGCTGCTGCGTCTCAGTGATGTGCAGGCTGTACGAAGGCGTCCCTCCCGAGTAGAAACCCGGCTGTGCAGATGTAGAGGGCCCGGCACCAGGATCCCCACCCGTCCCGAAAACTTCGGTGAAAAAGTACTGGGGTGATGCAAATTGGTACTCAAAAAGGGGGTGGGTACGTCGACTGACTCGGGAAGCGTGTATGTCGCGGGGATCGTGCTGGGATCTGTCGCCGGTGCAGCCGGCTCCGGTGACCCGCCGCGCTGTCGTTGTCGCCTCGCCGCCAAGTCCTCTCGTGCGGCATCCCGTTGCCTCCGCGTACCTTGCCTTCCTCTTTGGGACCGGGCCGGAACGGGTTCTCTCGGTTGCGTCACCGGTTCCAGAACCGCCGAATCTGCCACATCCGCAGCTCGATCTGCTGGTCAGGGACTTCCCGGCCGCCACGAACGCCTCTTTGATTGTCTTTGAAGCCCAGGACACTAGGGACCTGTAGTGGCCGATTGAGTTGGAAGCCGGCTTATCGAGCTCCGTTAGTATAAGTCTGTTGGCATCCGCCTGCAACATCAATTCTCGTGTCAGTATATTATAAACAAGGAAAAGCAATGTAGACTAACAAAAATACAAAACTTACAATAATGTCCTCAGAAGGCGCGATGGGTTGAATACCCATCGGGAGTGGACCGGCATCCCTGTTGCGTGGGTTTGTAAGGAGGTGCACGGTAATGCGATTGTACCAATCCATGTACTCACGGGTTGGTAAGATCACATTACCGGGGACCGGGACAGCGTTCGCCAGTGCATCCTGTCGGGCATCCCACATGGCTATGTAGTCTTTGTGCTTCTTCGCCCAGTTCATACAGTTCATATTCGGCCCCGCCATGTGGGTGTGGACGTCTTCGCCCTCTGTCGTACCCTCCGCCACCGATGGGGCTGGTATCACCTGCTGGAACCCGAATTGCCTAGCAACCCGGTCCGGCATGTGAAACTCAACCAACTCGAAACACACGAGTGGCGTACGGGCCCGACAGGTGGATAGGAAGCCCTCATCGCGTGAGACCCGAACGGCAATAACCCAGTCGGGGTACGGCCTCCACATGAACTGTAAAAAAAAATTGTACATTAGCATAAATTAATTGCGCAAATAAAAACAAACACACGAAAAATACGATAAACCTTACCCCCTGAGCGTCCGTCAGTCGGTCAAGCTGGTCGCGAAACACCGTCAGCTGAGATTTCGGTGCGTTCTTGAAACTCCGGGCGGTGTTCCACCGCGCCCCGTACGCTCGGCCGTCCGCGGGAGGTTCATTAATAATGTCTCCCCGGTTCGCCGGCCGGAGAAATGAAATGCGCTCCCACGCCCACAACTGGTACAAACAAACACAGATTAATCATCAAATAATTAAAAATTTGCAGGTAAACAATAAAAAAAGTCATTAACAATTACACAAACCTGGATCAACAGGCAACAGCCAGATATGTCCTTAGAGACGGCCTGTGCAGAGATGCACATCTGGCGGTATAGGTACGACAGGACGGCGCTGGCCCAGGAATGCGGGTCATTGGTGAGGTCCCCGTCGCTGATGAGCAAGAGATAGCGCATGATCCCTCGCGACCCGGACTTATCCGGGAAGAGGAAAGTGGCCATGCAGAGGAAAATCAAGGCCCGGGCCCGCTGGTAAACCGCGAGGTGCGTGGCATCCTCGCCTAGGGGCTCGGAAATGTGGGCGTACATCTCTGCAAGCTCGAGGGCGTTACCCTTAATTGACCTGGTGGGGAGGGGGGGGGGGCGAAAACGTAGGATATGGTGCACACGCTCAATCCACTGACCCTTGGTCATGTTGTAGTCCTCGTCCCACGTCACCACGTCGCCCCCGGTGGGCAGTCCTAGGAGACAGCCTACGTCCTCTAGGGTGATGGTGACCTCACCGCATCGCAGATGGAATGAGTGCGTCTCGGGGCGCCACCGCTCTACTAATGCGGTGATCAGTGCGTGGTCTATCTTTATCTTACCTATCCGACAACAACCCCCGAAACCTACACTGTCAATGAGATCTAGCACTCTCCGTTTGCCCTCGCGTTGGTATGCCTCAAAAAAATGCCCGTCATAGCTAATGACCTTCAAACCCCTGTCTAGGACTACATCCCCGCCCCAAATCCTAAGTGCTCTATGTGACGTGTGTTTGTTCAACACACTGGGATCGTACGGACCGGGCATAAGGTGGGCATGAAGAGCCATCTGTAACAAAAACTGTGCGATTTTTATCAATAACAAAAACTGTGCGATTTTTATCAATAAAATGTGCGTAGTATAACAATTCGCACTTAAATAATAAGGACATCAAATTCTAAAAAATTGCAATTAAAATACATAAGGATATCAAATTCACATAATTGCAATTCAAGTCCATAAGAATATCAAATTCACAAAATTGCAATTTTAGTCCATAAGAATATCAAATTCACATTATGCAATTACAATACATAAAGGATATCACATTCACAAAATTGCAATTTTAGTCCATAAGAATATCAAATTCACAAAAAATACATACATATACAATTCACAAAAATACATAAATATCAAAACTATATATACAAAATACATTATTAATCTGCAATTGAATTTTAAAACTATATATACAAAAATTACACTTAAATAAAATTAAAAAAAAAATTATACCTCCAAATTAAAATTTGGGAGAGAGAGATATTGGTGGTGGGGAGAGTGAGAGTGACGGTGGGAGTGAGGGACGTAGCGGCGGCAGCGAGTGGGAGGGAGGGCTGCAGCGGAGGGGAGGGGTGCTTTTTTTTTTGGAATATTACTCATGCAAATCGCGGTGGGGGAAGAAGAAGGGGGTTTTTTTTTAAAGCGGGAGCTCATGCTGAAGTGGGACTTCAGTTCAGCTACGTGGCAACGCGCATGGGAAAAGTCGCCACGTCAGCCCTGAAACGAAGTCCCACTTCCGCTATGGCTCCCGAGACGGGAGTGGGACTTAGCTATGGGACAAAAAATGTTTGTCCCACTTTTCCGGGTGCCATGTTATGACTGATCTGGAAAAACTGGGCCAAGCCCATGCAAACCCCCAAATTTATTTGGGCCAGACCAAGCAGACCCTTTCTTGGCTAATCCAATCTCTGGTCAAATATAGGTTGGGCCGAGTATTTTCATTATGCAGGCTGAATTTTTGAACCTTTATACTTTGCCCATTGGAACCGTAGGCCTGTCCAGGATGATGCGGTTTTTTATGATATTCCACAATTACTGAATTATTTTTACTGGCCACAATTTTTCCAACGGGGCTCCTGGACTTATCCGGGGTAAGGTGGAGGCAGCAAGTTGGCCCCGTCAAAATTCATGACTCGCTTGATCGGGAATTACCAATCCTTTGCAACTCCTACACAATTCAATGCCTAGTGTGCTTCAAAATGTCGCACAACTCTATTAGTATTTTACTTTTCATAATAAAACCGCTTGCCAACCTCATGATAGTGTTATGTTTTTTTCCTTGTCTTAAATTAGGATTTATTTTTAGTTTTTTTTTTTTAATCAATCAATTGGGGCGATCGTCTCAATCTTGGAGATGCATCCTTAAAGATAAGTTTTATTGCAACATGGTTTCGAATGCAGGATCGTGAGCGGACATTTTGTTTTCAGCTGGTCAACTACTCTACGCGATTTTCAACTGATATCCCCTCCTAATTTTACGTGTTTTGAAAGTTTGCAAAAAAAAACTCTGTAAGTTGTGGAAGGCCTCTGATTTGTGCCTGATTTCGGTTTTGCTATTGCTTTTTTGGTAGTAGTGTCTGGTTATACGGTCATAAAATTTTGTACTATAGGGCCATTATTCTCTAGATTTTTCTATGACCGCGTGTCTTGTAATGTTCTGACTTATTGGTTAGCTGAAATTTTTCTAAGGCTTGATGCCTCATTTCAAATGGTTGGGGATTCATTGGAATTCCAACTCCCTCATGTAGTTCTTTTTAAAAAAAAACAAAGAAAAGAAGATGAAGAGACTTTTCAAACCTCTACATCAATACATTGAATTTAATATAATAAAAGAATTTAATGTTCTAATTTTATAGATTAAGACAAAAACTCTATATAAAGAGGTAAAATATTATAACTATTATCCCTTCTACAATAACTAGATAACATAAACTATTTTGCTTAACAGTTTAGCTACATAGCTACCTAATATAAGATATATATATATATATATATATATATATATATATATATATATATATATATATATATATATATATGTGTGTGTGTGTGTGTGTGTGTGCTATTAGCTAATGAGGCAAAACATCCAAGGAAGTAATCAATGATTTTTATTGACAAATGTAAGGTTTTTATTGAGCTTGAGCCACTAATGTGTCACGTGTTGTCTCCACAGGCCTCAACCCTAACTTTGTTATATTTTAAATAGATTTTAGAAACACATATTATAATTACGATTACATAAGATGCTTTAAAAATTGTAACAGGTGTTCACTCATAAAAATATGGACTGCTAAATAATTTATCTGACGATCGAAAAATGTTACGCACATGTGCAACTTTTGTTGTTCCACATAGTAGCTGAACTGAGAACCTGTGTGTTTCGCAATCTTACCTAAAATGATGATCTGACTCCAACTTAAAGAATAATTAAATGAATCATGTGATATACATAAGATCCCTTTAATCACGTGGCTAAATAGCTACAATTTGGGATAAATTTGAGAAAGAAAATATATATTAATAGGGGTGTTCAAGAAAAATTAAAACCAACCAATCCAATTTGATTATTTTATTTCGGTTTGAGCAGTAGATTGAGTTGGTTTCGGTTTGGACTAAATTAAAATCGAACTTTCGATTTGATTTAGAAAATGTTATAATCCAAATCGAATATATATATATATATATATATATATATATATATATATATATATATATATATATATATATTACTCTTTGCAATAAAAGATACTTCCTACATCTCAAAATAGTGTTAATATTTTGACTTTAAATTGTTTTCCAAAATAATGTTAACATTTGCAATATCAATGAACTTTTATCATTTTTACTCATCTTCTTACTCTTCTTCTATCTATTATTCCAATATCCAGGAATAATTAATTAGGATATATTGGTCTTTTGACTTTTACTTTATTTGTTTTTAAACCAAATCAAACCGAATGCATCGGTATGAAATTTTGAATGTTTTAGATTGGATTAAAAAATGTTTGTGATACCCGGGACTTTTCTGCTTACGTGTCTACGTGGCGTGTATTTAATTTGACTTTAATAATATGTTTTAGCATGTTTATGTGTTACATTTATGATTTTTAAGTTGAGGGACGTAGTGGATGTGCTGATTAGTCGAGGGACTTGAGTGGGTTTGTAGTAAGTTGAGGGACCTTTTTGTTAGGGGAGTTAATGAGAGTTAATAGGGGAGTTAGTGCAGTAATTAGAGGGTTTATGGCTGGATTTATTTTGAGAGTGAGAAAAAGGAAAGAAAAAGAAAAGAGAAAGAGGAGAGAAAAGGAAAATCTGGCAACTTGACTGTCTGTGGGAGATTAACCTTTTGGAGGGGCTAACATTGTCATATATGCGCGCATAATATATGAATCTTGTAGATAATTGAAAGAGCTACGAGTGACAGGACTTTAGTGGCCCAGTGGAAACGGCCCTCCTACGCTTGGCTTCGGTCAAGCGTTCGAGCCCTGTATCCCCCTCCCCCTCCCCTTCCCCCCTCCCAATAATAATAATAATAATAAAATAGCTACGAGTGGGAACTGACGGATTGAGATTTCGAGGCATGTACATAAAATTATCGCTTTTCGAATAGGCCATTTTTCTGGAATTCGGGAATTGGTGTTCTTCGTAGGATTTTGTTAAGCTTTTGAGGTAAGGATCTCCCCCTTTTTTATTTTGAATCCTAAAAGTATGAAATAAGTATTTTAATGATATTCAATTGTGTGTGAAAGGTTTATTCATGTTTTTATTGCATTAAAATCAGATGAAGCATTGAAGTATGTGATTTGTATGAATTGTTTGTTGTCTTCGTATTGTTGCGTTTAATAATTGGATATATGAGTTTGATTTGGTGAGATTGCAAGTCAGAAGTTGCTATTCCCTATTGGCTATGAATGAAAGTAAAGCATGTTATGTCTCCGTTACAATGTTAAAGTGTATATGTTATATGAACCGGTTGTCTAGTGCAATCGAGGTTACTAAAGTGTTTAACCGCTTTCCTTGTGCGAGTGTGGCTACTAAAGTGTATATGTTATATGAACCGGTTGTCTAGTACAACCAAGGTTACTAAAGTGAATGTGCATAAGAGTTAAAGAAATGTGTAGCCTTGTTCCTTAGTTCGTTATAGAAACTGACTTTTGCATAATTGAACCCGGTTAAGCTTGAAAGTGAAGTGTTTGATATCAAGCATATGAAAGTAAAACATTCTAAGTTATGAAAGTATTTGATATGTTGGAATGAATTGGAATTTGTATGTGTTAATGGGTTTAATTGAGTTTTCAAATTGGTATTTTGGGTTGGGAATGTTTTGGTGCAGAAATATGGCTTTTACATGTATTTTTATATCGAAAAGTCACCTTTTTGGAAGCCGTGGACGGATGGTTCGTCCTACCATTCGTCCTCAGCATCGTCTGCACAACTTCTGGGAGCTATTATCCAACTGCGGACGAAGGCGGGGACAAATGCTTCGTCCTAGGGTCCTTGTTTCAGCCAAATTTTATGTTTTCTTCCGTTTCAAGCCAATTCTTTTATAAGTTCTTTTAAGTGTTTTGCATGACTTTTAAAGTGTATTTCAAGTTAAGTTTTGCCATGTAAAGTATGCATTGATTTCACACATTTTGGGAAAGTCGGGAACCGTTTTGAGTTGTGTTCGATACTTCATCCCAAGGGGGTTGATACTTACCTGGCTAGGTTAGTAGCTCAGTCATTCCTATATTTTTCTTTTGCAGATGTCCAGGTTGATGGTATTGATGATGGGGATTGGATCGAGGATGATTATTGAAGCTTTTGTAATAGTTAGGACTGTTCATTTATTTTCAATTAATGTTTAGTTCCCTTTGTAAGAACATCGTTGTACTTGGAGTATTTCGTTTATGTAAGAACCTTCCAGTTTCCTTTTAAGTTGAATTCTTTTGGGATTTTAGCATTTTCGTTTGAGGGTTCGGTGTCCCATCGGCGTATGTGGCACTGCCCGGTCACCCTTGGGATACGGGGTGTGAGTCCTTAACAATGTTAAACCGAATATTTCAGTTTAGTTTGAAAAATGTGTAAACCGAACCAAAACGAACCATTAACACCTGAATATATTAGATAAATCAAACTACACCATAAATTCGAAAATCACATGATAGTGGCTACACATTAAGAAAAACATAGTATTCAAACGATATTTTTGGATTATGACAGAATTAATTTTATTTTGCAATTAATTAATTTTAATGTCTTTATCTATTTGATATACTGAATTTTACACAAATTTTAATAAAGTTTTCCCGCCAATAAAGTTATATAAAGGGATAATTTAAGATTATGAGAGAAAATTTTGAATTGTAAAAATAATTTGGGAAGTAGTTTAATATTGAAATTTCCATCTTTACCCCTTACAAGAGAGAGGCAATCTGAGAGCCGTTTAGACACGTCATCAATTTTGGCGGCTTTTAGACAATTATTTGACGGAAGGACAAAAATGGCTGCTTGTAAAATTTTTGGGATGAAGAAAGTTAAAAAAATTTAAAAATGATGAAAGTTGCAGCTCAAAAATAATTTGATGACCAAAATGGCTAATAATTCGAAATTTTTATTAATACAATAGTTAGTTCCAAGAGAAATCTCCTATTTCTAACATTTATCTATTTACGGATTTCGATAAGTAACATAATCTTTTTTAGGCTAAAAACAACATGAACAATTTACGGGTCATTATTTATGTCTAATTAGTGAATCCAGCGATTATTCAGGCAAAAAAATCACACGTGTTTAGCACGTCACCGGATTGAATGGCAAAATAGTCATTTTTCCTTCTTCGTCTTCTGCACTACCTTCTTCACTAAAACCCTATAATATCATGACTTGCTAGCGTCTCTAGACAATAGTCAATTCCTTTACTAAGTTGCTTAATAATTTTCCGCGTCTTTTTTTATTTTTTCGATCTCAATTCTCTCACATTATTGTTGTTTATTTCCTAACACACACCTTGTGCTCTTCCATTCGATTGCAATAGTTGACACACTGCCAGGGACAGAGCGTCGTAGACATTTCAAAAATAAGCAATTGAGCATTTGTTGGAGTTCATTGGAGAAATAAAGACTCTTTTCAGTGCAGATCCTATGCAGAACAGCTTTTTTTTCAGTACGAACGGAACACCTCAGTACAGGTGTTCTTGCTCAGGAGATATGCTTTGAGACTAAAAAATATGACAGGAATTAGAAATTTTTTTTAAAGAAAAGCAAAAGGAAAAAAATGAGGGAATTTCGTAGGTGTGTAGAAGCAATTACTAGTCCCCATAACCAAAAAGTCCCTCTCCCTCCAAATAATACTGGGCAAATGTTACAATTCATTGTGACAACTCACCCCCAAATTTAAGCACCCGTGTATCAAACCCAACTAAACTTGATCAGAAGACTGGCACAGGCGCACATCCTACCCTGATCCACGTGCACTACGACCACCACGTCCCCTAGGTGGTCTTCCACGACCTCTGCCGCTCGGTGGTGCTGAAGGTAACATTGCAGCCTGTCTTTGTCTTGCCCTTTCTTTCGCCCTTTCCTGCCAAATGATTGTCGTTGAGCTCTTAAGCGTCGGTTTCCCTTCAATGTCTCCGGCAGTACTTGCTCCACCTAGTCTGAGAACACGAGATTCAACAGCAGTGTTAGCTGATGTTGTTTCGGGATTAGTTTTAGTAGCTTCAGTGACCTCTTCAGATTCTACTGCTGACCGTTCATTATTGTCGTTCAATTTCTCAGAAGTCTCACCAATGTCCTCAGTTATATTACCTTCCTCATTCTTATCATCATCCAAACCTTGTGAAAGATCCATCTCCCCAACTTCTGCTGCTGTAACATCCATTGGTTCTTCACCAACTCCAATTTGGTTATCAGGAGTTGTTGGATGCTCAGCCTGCAGTTCCCCAGGTTCAGAACTCCCCATTACATTGCCGCTTTCAGGATCTGGAATGTCCGAGGCCAGTTCACCCTCTTCTAGTTCACTTCCGGATTCTGTTGCTGGCTGCTGATAATCTTGTTCAATCGCCATGTTCAATGGATCATCAGATAACGGTGCTTCGTTTGCCTTGTTCAAACTCTCTTCAGCAGTATCACTTCTATCGCTCTGAAACTCTTCCTGCCTTCTCAGATCGATTGTCGACCGTTCATTCTTTCCATCAGCCTCAGCCGCCTCCTTTTCATCATCGGCAGATTCCTTACTTTCACGAGGAAGATCAGCAACATCTTCCATAGATTCATCACTACCCTGCAGAAGTTCAGGACTTTCCAAATTAACTCCAGATGGTCCTGCACCACTCTCTGATGGCTGTCCTTCTCCACCGTCAGGTGGGGCCTCTGAATTTTTTGACTTCTTCAGAGTGGGTTCTGTAACATTAGAACTTGTATCTCCTGGAACGAGTGATTCTGGCAACTCTAAAGCAGGTGCGCTAGATGGGCGCTTGCGAACAGGTGGTACTGGTGCTTGTAACATAAGAGTCCCCTGAGTTTCAACACTATCATGTGGCAGAGGCTTTGTGCTACTGTCAGACCCTTCTACTTCTGACGTCTCAATATCAGCCTGAGAATCTTCAGGTTTTAAAATACGAGGGCGGACCAGCTTCCTTCCACTTTTACGTGCTTCAAAAATTGTCTTTGGTAAAACGGATTTCTTCTCTTTTTTGTCGAATTTAGTTGCAGGAATACTTGCGACAGAGGTTGCAGAAGATAAAGCTATAGGTGCCATCGCAGAAACTGCTTGACCTACACATGATGTACAATAGCATTATCCTTTCTGTAAAACTATTTATTAAAAGGTAAAAGAGAGAGATTAACAAAAATCGAAACAAGGAGGCAAAACTTGATTGACCTACAGGTAAGGTACAAGCCTTATCACTATTCTGTAAAACTATCCATTAACATTGAGAGAGAGAGAGAGAGAGAGAGAGAGAGAGAGAGGGAGGGAGGTGTTTCAATAAAAATCTTAACAAGGGGACACCTGTGATAGCCCCCTGCACGGACGTATCCAAAGATGAAGATGACTCAACAGCTGAAGAACCGGGTTCAGTGCCAACTGGCTGAGCAAACCGTTCAAAATTTTCTACAGCCATGAGATATGCAGAAGCAAGGTCCTCAAGTAGCGTTCCAGAAAGCAATTGATTTTCAGTTGTGCCCTAAAATTAAACAAGATGTTATAATTCACAAAAGGAGGCAACTGTTTGAGATTCCAAGAGAAATAAAACTGCAGCAAGCTTTATTTTAGCAAATTTCAAGGAACCTAACATCTAGAGCAGGTGTGTAACTCAAAATTATCGTAGCAGTAAAACCATGCAATACGAAGAGGAAATAATCAAATTAGTATCAGATGTGGAGCTCATAGAGGTAGTATGTTTTAGTTATCAAAAAGGAAGTTGGACAGACAAAATGGTGACAAACCAGATCTAACACCAAAACATCACATATTTTCTGTTTTGGTCATTGAACTACCCAAACTCTTCATTTGAATCCATAATCTGTCCAGGAATTCACGAGGGTTTCACAATTCTCCATTTGAAAAATTGCGTCCCAGTATTCAAGTTCTGCATTTGTTACTTTCAGTGTTGTCAATCCCGAACAGTGGGGCGGAGCGGCCAACCCAAGAACGCTATTGCAGGATAGCTGATAGCGGGAGCGGCGCTATTTGAAATTCCATATAAATAATTAACAAATATTCAAGACAACAATGAAAACAAATGCATGCCTAAAATCATCAAATCCATGGTAAAAATATAATCAAATTCATTAAATTCAAGATAAAAAAGGAAAATCAAGACAAGTTCAATTTTGGTGCGAGTAGGAAAAAAAAAAGAAACAATTGAAAAAAAAGGTTATAATCCTCAATAGAAATTGTAAAACTTCGACCTCAAACAAGTAATCAGAGCCAGACATAACATGATATTACCTATTAAGTCCTCAATAATTAGAGCCAGAGAAAGCAAAATAATCTTGTGCAAAATTGAAAACAAAATCTTACACAAACCAGAATAACAAAGTTCGTACGAGCATGGAGTACTATAACAGTTTGTTTCCAGAGCCGGCGTCTGGGTCGCCAGTGGATGGAGAAGGAAGTCGGATAGAGACGAGAAGATGTTCTAGCACGATACAAAAGATATAGAGAAAATAGCGTCGAGTCACTGAACATATCTCAACAAATTAGGGGTTTTCGGGTTTGAAATTCCCAATTTACTCATAAGATTTTGAATGTTGTTGAGGGCAAAACAGGGGTTTTAACCTCCTTTACCAAATAGCACCGCTATTGCGCGCTATTTCCGACTATTTCAGCCGCAATAGCGGCCACTATTTCCCTGCTACGCTACAGAGGTGTCCATAGCAGACATATGCCGCTCCGCTGTTATTGACAACACTGGTTCCATTACAGTACAAGCAAGTCACACAGCATATCAATTCTCAAGTTCCATAAATTGTTAACTCCTGACAATTAATCTGAAACTTTACATTTCAAACTCATTTAAATTCCGTAGACGATCGAGGAAACGATCTCTAAATGTATGGTAACAGAAAAAGTATGATAGAAATGGGGATTTTTTCATTAAGCAATTTTCAACACCATATTAGGCCTTTCAGATTCATTTTTATATAAACAGCTAAAAGTAACTATAAACAATCTCACTCAATCAGCCTTCAAGCATTACGTGCATTGTGCTGATGCTGATGAACAGAAAATGAAACTTGTAGCAACAACAAAAAGTTTTGACTAGCCAAGTTAGAAGAAAATGATACAGTGAAGCAAGAAAACAGCATAATAGCACAAATATAATATCTTTACCTCTGATTTACTGCCCTTCCCAAGCTTTAGTGTCTCAACATCATCAGTCAGAATCTTTAGAGCCTGCTTATGCTTCTCTAGCTCATCTGAGAGCTTTAAGCGTTGCTAGATTATCACAAATAAAGAAACAACAAATCATGAAAACTTTGAACTAGCTGTGTCCCCTGCATCCTCTTTTTATCCATATGCATGCGAGTAGCAGTACTCATTTGGGAGTTAGATAATGTCCAGCTTCTGCTTCTTAATTTGATATGCATGCATGAACAGATATAGAAAACTAAAAATAGAAAATGTAATCTTAAACAGAAAAAACTTATTGTTTTTTCGATCAAACAGTTGGTTGACAAATCACTCAAGTCATTTTTTATGTGTAACCATACTGCATACCTGGATAACAGAATCATAAGAGTCATTAACAGCCTTATGTGCTTTCATCTGCTTAGCCTTCTCTGTTTTATAATCATCTCTCAACCTCTGAACAGTGTTTTCCAACATCTTGCATAAATTACAATCACATCTTTAGCAAACATTAAGAAAGAGAAATAAAAGCAAAAGGGAAAAACAAAAAGAACCGCCTATGTTACTCAGAGTCGGGTACGGTTGTCGGGTACGGGTATGTATTTAGGTGTCCAGTACTTAAACATCTAAAATAAAGGATACGGGGACACTTCTCCAAATTCGGACACGGGTACGGGGATACAGCTGCCTTCCAAGTTCCAACGTATTCCTAAATAATAATAATAATAATAATAATAATAAAAAAAAAGCTGTCTTCAACCTCTCTTCCCCTGTTCCCCATCGTCTCCTCTCCATGACTCCACCAACCCTAATTCATTCTCTTCCTTTTTCTAACAATTGCAGCCATAAAAAAAAAAAATTCAAAACATGCCAATTTCAAATCTCATGTTAAGAGTCTTGTCTATTACATGTTCCCTTCAATCATTACTGCAATTTTGTTCAACCACCAAAATCCGCCCAAATTCACAGCCGGCAGCCATGGTCAAAGTACCCATATGGAATTGACCATGTCAGGTACGTTTGCCATACCAATACCAACGTCATACCCGGTGGACACGGGTACGGCATGACTAACTGGAGAGTCCGAGTAACATACAGAACCGCATTATCCATACCTGTATCCTAGTGTCTTTCTCCTTCTCCTTCTCTTTCATGGTCTGTTCACTTGCAGTATCTCCTAAAATCCTTTTTCCTGGAAAGAGAACTAAATATTAATATAGTAAGAGTTTGCAGCACGAGATTACCAACAAAGCACCAAAAGGGGGTTGGCAACTTTTAAGAAACGAATAACTCTTGACAGCTTCTAGAGGCTCCAGCAAAAGCTAGGGAACGCAATTTCTAAGATTATATACACAAAGACCCAAGAAAGAGGCAGAGCACAAGCACCCTAAGGGGGTTGGCAACTTTTAAGAAACAAATAACTCTTGACAGCTTCTAGAGGCACCAGCAAAAGCTAGGGAACGCAATTTCTAAGATTATATACACAAACACTGAAGAAAGAGGGGGTGGGGGGGGTTGAAAACAACAGCCTCCTCCTTAATCAAACCATCCCATTTTCTCTTCTTTTTAACTGTTTCCTTTAGGTTTGCAACAAAAGTAGGAAACACAAATTATTGCTAAGATTATATACACAAACACTGAAGAAAGAGGGAGGGGGGGGGGAGGGGGGGTGAAAACAACAGCCTCCTCCTTAATCAAACCATCCCATTTTCTCTTCTTTTTAACTGTTTCCTTTAGGTTTGCAACAAAAGTAGGAAACACAAAAATAGTATCTCTTATTCTTTTGCATTCTCTAAAGACAAGAATGGAAACCTTCTCTAGCATCCTCCAACTGTTTGGAAAGAGCTTGATTCTCTTTGCTCAAATCTTCCTTTTCCTTCAGCAAGGTCTCATACTTCTTCTGAAGCACAGCACCAGAAATAGAAGGGACAAGTATCAGAAAAATATAAAATGGGACTCAACAATTCCCATTATTAGTCCAACAAACAAAAACAAAATAGACCACATAACCTTGATGACAGATATAATTCTCTTGTGCTTCTCAACTTCTGATTTTAATGATGCCTGCTTCTCAACTTCCGATTTTAATGATGCCTACAAAACAAGATAAAGAAATAATCCAGTTAGCTAAAAATCTAGACCAAGAAGATTGTAGTGACCTGTCTACCATAGGATCCTAAATGGAATACCTGGACTTGCAAAACATCATTTATCCTAGACTCTCTCTCATTCAATTCGATTCTGCAACTTGCAATATCTTGTTCCAAATGCAATATCAGGTCCTGCTTCTCAGAGCAAAGTTTCTTAACTTCAGCTACTTGAGTTTCCTTTTCCCCAAGATTTACCTAATGAAAAAGCCAAAATATTATAGCACTTGGTCAAACTCTCATGTATACCTAATGAAAACAACATTTAATATTCAAATAGCACTCGGTTCATTTCTACTGGAACAAAAATGAGAATTTTCAACGAATTAAAGAAACAAACAAACAAACAAACAGAGTTTTAACATTATATTGCTTTGGCACTTTAGATGCCTCTCTCTCCAATCCACACTACCAAAAATTTCCATAAGACTCCTAGAAATCAGGTTAACTTCTTCAAATCTTTTCTCCTACTTCAGGTTGAGAGACAATTTCTGAAGAATACAAACGACGCTCAAGAGGAAATGGGACCAGCCAATTGAGGACAAAAATACATCAATACATAGACCACCTGTAATACCCGTAACTTTTGTGTGCGTGTTATTTTACGTGTAATTTATTTTCATGTGATTTATTTCGTAGGCGTATTTTATTTCATGTCATTATGTGACTACGTGCCAAATTAATTTTTATAACATGTTGCGTGTTACATTTTTGGTACGTTTCGTTGTGGGGCGTTTCGTATACGTATCGTAATTAAGGGACTTAAATTGTGATTCACCTAGATTAGTAATTTAATTAGATGTTTGATTGTAATTGAATTAGGAATTAAGAAAATGAAAAGCAAACGTGTGTGAGCGGGATTTAGGGGACAGGGAGCATCGGGAGACGTGCATAACTGAAGAAAAATAAAGAGAGGCGGCGTGGCTCTCTCTCAGTGAGGCAGAAGAACAAGAAACGAAAAATAAATAAATAAAATAAAAAAAAGGGCAGATCGTGGAATTGAAGGCAAAGAAATGGGGTCATGGGATCATGGGTCCTTGGAAAACAAGCAATCAAGAAATTATATATAGTGAGCACCTCTCACAGTAACAGGAGGGCAGTAGAAAAAAATAAAAAAAGAACAGGGGCTTTTGGCAAGGCAGTAAGGGAGTTTTTGTGAGTTTTAGATTTCTGTCCAGGAACTTTGAGAGATCACTGAGGGAGTTTTACCTGTCCGTTTTCATCCCACAATATATCGATTCGAAGATAATCGAATAAGCTTCGAGTGAGCGCAGACGGCACGTTATTCCGAGTCCCGAGCAGAAAGTTATAGCTCTGCGAGTAAAGCTGGGCAGTGCTATCTCCAATTTTCTGTTTTTAATTGTCTTCGTAAGAGGTAGGGACCTTTTCGTCATTTAATTCTCGCATTTATTTATGCACAGTAAAAGCGGATAAATTATTCTATTTACAAAATATTTGCATGAATTGTGTTTATTGCTTTCGATATTACATAAACTGTTTTGGATTTGATTTAATTGCGTTATATTATGAATCGTAAATTGAATTACTGCGTTTTATACTTGAAATTACGTAATTCGTTATTGTTAAGTGTTATTCGTGTAATGTGGATCGTGTTTGGCTATTTTACGAATTTGCTTAGTTGTTTATCGTTTTGGTCGTCTTATTTGGTTGTCGTCGTTTAGTCCTTCTTGGTTTTGGTCGACCGAGTCGTCGCCCTATTTTGAGCTCGTGTCTAGAACCTACTAAATGACAGGACTCGTTCGAAAGGTATAAACATGAACACGATGAGGTGCGAATTTGGTGATCCCGGGGATCATGCGTGGCACTTCATGGACCTTCACCTGATGAGGGAAAATCATTGGGACTGTAACGGTTTTGTGGAGTCCAAGTTGTTGGATGATGATACAATGTAGAATGAGTCCTTAAGGCGTGAACCCGTTCGTTCAGGGGGTGAAACTGAACCCAGTGTATATGAACTTCTTGGGGTCTTCCTAACAAGGCAAAGTGTTAGGGCTGCTATGCTTATTGTCGTATAGTCGTGACTAGATACCCGAGCTCGAAATGTGGGAAGTCGTGTCACAGTGGTAGCTATACTCGTAGTGTCTTAGCAAGTATACAATTCGTGCGCACTGCTTTGGGGCGAGAGCACGGTGCCCTTCGTACATTCGGTTGTATAAGTGCTTGGACATGAAGAGCGTGGTTATTTAGCTTATTTGTTATCTTAACTAGTTGCTCTTGTCCTATTTGATACTTGTGATTGTCGGTCCCTACTGAGCACTGTAGCTCAATCCATCCTCTTTTACTGTGCAGATAATTTAGGTGACGAACAGCACTACGAGAATGATGATATCTGGGATGGGGATTATGAAGAGTGATTCATAACCGGTTTAAATTTTAGAATTTAGTTTATTTTATTATTAGTATAGTTGAACAATTTCATTTTTAATTTTAGTTTCCACTTTTGAACTCTTATTTCGGATTACTTCATAATTGAATTTCCATTAGTAACTCTGTTTGTCGGCTTTGGTGTTTCATTAACCAATGAGACACTGCCATGTCATCGACCCTGGTTACGGGGTGTGACACCACCACCTTCATTAACTAACCAACCTCGTTCATCTCTCCAGCGGAGAAATAAAAGAAAGAGAAAAAGGTTGCAGCTTTTGAGAAATTAAGTAGTCCGATTGCTCCTACTACACTAAAATCCCCACCAAAAGCTAGTAAAATATTTATTCCCAGAAAAGATGGAAGAAAACTAGCCTGTTATTTTTCTTCAAATGACTCCGGTATTCAAATGCCAAAGGCGGAAATGTAAGGCCGAGAAAAATTAAAGATAATGATATCAAGTCCTCTTGAGAAGAACAATTAGTGCCATGACCTTTTATATATCAAAACCTATAGGTACCAACTATTATCACTTCATTTCTTTGGTGATTAGTATATAGTAACATTTCATTGGTGTGAACATGAAAGTCTAACCTGCATCTGTTCAACAGCTTTTCGGAGACGATCATAATCTTCAACATCAAAATTCTTGTACTTCTCCTGGAACTGCAAAAAATAAAAATAAGTCAAATAAGATTGTAAAAACCTAGACAGAAGGATGAAAAATAAAGCAAGAATTTCTAAACAGAGATACCTGGTCAATCCTTTTTACAAGATCTTCTTTCTCCATCTTTAGCCTTTCAATTACTTCCTTGCAAGCCCTCACCTCGTTCTGTTTCTGGTCAAGCCTCCTCTCCAAATTCTCAGATTCAATCCTTGCTCTTTGAAGAGATTCACGAAGTTTCTGCCACAAACCAGAATTTTGAATTATAAAGATCCCTACCTGTCATTCATGAAACACAAAACATTCTCTATACGAACCTGGCATTCCTCAAAATTGTGCCTGTTTTCCTCTCTGAGCTGCTGGTTACTTTCACGAAGCAAGCTCATTTCTTTGATCTGCATGATTACAGTATCGTAGTTGAGCCCCAAAGTGGCACAATCCAGTTAAAACAAGGGATAAGCTAAGTTAAGGAAAGTTGATTGATTGAACAAATTCACGAGAAAGCCAATAACAAGTAACTAAACTTGAGATTAAAACAGCATACCGCACAAAATGTTAAGGAACATCATAATTAGAAGGTCAAACGGATTACATTTAATTTTTCACTAAGCCAAATAGTGAGATCTCGGCGACCCACAATTCTCACTTATTAGTTCCAATTAGCAACGATGCTACATTTTCAGTACGAAGTACAGTTTGAATTATTTTGTACTTGAGAACTATTTTATTTTACAGCTGCTGTATCAAAATATATAAATCCAAGAGTGGATGGATCCATTTCAAAATACATGAGATGTTCGAAAGTAAACTATTAATATATGGATACATAAAGTATATAAATATTTGGTTAAAGTACATCCTTAAAAATATACTTCACTTATAAAACCAGGAACCAACTCATATCAAAAGGAAAAGGAAAGGCCCTTTACAAGCTAATTGTAGCTTCTATCAAAGACCATGAATTAAGCAACAAGTGCTTCACAAGTATATTGATATACTCGAGTCATTTGAATAGTGTATTATTTTTGCATGCATCGCCATGATAGACACCAAAAGTATAGCAATGAGATGCAAAACTCAAACCTGAAGCTGTAAAGATTTAAACTCTTCCTCAGTGAACAATGCCTTTGAATTAGTTCGTTCGGCACTAAGTGATGCCTGGGCTATTTCTGCTGCCTTTAAAGCAGTTTCAAGCTGAAAAAGAAAAGTAAATCAGCAACATCCCATCAGAGAGAAATTAAACAACAGACAGACTATCAAACCCATGTGGCTGCAAAATTAAATTATTGGTAAAAACAAGAGGGAAGTGGAACACAAAACTTCTCTTTCTACCCCCCACAAGCAGCTACAAACTATAGGGGCATGAGACACAAACTTACCTCATCTTCTGATTCATTAGTGTAGCAAAAAGAGCACAAAAGAGAGAAAAAAGGAAACAATACCCTAGAAACAACCCACTTAAACACAGAGAGAGAGAGAGAGAGAAAATCTGACATAGACAACCTAGAAAATAATGTGCATTGACAACCTAAAAAATCACGTGCCTTACATCGAAAGAACTGTGAGCTAGAATCCACAACCAACTCTATACAAACATATAACAATTCTCCGAGGAACGTATAACAACGTCCCTGATGAATCAAGCCTTCGAAAACTAAATCATACTCGGTAAAATATTCAAACGGATTAACTACGCTCGACAACTTAGGACTTCAAGTAGCAAACATATTCCATGGAAGAAAAGTGTAACAAAAAAGGAGATAATGGGGAAATAGTGACCTGAGATTGCATACGAAGTTTTTCCTGCTTCAGTAGAGAAATTTCTGTTTCTGCCTGTTCAAGTCCAAGTCAGATAAGACAAAAAAATTAGTAAAAAGTAAATGAAATCAACACTAAAGGGTGAGCGATACATACAATTTCCTTTGATCTACGAAGATATTTCACAATATTTTGTAACCCATCATCCTCATCAATAGAACTTTGAGGAGAGCTTCCAGAAACACCAGAAGAATGACGGTCTCTCTCAGCCAATTTGATGTGCAAAGCTTCAAGTCGATTGTGCAAAATCTTGTTCTGAGATGAAAGGAATAAAACTCAGAATTCAGGCTGTGCAGGCTAGGAGATTTTAGTACAAGAGGATATGGTGGTGAAGACAGGTAAAAGAACACAAATCCCCAGAACAACCACAAAATCCCCAAAATGAACGAGGGAAAAAGGTAAAGAAAATATAAAGTACACCATGAGCTAGAGAAGAGTAAATTATGTGCTTATATTAATAACTCGACAACATCACAAATGCAAATCTTAGTAGAGAAACTGGGGACTTACCAGTTCACTAACGTCACTGTATTTCCTATCTGCGTCATTTTTCAAAACTTCGAGGATGGAATTCTCTGTTTCTAACTTCACCTTCAGTTCATTCTGAAGAAACCACCAAAATATGTTTAAAACATGTACATAATACAAAAGAATAAAAGATAACTGCTAGAGCTTCCAAACCAAAACAAAATATACAATTCTAAGATTGAAGCCAAATGTAGCCTTTTTGGAGATTAACTTATCCTTCCCTAGGAATGAAACTGAATTGTCCTATTTTGACTTGCCACAAAGATTTAGGAGACCTTGAAAAATATTAAAGTGCCGACATTGTCCTTGCAAATTGAACAAGTTAGTGATGGTAAACCAACAATGTGGACATTCAATTTTAGGAGCGTGCAATATTCATGAAATTTCAACAAACCAATTATTTGCACTGCTTTCACAGTGATATATTTTAATTATCACAAACAATCCATTTCCCAAAAACATCGCAGATGTGTTAACCTAGCGATAGAAAAAAATTCTTCAGGGAAAGGGAAGATACATTTTCAGTTTTCATCTGATCTGCCAATTTACGGAGCTCAGAGGCTTCCCCTTGCAATGTTGCGAAAGCTTGTGATGTTCTAGTCAACTCCTGAATGGTTTCAGATTGTAGAATAACCTAACAAAATTAACCAAAATAAAAGAAACAGGAGTTAACAGAAAAGAATCAATGATCAAGCAATAGAATAGTGTAAAACTGTGATGCATGGAGGTCAGCTCATCAGTAAGCATAAATGCATGCATAGAAACTGCCTGGAACGACGAAAGTCAAAGACCACTCAAGTTCACCACATAAGAAGCTCAATTCCTTCGAGTTATTAGTCCCCGTGCATCCTGGAGTAGATTGGCACAACTAGATTAAACTGAGGTATGGATACACTACTCAGTCATACTTTAACAGATTTTTTTAGGATAAAAAGCTTGCCTTCACCATGAGATACTTGAGATGGTAGCTAAGCATCAGTAAAACCATGAACTTTAAGCAAAGAAAAGAGTCTTACTTCAAGAAAAGATGAGAACTAACTAATTACGTGCAATTAGATTCTTAATTTGCTTGAGCACTATTACCCTTTATCCTATTTGAAAGATTCAATTCCTAGCCAAACACAAGGACAAAACTCTAAATATGTTGGACAGATGCACACATGCCTACATAATGAATAGTTCCATATGATTCCCCAAGGCAACCAAATCTAAAGTGGAGCATCAATAACAATATCAAAATCCATAGTTTTCTCTGTTGTTGCGAGTAATTTGCTTCAATCTTTCTTCATTGGCTTAGAGAAAAAATATGTTCAAGATGACAAATGTTAGCTGGAGATGCATGCAATGCAAGCAGAATCAATGTTCACACATTTAATCCACATGATAAAGTAGGCTTAGTTTCCTGTTCTCTAATTTCCTGCTGGAAAATGATGCTTAGTTTAGTCAATTTAATACCTATCACAAGATGGTCGACACACACAAAAGAAACCCAATATCATGGAGTCAACCATCTCATTTAATGGTCAGAAAGAAGAAGAGTAAAGATATTTTAGCAAATGAACTATCAGAAAGTACATATCTTAGCATGGAATTATCAGTGTTAAATTGTCATAAAATCCATGGCTACACATGAATTATTATTAATATTTTTTTGCCAAGTAACACATGAATTTATATAATGATAGGAAAAATGATAGGAAACTGAAAAAGGAAACCTGTCGCTCATAGTTTGCTTGAGCAGCACGGTATTTTTGGCGCTCGTTCTCTAAGTCACCTTTTAAGTCGGAGAGTTGAGTTTCCATAACCGCAAATTGGGACCTATAGTTAAAAATCATGAGACTTTCCTGTCCAATATCAGATGCAAACAGATAACAACCATCAATAACACACTCACAATTTTACAGAATAATCCTCTTTGAGGCTCAACATTTTAGAAGCAGCGGCTGCAAGGGCTTCTTCTTTTTCTGCAGTTACTGAAGCTGCTTCCTTGCTTTTCAGGGTAGAATCCACTTCAAGTTCATTAACCCGTTCTCTAAGAGAAAGAAGTTCAGCTTCAAATAACTCCTTTTCTTTTTCTACCTACAGAACAGAAACCACCAACAATGAACATTATTGTCAAATCAAGACTCTTTCCAATAATAATTAAGTATTGAGAAAACCTCCGTTTTTAAGTCCTCGTGAACAACTTCCAGCTGCTTGAGGGCTGCTTCATTTGCTTGAGCTATGCTTTTATACTGCAATAACAAATGAAGTCATCACATGAAACAAGCCACAGACAACAAAAGCTGGGAGTTCATTTGACTACCTGTAGCATGTGCTCCTTGTTAACTTGTACTTCCTCCCTCAACTTCTCAATTTCTTCTTTAGCAATGTGCAAGTCCAAAATAACCTGAAAAAATAATCATTGAACAAGAAAGGCATCATCAGCAAGATGCTGAATCCAAATCATAATCAAAACAACAAACAACAAAGTAAGGATAATTAGTTAAAAAGAACACAACGGACGAATGTTTCATTTTGGAAAATTAAAAAGAGAACCCAAAATGTATATGTACTTAGAATGTACTTTGTTTCAAGAAGCCTATTATAAAGCTTTTGAAACATTAAGGATCACCAGGACAAACTGATGAACTTATTCGATTCATAAAAGGTGGTGAACAATGACATGAAAAAGAAGTAAAATCTCAACTAAGTTGAACAGCAGTTAACTTATGATGTAAGAGAAAAAAATTTATAAGCATCAACACCATGCAGAATAGATGTGTCAGCATATAATAGGAAGCACAAAGGAAATTTTGGCACCTCCGCTACCATAAAAAAAAGTTTCCATAAGTGGAAGGATTAATAGAATAGGAAAATTACCTAACATATAAAAAATCTATGTACAAAAGAGGTTTGCAAATACAAATAACGCATACCATGAAAATCCAACAACTATATCACCACTATGAAACCTCACATTCAAGCAATACAATTTTGCTATTTTCCTCAAATTGGTTTTTTCTTTCAAGACTGTGTTGGGTGAACGTTCATTGCCCGTTGCCCGTATGTGCTTCATCTTTTTCCTAGTAACGATTTTGCAGAGGATGAAACAGAATTGTCAAATTAATCATGAAGTCAAGCAACTTAAAGGATGAAGACCAGAATGGCCATGATTTAGAAGTCCAATTTACACAACACTTGCTCCAAGGTCTCAAGCTCAGTGTTGTTAAAGCCACGTCGGAAGAAGGCTAAAAGGGGTATAAAATAGTATAAGTATAGTATGTACTCTTAGCAGCTAAATTTTTAACAAATATAATAATATATAATCATAAATAGTATAGTCAAATAAAACAATGAAAGACTAAAATGCCTAATAATCATAATCCACTAAATCCCTGAGACAAGTGACTTCAACTTGTTCCACCTAATCTAAAGGAGTGTCTTTTTCCTCCTCATCTTCATCATGCTCATCAAACATCATAGAAACACCTAAAGATGATGGCCTTTAAATATTAAGGCCGGAAATGAGAAGAATAGGAGAAAGGGAGAGCCGCCTCTCGGTAGCCCAAGAGAGAGGCAAGAATTTTCAAATCATTAAAAACTTATTCGTCCTTTCAGCTCCATTTTTTCTCCCAGCGGTAAAAAATACATATTAAACTACCCAAAGGCATGCCTTATTCAGGCCTTGAGCCTTGAGCCTTTTTGTCTCGGCAAGTGCCTCTCTGAATCGTGCTTCTTGAGATTATAAGGCCCCATGCCTTGAGACAGAGGCGCGCATCTTAACAACACTTCAAGCCCATCAGGCCATTCCATAAGGCGAGAGTGAGGTGCAAATCAATAAACCTAAATTCCAAACCAGAGCTAATGAAATCAAATGCCCAAGCTGTTTCTGTTACCCTTTTTGTGGTTCACAAGCCAAATATATCAAATAAGCAATGTTCAGGTAAAACTTTAAATCAAAATCAGTGGCTGAATTTTGAGCAAATTCAGGCAACTTTGGAATATACAAGGAACAAAATTTTAGGCAGAACCATTAGAGTCTGCGAGGAATGAATTAATTAAAAGATACCTGGTTATCTGAAGAGGAGGTGGATGCACCTTTACTATCTTTCTCGGAGGCCTGCATTATCAATCAAAAGCTGAGAAAATTATGACCTAGAAAAAAAATAGATGATTTGATAACTAAAAAGAAAAGAAAGATCTTGAAATTTTTTAGAAGAATGAAACTTGAAGTGATACCTCAAGGTGTGAAGATTTCACCTTCGCCACCAAATCAGAGCATCGACCCTGGATAAAGTAAGCTTATCAGCAAAAAAGTTCACAGATTGTGTAGAAAAGCTTTGGATAGGACCTTATATAAATACAAAAGCAGGAAGGCAAATAAATCATCAAATTAAAGACCTCGGCAATAGAAGCCCTGGCCTCAGCTGCAGCTAGGGCATGCAAGGCATTAGCTAGTTCTTTCCGCATTTCTTCAACTTGCTCGATGACACTTTCCCGCTCCAGGGTAAGATTTTGAACACTCTCTCGTTCTTCGTGAAGCTGTTTCTTTGCCTCAGCCCATTCTCTCTGTCTCAAGAATGTTGACACTAGTCAAAATGGCAAGGTAAACAGCAAATGCCATAGGAGAAAGCACAATGTACACCAAGGCAATCAAGCAAGAAGGAAAGTGTTTTTTTTTCTCGTTCCAGAAGTGTACTAGATTGAAATTGAAGGACACAAACCTCTATCAGTTTAACATGCTGCTCTTGATTTGTCCTCTCCATGAATCTAGCCTCCTGTATGAATGAAGAAGTATTCAACATTTTGACAAGTTGCGACATTCAAAAAAGTTCAAACTAAAAACTGCCCTCAAAAAAGTAAAACTTTCAACAATTGAAGAAAAAGTAGCAACCTCACGAACTTCATCAGTGCTCTGAATAGTATCAAAACTGGTCTGGAGAGAGGTACATGAAAATAAGTACAGTTCCATCAAACAAGTTTATTCATCCAAAGAACACATAATCAGAAAAGACAAAGATAAGATAGAAACCTGTAAACGACGAAGCCTCTCTGAGAGATCGCGAATATTATCACAAGCCCTCTTTTCTGAATTTAACAAAATTTCCTTTTCTTGCTTGACAAGAGAGATCTACATGAAAAATGTCAAGTTTCGGGTTACATATAAGATAAACAACAAGGATTAAAAATAGCAAGCAGATCAACTTCATATGATTTTAGTTAAATTCTCACCTCCATATTCAACTTTTGTGAAAGATCCACAGCAGCATTCAATGCCTCCGAATTTTCACGCAGCTTCCGTTGGTAATCAACTATCAACTGCGAGAATTCCACATTCCTCGCTAGAACTCCATTCATTTCATCTCTCTGACAAGTGAGACCACAAGAGGCAGGCATTAACTAGAGCTTCCCATTCGCCTTAAGAGATGAATAAGCAATTGAGAAGGATACCACAAGCGGGAAAGAAAGAGGATGGGCTCAATTTTCAATGTCAACCTGATGTTCAAATTCTTTCATAAATCTTTCCAACTTATCGCGTGCAAATCGTGCTTCCAATTCTAACTTGTCCCGTTCGGAGCATATTGACGTCATCTCACTCCTGGAAGAAACATAAATATAAAAACAAAAGAGGGAGGGAGAGAGAGAGAGAGAGAGAGAGAGAGAGAGAGAGATTCCAGGGCAGTAAAGACATCCAAAGGTGAAAGACAATCCAAACTGACAGACACAACTGAATAAGGTATCGAGAACTCCAAATCAGTTTTAAATTGATGGATTCTCTGATGCCACACATGCAGATTACAGCCGAAATTGTAATAGCATCAGAAAGTGAAAAAATAACACAATATACTACCTTGACTTCTCCACTTCCTCCACAAGATATTTAATACGCTCAAATGTCTGTTCTTCTACCTTTCCTGGAGGATCCTGCAAATAAGTAAACCACAAACACGCTCTAGCTATTCAAACTCTTCTAAGATTGTCCAATTACAAAAGTTTCAAGAAAGTCCTCAGCTGCCATACATGAGAAGCTTCGACTATAGTCCTAGCATCCTTCCTCATCTCTGCTGTAACATACATAAGCAAAGGAAATGCAAGATCAAGACCCATGAAGTTGCCAACAAAGCAAAAAGTTTCAAGAAAAAATAAACAGTAAAGTATGATTCCTATAGTTCTGGGTGCCTAGAATGGGCCAAAATGCAAAAGTAAACCATATTGTCCGGCTGAAGTCTTTTTCGCGCCTTTATTCATTAATCTACAAAAAAAAATCAACTTTCACCTAATGAAGAAATTCAGACTGTTGAGAAGCCATCATCCACCATCGAGATACAAAGTATTCAATCATGGAATCACTCCTAAGCTTCCATCCCCCGCCAAAATAGAAAGAAAAAGCTAGTTGATGAACTAATTTCTTTGAAACGTTAAAAGGCGCTTAGGCTGTATTTGGATTGGATCTTGGATGACATTTTTTCACTCCAATTTTAAAAAGTAAGCACCGGTTTCAGAGGGAACTTAAAAGTAAATGTAAATCTTGACAAGATTTTTCAAGAGGAAACCCATTTGGATTGAAATATTGCTAAGGCTGAGAAAAAAAGCATAAGTAGGCCTCTATCAACTATACTCATCATTTTCTGTGGGTTGGGGTTGGAGAAATAAAAAAAGTACAAATTAAGAAGTATCTAACAAATACTGTACAAAATTTAATTTATTCTAAAAATAAAAAGTAAAACCTAACAATGCCAGTCCGTAGTACAGATATAGATTAACGTAATAAGAAATAGAGTCTTTGAGAGGAACAAAAATCAAAGCGCCTAGAAGCAGAAACCTGTGGCCACATCATGTGCTTTGGGCTGTGACAAACGAAATCTATGTTCCTCTTCATACAACTTTTTGTACATGGCCACCTATGCAGATGAGAAATTAAAAGAAACATGAAAATAGTATATATGAGTTCGTCCAGTTTCGCTAGTGAAAAAATTACCAACATAATATGGTTACAAGTACCAAAGCACTTGATGAAGCTTACAGAACTATGAAGAGATTCAATCATGTGCCCCTGCTCTTCTGCTCTAACTAATATGGCATCAACTTTAGAAGCAGCTTCATCATTATGCTTTTGGAGCTCTTTTTCATATTTCTCCTGAAATTTACATAATATAGTTAAAGACTGTTGTAATTCTTCCGAGGCATTATTTCATATATTGTCTGAGATGTAGCATCCATTAAAGAGAGCTGCATGTCTTCTAAAGAATATTCAGATATTTGAGCAAACCTTCAACTCTTTTTCTCTGTGTTCTATCTCCTCGGAAAGGCTATGTACAAGGCGCCTCAGCTGGACATTCTGCTCAACTAAGCCTGTAATATCTTTGAAGGCCAGCTGCAAAACAATTGTGCATACGGCTTATGGATTTTGTACTTGAGTGAAAGAGCACAAAGACCCCTTTATCTGGTTTTCAACGCCCCCCCCCCAAAACCCCCCCTTTTCTACTTTCCATTTTCTATGTGCTTGGAGATAGAGAAAGGAAAGCAGAGAATTACCAGCTGTTCAGGACTAACATCTCCACTATCGAACTCAGCATTGAATGAGACAGCTGGACTAGTAACCAGAGCATCACCATTATCCTGAGCAATAGATCCACAACGCAACTGTATATCTCGGCATTCCTTCAAAAGAACAGCAACCTGTAGAAATGTCAACAAGTGAAGCAAGGTTAGCACTTAGCAGCATTCAGGAATTGATAGCCTATTACAGTTTCATAACTAAAAGAAAACCCTACACAAACCAGCATAACCTCTAAAGATAAGGTTTTCGTATACAAGAGAGAGAATTCAATTCAATCAGAAATAGCATATAAAGGAACACTGCATATAATAATAGAAGTAGTTTCGATATCCTCCCAACCTGTTTCTGGAGGTCCATGATCTCTTTTTCAGCTGCAGCATACTCGCGCTCATGCCTCCTCAAATTAGCCTGAAACCAATTGTTTAAGTGACAAATAAAAAAGAACCATAATCTTTCAACCAGCAGAAAAACACACCCAAAAAAAACCTTGAACTCCTGAATCTGTCTCTGTGAATAAGTTTGATCAGCAAGGGACTGCTGCAATTTTTGGTTAAGCGTGGAGTAAGAGTCAACTATCTTATCATGTTCCTCTGCACACAGACAATGAGGCTATTGAAATCCATGGTATAATTCAACAAAAGACATAACCTAAAAGCAGAAACGAATCTTGGCTTTTTACTTCATTTTCACCCATCTTTATGATGTGAATGTCAAAAACTATCCACAAGAACGTAGAATAAGCCCCCCGTAAAGATAGAATAAGTATACAAGGTCCATATACAATCTCAAATCTCTGTACGAAAGTACATAAGTAAGAGTAATATCAAGCTCCAAAAAACTGTGAATCAGTCAAATCACGGTCATCTTCTTAATCTGGTTATCTTATGCACTTTTTCAGCTCTTGATGCCTATGCTGCAGAATTCTCTTCCCAAGGGATTGATGGCTTACTAGCAAAGATATCGTGCCTACAATTAAGTTCCCTTGCTCCCCGTCTTTTGGGAACATAAGATTTTCCTTTAATTTATATTTTCATTTCTTTTTGGGATGAAAGAAGAGGATGGAGACATTTGATTGATTGTGCTTTCCAAACTAGTATGGACAACTAATTTACCAGAGCTTAGGCTAATGACAGGGCACTAGATACATACTCCAAACTATTAATCACCACGTTAATACTGATCAAATGTCAATTACTAAATGAGAAACAACTAGAAACAGTACTTTTAGCACATTGATTATCAAACCTGTTAGGAAAGGTTGACAAAGTCAAATTTAGAGAGGAATATTCCATTTCCAGCATGCAAACAAATACACACATTTCTATTTCTTAATTCTTTTACAAAAGAAGAAACTTATATCTATTGATTACTCACAGGATCATCATTGTTATGCAATACATACCTCGTTCTTCCATGATGACAGCTGCTTTCTCCTCTACTTCATACAGTACCTAAAGATGTATCACAGAAATACAAGATCGCCATGGGAAAGAATAACAAGTCAATAGGTGAAAATTGGCAGTTACATTTGGACTACAATAATAGAGGTTGAGAATCTTTCTAGGAGAAATCTACTGAATTAATCTAAGATATGACGTAAAGCAAATTTTAAGCAGCTATAAGAATACTTGGGTATCATAAGTAAGCATCACTGGTTTAACAAGAAACATGCCAATTTCAGTAGATAATGAAGAAAAACATTCAATAAAGAAAAAAACTCGAGTTTAAATCAGATTTATGAATCCTAGTTGACATGAAGAGTAGTTCAAGAAACTATACCCTCGCCAAAAGAGCTTCAGATTGCTTTCTTCCCAACTGCTCATGCCGCAGTGCATCAACAGCTTCTTGATATTTGGAGTAAATTTTTACCAACTGCAGGAAAAACAACAAAGAAATAAAGCTTAGAAATGAGAAACAGATCAAATAATCTCCTTTTCGTCTTTTCTTTCTTTTTTATGTTTCAGAGAAGGAGCTTAAATTCATCAATAACAATGAAAGAAGAAAATACAGCCACTTTTCTACTGCATCAACCATCCACCATTGTGGAAGAATATCTCCCATCAATGCAGTATGTACTATATAGCCTCAGAAATCTCTGAAGAACAGGCCAGGGATGTGAATACAACAAACGCACACGCATACATAAACAAATTACTCACACTCCAACCACCCCGAAGAAGTGAAGCTGCTAATGCAGTTCCAGAAACACCAAGGGGTACGCTTGGCACAAGAGACTGATCTTCAATGACCATCTCACTTGCTTCATCGGAATCCTCCCACCTACAGTCACACCGAATCAAAACAGAAATTTCATTTATTATCGCCATATATAAAATTAAAGAGTGAAAACAAAACAAAAATAAAGGCTCCAAGAAGCGGCAATGCAACAACTGCACAAGCAAAAGCTGACAATAACAAGATTCGACCTTTATAGCTACTTCTGGTCAAAGGAGTCAAGTTAAACATCATTTATAGATACCAACATGATACTACCTACATGTAATCATTTGGTGCTTAATAGAATGTTGGGCCAGCCTGGCCTTTACACTCTGCCCACTTGGTTGAAAGAGGTAGGAGGAATCGAAATTAAAGAAGCATTTGAAGTTAACATTTTTCTGCATTTGAAAAGGCATTTATCGTGGACTCGAAGGAATCCAACTTAAAGAAGCAACTCATGAACACGCATCCTTCAAATAGTGGGAAGAGACTTTTTTCATAGATTTCGGAAATGCAGAGAAAAGCACCAACCACCTCTGTGTCAACGGCGCCAATCTGATAACACTCTCTGAAGAAGCAATACATTCTACCATCTCCTCATTCAAACAACAACCTCCCCTTTACAAGCCTTCAGTGGCATCGTATCTTCCTCAACTCCTAAGCAGTGCACCGTCACCGTCACCGTCACCTTCTCCTTTTTCCTCTTTCCTATCCTACTCATCTCTCCATTCAGACTCCCCCCCCTTCTTTTCTCCTCCTCCTCTTCTTATTCCACCACATTCCTACCCTGCCTCTCCACCTTCCATCCAACCCTCAACTGTCTCTAAACCTCTTCACAATCGCAGAGGAGGAACATCGTTTTATTGCATCCAGTGTTGTCAATTGCGGCGGGATAGCGGCCCATAGCGGGATAGCGGAGCGGCCTTTGACCGCTATGAATCTTGAATAGCGTTGCGGATTTTGGGTGTGGACCATTGCGGCCGCTATTGCGGCTCAAATAGCGGAATAGCGGCGGGATAGCGGCGCTATTTGGATCATCATTGAAAAGTCTTTTTTTCCCATTAAAATAAAATAAAATACGGGCAAAATGATAATAACAACCTTAAAACCCCCTAAACCTAAACTACAACAGCTTAAAGCAAATAAAAACCTTCAGCTCCTTTTTCTTCTCATCTATTCAACGCAGCAACAAAAAAGAAACTTATGCTTCTCTTCTTCTCATGTATTCTCAAATATATATTTTTAATTATTTGCATAGAATTCCAAATAGCGCCTCTCCCGCTATCCGCTATCCCGCTATAGCGTTTTCGGGGTCGGCCGCTCCGCGCCGCTATCTGGGATTGATAACACTGATTGCATCTTTAATCAACTTTCAGGGTTTGCAGATGCCTAATCTGATTCATAGGCCTTGTATGATGGTATCATTTGATGAATACCGATGTGCTAAACAGGTTTTGTCACTATGGTAACGGTTGTGTCAGTGGTGTCTGCAGTAATGGAGACGGGCAATTCCCAAATTTTTAAAAGCAGTAAATTATTCGAGCAAATCTTATTTCACTAGGAGTAGAGTTTCAAAATTTCTTCAGATTTAGACACTAATTGATCCTGAAAGTTACTTCTTTTATTTGGAAGGATTCATGAATTTTCAGGAGAAAAAGTCTCATAAATAAATTTTGAGAATGTGACCTAATATATGCTAAGATGTTTTCAATGCAGAGCCAAGTAACTAAAGTAGTAAAATTCAAAATATTGCAATTGAACTTACGATCGAATAGTAAAACTACTCGAGGAAAGAGGTCTTAGTTCTTCCTTTTTCTTCAATCTCTCCAACTCTGCTTCGCACTTCTCCAACTTTTCCCTTAAACTTTCAGCTTCCTACAGCATCAAAAAGCGTAAAGGTAACAAGGAAGCCGGAAAAGATAACACTTAAAGGCAGAAATGTTAAACAACATTACATAATCCAACAAATAAACCCTAGTTAATGAAGAATGAATTATCTACAGAGCATAATAATTAATACTACATATCAGGGATTTCAATTAGTGACCATTGGCATGCAGGAAATGTATTCAGAGAAAACCAACACGGTAAACAAATCTTGGAAGATCAATATCCAGGTCTAGTATACCAATTCATAGCTGATTGGAAAATTTGACATTAAACCTAGAAATTAATATAAAGCTGAAAAAACAAAACCTTTTCTAATTCCTTCCTTTCTGATACTTCCTTCTCAATCCTCTCCTTGTAATCATTCTCAGATTGATTGAAATGAGTCTGCTTGAAAGAAAACACACAAAGAAACGGAAAATATTACAAAGAAACTAGGAGTTCTTGGTGATAATAAATTATGACATTTGAATTGTATAAGCACAACACCAACTCCCACCAATTTCTTTTACACCTTCTCTTCCTAACAATGAAAGGTCCCACAAAGAGAGAAGGGAAAGATTGCTCTGTTCTATAAAAGGTAGAACATCAAATTGCAACACGACATCCAACACAAAAGGAAAGAGGGGAGGGGAACTTACTTCCATAGCCTTTATTACTCCCTCAAGATCTCCAGCCTTTTTGGACCATTCCTCTGAACTCTCCTTGTATAATTCAACAAGCCTGTTTAACTACAATAGAAAACATTGCAAAAGCAAGGTTAGAAACACAGTACTTCTTCAACTGCAAAATTTGAGCATATATCAATTCAACTTGATATGCAATCAAGCCGCAAACCAAAAAAACAGGTCTAGAGACATCTGCTTCCTTTCATCATGAAACACTTCCACTGTTTTGATCATTCTCTAACTTCATGTTCACAACTGAATTATTTTCAATTTGTCATGACATACAGGATTTTGCAAAAATAACTGCCTTACATGTGCATTTTTCATCTCTATCTCAGGAGCACATTATACATTCAGTATAGAAGACATTCAATTTTCTTAAATTTTAAAAAACAAACACCAATTAAGAATCTTCCCATATATCTCCAAACCCCGCAGTAATAAGATGAAGCAATAGCAAAGATCATAAAACTTTAAATAATAATTCAAACAAACAGAAATATGCTCAATCCTACTTACAGTTGAAATTTCAGCAGAAAACTGCTTTTCGGCAGTAGCAGCCACATCCTTGGATGACAACAATTCCTTCACGGTCACAACATGTAAATGAGAAAGCAGACATATGGCAAGAATAAAACAAACAACCCAAGACAGAGATGTAGAACTGAAAGCACCTGCTCTAAGGAAGCTAACTTGGATTCCAACTCGTTCACTCTATCTTTGTTCCACATTAATGAGCTATAAGTCTCATTGCATCTTTTTTCCATCTATAACAGAGAAACAAATAGCATGAGACTTGTGAAGCACAAATAATCAATAGGAAAGGTGAAGGTGTACTAAAAAACACTTACGTCAGCATGCTTGGCAGACATTTCAGCCTCAAGTTCACCATGTGTTTTACGCAGTTGCAAAAGACTATCTACCTTGGCTTTTAACTCATCATTAAGCCATGAGTTGTACCTCTCTACAAGCTCTTTCTCCTTCACATATTAAAAACTCAAATTTCAAACTTCCTTTTTTTCTACAACTTTCTTCTTCTTTTTATTCTTTCGGTCGAATTTCTACTGCCTTTGGTCAAATTTCAAAATTCTCAAGTATTAGATTGTGAATCTGAAACCACTTTTGAAAAGATAAATAAAAGGAATACTTAATCATTCAACAGCTTATATGCAATAAGTTTTACTCCCTTTGTAATATAAGACCTTCTAGGTACCATAGGCATATAGATTAAGGAAAGGAGAGACAGGAATATTCTTCCTACTATAAGCTTAAGGAATTTAATATATCATATATCCCATTAAGTCTCTCTCTCTCTCTCTCTCTCTCTCTCTCTCTCTCTCTCTCACATAATATAGGTAAGAGTAATTTTAAAAATATATCCTGAAAAGCTGGAAAGGGACATAATTGGGAAGAGATAAAAAGCAAAAGGATACTATGAAACAGAGGGAGTAATACAAGTTGCCAACAGTAACTGTGTTGATTCAATGAAGAAGATATTGATAAAAAATGAAAGACGGGAACAGGAAATGTGACAATTTCATCAGGGTATAGTGTCGATGATCAACAATCAACATGCAATTCCTGCAACTGTGTAACTATGTGTGCAAAATATTTTAACTTACTTGGGAAAGACGAGAACAGGAAGCCTTTAATCGAGCAAGCTCGGATTCCAACTCATTCAGACGTGCCTCCTTTGATGCAGCTTTCTCAGTCAAGTTGACCTTCACGGCAGGAAATCAAGAAACAGCATTAGCATAATAGTTGGGTCACTAGCATATCCATCTGCTTTAGGAAAAGACAATCAACCATCAAAAGCATCCTCCTTATAAGATAATTAAAAGTTTGTTTCTAGAGTGCATTTTGTTGACTACTTAGGAAATGTCATAGAAGTAACTTCCAATATTCGCCTCTATATTCCCTTAGCAATATCTGATACACTTACAAAATAACTAATTAAATAAGATCATCTATATAATAGACAATTAAATAAAATAACTAAAACAATATCGTACAATCTTATCGAGATAATTCTTAATAGTCGCATTCTTCTCACTGATGTCTGTATCCTTCTGCTCCAACAATTCCATCAACTGTCTATTCGATTTATGAAGTTCGGAATTCTGGGTGGACGTCCTTTCCATCTCTCCATCTTTTCCAATCTGTTTTCCAATAAAACATTAAACCAAAACAACGATAATAATACTACCTCCATTCCTAAATATAAGACTTTCATAACCAGTAGCTAAAATTAAGGAAGCAAAATCCAAGGTATTTTGCTAATCAAAATACCAATAATAATATTGGTATTTTGATTAGCAAAATACCTTGGATTTTGCTTCCTTAATTTTCGGTACTTGTCTGAAAGTCTTATATTTAGGAATGGAGGGAGTAATTAATAAAATTATTACCGAATGGAGTTTAATTTGACGGTCCTGTGCTCGGAGTTGAGCGATTTCTGAAATTCGTTCCTCAAGAGAGGTATTGAGTTGAGAGTTTTGGGAGTGAAGGGTGGAGAATTCAGAAGTGAGGGAAACATATTTCTGTTCAAGAAGTGAACAAGTTTGTTCAGCAGTAATCGAAGCCGCATCAGCCTCGGCTTTAACAGTTTCCAATTGGTTCAGAACATCTCTTATGAAGGCGTCGGCTTTCTCCGCCACCAGAGATACATCATGCGAGCACCTCCCGTATTCCTCCTCCGACAAGAACAGCGGCATCATACACTACAAACTGCAAGAAAATCGATGCCTTAAACTGGTTTTAATTCGACTTTTTCGTTCGAGGATTGCGTTTTTCTTTGGTAATTGTTCCAGAATAAACCCTAATATCGACAATTTTTTAAAGGAATTGAATTTCAAACGCAAGGACCGGAAGAGAGGGGTAGAAGAGGGAAAAGAGAAGTTGGGGATTTAGAGGAGAGCTTCCGCGATTTGCAGACCGGGTATTGTGAAATTACAGAGGCCTGGGCCTAAGATCCAGTCCAAAAGCTTGGGCTTTTGTATAGCTAGCCAATACTCACAAAAGTTTCTTTTGTATGGTCTTTTCCTAGCGAAAACTGGAATTTCTCATTCAAAAAGAAGAAAACAAATAAATATAAGCTATCTAAGCTTATAGGAAACAAACATAAGGTTAAAAAAAAAACAGCTAGTCTAACTCGTCTCTATTCTAATATGTACAAATATCTTGCTCAGACAACCTCTTGTATCTCTACAATTTCATTCATTCGAGATTTCTTGTACAAATGTATAGTCACTTTGAAGAAAAAAAAAACATGCGTTTTTTCAGAGGGGAAAGATAGGTTGGAATCCGATTTTATAATATCCATAAACTTTCCCAAAAAAATAGACAACTCTTGCATTTTTTAACAAATATAAAGGAAATTTTGCATAATTTAATATATAATTTAATTTTGAAAGAATACAAAAATTTGATGAAAATTTTCAACTATGAAAGACGTTGAAAAACGTTAATTTTTAATAAAGTGATAGATACAATAGTTAAACAAAAATTATGATTCCATTAAAGTTGTAAAAAAAAATTGTTAAAGCCAAAACTAAAAAAGTAGCAACAAATTCGAAAATACACCAAGAAAGTGCATTCTATCAACGGGAGCTACTAGTTCGCGTAAAATTTTATTATTATGGCAGTTCTTTCGGTTGTGCCTAATCTAGCGGCACTACCCACACTTTTAGGATAGTGGCTGAGTAACATATTCTCCTAGTCCATATCCATTATGTATCTCCCAGTTTGATTTCGTATGGTCCAAAACTTTTCATTTTAGGTAGGTAATGAACCAAATCGAATGATGTCAGACTCCAAAACCTCTCAACCAGTACTGGAAGTATGATGAACCCCCATAGGTATTTTTGTAGTACTGCAACGAATACACAGTCAAAATATACTTTGATGCATCTTCCGTGATGGAACGGCAAACTGCAATGACATGTGAGTAAAGCGCGATGTACGTCGACAATTTATCACAATCACAACTAGTCGCACTCAATATTACTTTATATCATTTACCTCCCTGAGGAGCTTCTCGTACTGGTGACATGTACAACTTTGTTGATCGATGCCTTGACCCATGTGAAATGGCTCCACGCGGAGAACACGAGACTTCGCAACAAAAGTTATGTTTTGTGTCCAAATCCTCTTTGGGAATATATATTTGCAGTACAATGCATCTTCCCTGTGTATGTTGAAATAATGTTCAAGTTTATAAAAAATTATCTCCACCAGAGATTTCAAAAGCAGGGCTCTAGACTTTTTCAAAACGCTGTTAAGCGAATTCAAACAAGTTTGTAGACCATGCATCTGTAACGTCATTTTCCGTCATAAGCGAGTGTTCATTGATCCTTCTTATATTTGTTCAACTAGTTGTTTGCATCTCTACTCTTACGCTTAATAATGTCGATAATTAAATTGCAGGACAATCAAAAAGTGTGGAGATCTCAAGAAAATATCTCACAACTAGAGAAGTCATTAGGGCATGATCAACAGTAATGCTTCCTATGCGGCGTATCACTCCAAATCATATATTATATATCTTATCATATGCTGCTTGGTTACCCTGATCCTTATATGCTTGCTAGAACTGGTCGTCATAAAAAATAAATTAAAAATAATTTTCACTTATCAATTTACTTGTAATAGCTCATATAACGCGAGAAGAAAGAGAATTTTGTTTGACTAAGACCACTATGCGTATGGTCGAGGATGGACGGACGCGTCAGTCATAAGCACATCCTCATATAATCATATAACATCAAGATTAACCATTTTTAGCATTTTCATCAAGTTCTTGTTAATTTTCTTCTCTATTAGCATTTTTTATTCATGATAAAATGTTTGATAAGTATTGAAAAAGGTTATTAGAAATAATTGAAAATCGATCGATTAATAAAATACAATCTAGAATTATAGATTGTTAGGATAATATATTGAGTGATTTAGTGAAAGAGTTTGATTAGTTAACCCTAACCGTCAAGGAAGAGGAGGAGATTGGCAAAAAATTTGATTAGTTAGCAATTCCTGTTAATGCCAAACTAACTAAAGATTTTATTTGAATTCCATGAATTCAAAAAGATCATCACAATGTGATTCCTGTGATATCTGACTTGAATGCCCTAAGCGGTTGATGAATGGGTTTCCTTTCCTTATACCATATTTCTCTAACCAGGCATGGGGCCAACTGGCCAAGTAAAATGTCCTCCTATATATATATATATATATATATATATATATATATATATATATATATATATATATATATATATATATATATATATATTGACTAGTAGTTCAAGAGATTATGAATCAAACTGTGTCAACTTTAGAAATAAAAAATTTTAAAAAAATCCTTGAACAAAATCCCTACATGTGATTTGGCCTCCATGGAGAATGCATGTTCATGATTACAATTAATATACTATAGTACTGTAATAGTCTACTTGGAAAAATTCAAGAAATTATCAAGTTGAGAACCTAAGTACTGGAATGGAAATTTCTGAGCTGACGGCACCACATCATGAGCAACTTGAGATAAGGGGTAGTATTTTGTTCGGTCGAAACATTGGTTTGAAGAAAGAGGCTTGTCCAAAAATGACCAATCGCTGCTAAACTTTTCTTGTTGAGGGAAACCTCCACAACTGGCTCCAGCTGCTGATGTCAACCTAAGCAAATTGTTTGAACATTCGACGATGTCTGTACTGTTCATCGGGACTGGAAAGAAAGAGCCCTGGTGGACTGCTGCAGACTGATGAGAGCTTAGTAGTTGCGGGAGATGCATAAAACTGTGATCAAATGTGTAATCGTGACATAGACCTCGAGAATTTGGTTTTGGATCCATTATTGTAGAACTACTAGCCTCCATGTGAGTAAAATGTTCTTCCTGATGATCAGCAATTTCATGTTGGAACCCTCTGGTGGTCATTTTCTTCTTGAATACCCTACATACCACCCAACCATCTTCCTGCTTCAAACAAGCAAAACAAGTTTATGGGAATATATAATTTGCAACAATCGAACAATTTTAGATATATATATATATATATATATATATATATATATATATATATATATATATATATATATAATGGCTCCCATACTCGGGGGACGAATTTAGGACTTTTTAGGTTGGGGCGAAAAACTGCAACAGTATGTCGAACTATATATCAAAACTGCAAAAAAAATATTGGGGGCGAATTTGATCAAATATTCCGAACTACATATAAAATTTATTATATCTAATAGAAATTTTAAAAATCTCAGGGGCAACTGCCCCACCCGCCTCCGTCTTTGTCCCTGCCCATCCTTTATGTAATCTAAGAGTTCTTGATTAGTGATAACATACATATAAGGTTTCAAAAATCTGACATTAATTACAATTTGCAGGAGTTGACAACTTAATTAGGATTTAGAATCATCTATGTATATCATCCCATGTCCCATTTGTAATAAACTGTCAAATGTACTTCCCCATAGGATTCCACGTTTTCTTTACGTTCTATATTTGAAGGAGAAAACAAACTTGCAAGTGACAATTTCATAATGATGTAATAGAGAATATGATATATAGTAGTACCTGAATTTCTGCATTTTCATCATCAAGACGATACTCGTGCATAATCCAGTCAGTCTTTTGGCCACGAGGAGCACGACCTATGTAAAAGACTAGAGTTTTTCTCATGCCAATTCTCTTTGAGCCGTTGAGGTGAATGGCCTTGTCCCTCCCCGTAGCTTTCCAAAATCCAGCCGTTGTGGCTCGATTTGTCCGTGTTCCTGTTGGGTACTTCTTATCTTTGTGGCTAAAAAAGTACCATTCATTCTGAGGCCCGGATCCAATTCTACATTTCTCTATGAACAACCAAGAAAAGGATATCATTTGTTAAACTAAGTTATGATGGATAACTGACATAAAATGTTCCGTGTATATTTTTCATTACGTTCAAAATTGAATGTCTACAGATTTAATTATTGACGGAGCAAGTAGTTCTTAGGGTGCATAAAATGAGTAGTACTCTCTAGCTAGAACACAAGAATGAATTTTCTTCTATAAAATGTGTGTGTGTGTGTGTTTTCTTTTCTTTTTTAGGTGAATGGAAGCAAAGAGTGTATTGCTCTCACAAAGTATATAGTTTGAGATAAACCTTTCAGATCCCAAGGTTCGAGTTTGTTTAGATCCACTTCTCTAATAACATCCAAGTCGATGGCCTCGTAAGAAACCTTCTTTCTGAGATAATAATGAAGTAACTCCTCTTCAGTTGGATGGAAACGAAAACCTGGTGGAACCGAAAGCTGAGTGTTGACTTGCATCATCCTTCCTGAAGGCCGATCAGTAACAGTTAGTCTAGGATTTTCGTAGTCATCACAGGGATTTGGCTAAGAAGTTAAAGATGATGGTCATATACAAGATATTAAGATATAGGCTATAATTTAATTGTATGTAATTAGATCTGAAATACGAACAAATATAATTAAAGAGAATTATGTAAATATATATAATTTAATTGTATGTAATTAGTCCGTGGTCATGCTGCATGCATATGAGGTCGCGGGTGAAGATGGAGAAAAAAGAGAATCAGGAATTTTGCAACGTACCGCTTTGGGAAATATTTTCTCCTTATTGGCGGCACCAAAGAGCTAATTAAGGATGAAGGTAATATCTGACTTGAGCACAAGAGATTACTTTGTGTTAAGAGAGAGAGAGAGAGAGATGGGTATGTGGGTGTAACCCCAAGGTCTGTTGCTCTCTTTGAAGGGAAATTTAAGATGGATTACCACTTGTACTATAATAGAAGATGGGAACGGAAAGAGACGAGGAAGAAGAAGTTGTTGTAATAGGTATTATTGCGGTAAGAATCGCATTTCTCTCTTCTGTATCTCGTTTCATGTACTATCAATAATTAAAAAAATTATGTGTTAAATTTTTAATTAAAAATATTAAAACCTACAAAAAGAAATAGTGGAATTCTCAAGGAAAAAATTAACACATGACAATTTTTATTGATGAGACAGAAAACGGGACACATATTAGAGACAAATGATATTTTATAGTATTATTGCGGAACAAATTCTCTTGTCCTATTTTTGGAATCTTATTTTCTTCTTCACTAATAATATGTTGCTAAGCATTGTTTATTTTTTTTTAAAAATTAAAATTTAAAAAAAAATAGTGAAACTCTTGAAGAAAAACGTAACACTTGACAATAGACAAAAAGAAAATGAGAGAATATATTTTTTCGTATTATTATTATTATTATTATAAAATCAGGGGGAAAATGATATGCCTCCACTTCATGTGGCATACATGAAACTTCATCTATTGCATTATCTAAATACTTCATATGTTTAATTTATAATACAACACAATGAAAAATATATTTCCAATCGTACACTTAACTAATTTCAATAATGTAATTAAGGATGATAGGTTGATGTGAACTGTGAAGGGTATAAAATAATTCTTAAGCATAATTTAGGATCATTTGTCTTTTTTCCTATCTCACCTTCTATCACATTCGTAGATAACAGTAAATATACTTTTTTTAAAAAAAATTTACTATTTCTTTTAGGTTAGATCATTTAAAAAAAGAATATGATCATGTGTCACCTTATTAATAATGAGATAAAAAACGTAATAACAAATCAAAACAATTTAAAAATTATAAAAAGTCAAAATATTTTAGAAAAAATATTAGTGAAAAGGTCTCATATTATGATGTGAGACCAAGAATAATAGAGGACGATATATGCCTATGCTCTTCTCATGTAGAGAAAGGAAAGTTTGGAAAATGTCGTTGAATGGGAGACCTCATATCCCCAAATTCGCCGCATATGAATGATGAAAATCTGCACAACTGTCAATTGAAGATAGTAACATCCATATTCATTCTCCTCATCTGGAATCTATAAAATATCTGAATATTCAAACATACTCATTGTTTTCCAATCTTCACACACTTAAAAAAAAAAAAAAATCCTTTCGATTAGCGAATCTGCCTACACTAGCCACATTATATTCGAATTGTAGTTCAATTCAATTTGGCTCTACTTTTTTTACATTTTTTAAACAATTTTAGCGGCAAAATAGACTATTTGGTTCTTTTTGAGATTGCGTTTAACACCTCATTCGTTTTATTTTTAAAAACCAATTTGTTTTTTCAATTTGATTTTATTTATTTTTCTATCTATTATCCGACTGTCCAGTCACGTGTTTTAAATGTGAGATCATAATAATGACTAAACAATTTCTGATTTCTTACTGGTGTTCAGGGATGAAGTCAATAACTATTTGATTGGGGGCAAAAATTTCGGGGGCAACTGCCACCCACACCCCATAGAATCGTCCTTGCTGGTGCTAAATTAGAGATTCATGAGCTTCAAAATGTTAAGTAGTTAATAATTAAAAATAAATAAAAATCCTGGAAGTCCGTGGGATATACGTATGTTGATCGGACAAATTGGGCGTGCATAATCCAAGGTCTCGATTGCCTAAAACAATTCCAACATATGAAGAGCTGGACGGCCTTTTTCTTATACACTATTTGTTTTTATTCTATTAATAAAATAAGGAAAATAATTTACTCCTACAATTTTGAGGATAGAAATCCTAAACCCCCAAATTGAGGGTGTTAAATGACTATCTTATTCCCTACTGGTATAAGGGATTCACCCAATTATAAGGGCAAAAAGGTTCGAAAAATTATTTTAGTCAATCTTTTAGCCAATAATTTTAATAGATTAGCAAGGTCCATAAAATAATACTACCATTAAATAAATAATCCCGAAAGGATTCCTACGTTATATCTACTTTTCATCCTTTCCGGTCAAACACGGAGGCTCTATTCTCTCTTCTCCTTTTTCTTTTCAGCTCTTTGGTGACGTATTTGATACTTCATACAACGGATTCAGTTGAGATTAAGAGTGTACTTGGACTGTGTCTATTTTAGATTTAGTTTGATTTGAAACTTAAATTATTGTCCAAACGATCTTCGGATTGAATTTGTAAATGAAACTTAAAATATTAAATAATTTAGAATCGGAGTTGAGTTTGAGACTAATTTAAAAAATAAAATCAGATTTTAGTCTATCCAACCACACTCTAAACAGTGGCGGAGCCACAGTGGGGCATCAGATTTTTCAATTTAGTTTTAGTTTTGTTTTTATAACATCTCGTCTCGTGAACATTGTTTATTGTACCCATTTTGAATCACTTTATGATTTAAAATTAAATTATTTAGTTTGTGAATTATAGGAATACACCACTTGTATTTTAACAATTTTGCTCTTAATTTGGTAACAAACTTAAGTGTGTAAGAGACTAAAAAAATAAAATTACTAATAAAAAATTCACAATGGGCTCTCTTGTAAACTATAAAAAGTTCACAATAAAAAGTCCACAATATGAAGTCAGAGGACTTGGGGGTTTATGAAGCACTATCAGTAGAGTGAAAAGGGTGAACAAAATGTGAATAACTCTAGTCTATAAGATTTCATCAAAAAAAAAAATTTTTGCCTCCGCCAATATTTATATACTTTTATGAATTTATTTTGTCAAGGTTAATTGTGCCCCAAAAAAAAATTTCTGGCTCCGCCACTAACTCTAAATATATATTGTAATTTATTTATAAAAATAATTTAATTCGACTAATTTAGTTAAAATTAAAGAAATAGTATTATGATTTGTTTGCTTATTTGAAATTCTACAGTTTAAACTTGTAATCAGAAAAAGATCACCAGTATGATTCAATAAATTAGTATCACCAACTGAGAATTTAAGCTATGCATTATGCTATGTAGTCCGTTAGCCTAATTCCGTTATAATTATTATTTATAGCAAAATTTCATTACTCTGTGCCGTCACCTTTACGGACACTGCTTGATGGATCGAATAAAAGATTTCTAATGCAAACTAGGGATTAGGGAAACAATCTACAATAAACATGGGTGCATGAATTTCAGGTCCATTATTCTCCTTTCTATCTATTGCAGATCTTTATCTCTTTCTCCCTCTCCTTTTCTTTTGTTTTCCTTGCATTCTCGGAGTTTGATTACACAATCATGCAAATTATTTCTTTTTACATCTCCCACCACATTCAAAATTATAACTTCACACGTTAGTTGCAAATTAGGGTTAAAGGTAAGAGTAATATTGAAAAATTTAACATTTATTTTTTTATTTTTTATTTAAATAGAATATATAATATCAAAAAATAAATAAATCAGAATGTAAAGATTACAAAAATAAGGTAAAACCACTTTCAAAACCCTAGAAGCAACTCCCTCCCATTAGCTAAAATAATCCTAACTTCACTTTAATGATTACTTAATTTAGAAACAAGACAAATCATTTGGGGCATATACAAAAAATAAAATAGCGACGGTTATTAAGGAGAGATGCAGTATTAGTCAAGTCATCTTAGAAGATTTATAATGCTAGCATAACGATGAAGGTGGTTTGAATAATTTTTTGTGGGACCCAAAATGTTACATTAGATTTATTTCATATGTTCAGTGCAAACTACTACTCCACATCCTATAAAAAAAATAGTGAATGACTCACTTAAAAACAATGTGAAAAATGAATTGACAATGAGGCATACCAGTCAAGCGTGCAAACCCTGCAACGCGGATATGCCGCCGAAGCCCATCCACACATCAGCCAGGCAGACTGGCGACCTAAATGCATTGGAGATGCTTTTAGTATTAATGGGGTAAATAAAGAAAATATTAAACATAAATTATTACTTTAACCACATCAACTCTTTTTCTTAATTCATGTGGAAAAAAAAAGAAATATGTCTATCTTTGTGTAATGGAGGCACATCTGCTGCTCGTCTGGAAAGGCAATTCTCTATATGTGAAATTTTAAAGTCAAATGACAAGAGGTAGTAGCGCAGTTGTTTGACGTCCACCTCGTGTGATTCCTCCCATAGCATGCCAAGAGTAAGGTTGACCAGAAAGACAATTCTCAATATATATGTGAAATTCTAAAGTCAAGTGACAAGAGGCAGTGACGCAGTTAGCTGATTCCCCCATAGCATCGCCAAGAGTAAGGTCCCGACTTTGAATCATCCATGATACATCCAAGTGTGCTTTGTATTACAAAATCCTAACCGAATTATTTAGAACAAATACCAGAATATCAATTAAAAAAATTAAAATCAAACCAGCATGATCTAATTTTTATGAATTACTTGCTGGCTTAAAAAAGATGAAACAATAAAGACAAAATAACAAGAAGTTAGAGCATGAACTTTATTTATTGGGTTCTGACTCTATATTTCTCTCATAATTGTAAACGTTATTTACTTATTGATTTTACTCTACTGAAAAATGTATAAAAGGATGTGGAATCAGGATTGATCGCTCAAGTCCAACCAAGTTTTCTCAAAATTTAGGATGAAAATGGGAGCAGGTGGCGGCGGATACAATAATCTCCAGTTCGATCCCGCCTCCTCCATCTCGTCACCATCCCAATCCAACCCTGACATTGGGGATGGACGAAGATCTCATCCTCAGACTAGGCAAGGCCCAATCCCAAATGGGAAAAGTGGGGAATTTCCCCCCTCATATCATGGCTTTCAGTCCAGCTCTAACTAGAAAATATTAGGGAAATTTTGACAAACATATGTCAAATACAACCCTTTATATATATATATATATATATATATATATATATATATATATATATATATATATATATATGTCAAACGAAATAACACAAACAAAATATTTTATGCATTTTTCTAATTGTATTTAGTATGTTAGGTGGGATGGAGCCGAGGCGAGTAAGAGTGAGGTCGGAGATGTCACCTAACCCGCCCTTGACCCCAACCCTAGTACCGGGGCAAAATTAATGATCCTCGTCCCCACCCCCAGCTTAAACCATGGAATCTCTGACCAACTGAATCAAGTCGTATTAGGCTTCTGATTAAGTCGGGTCCATTGTCATATTCTACTCAAACTAATTTGCCAAGCGTGGACATTTATTGATACAATTATTATTATTTTGTCCATGTACAAAATTATTTCTTCATTCCAACATATGTAGTGTACATGATATTGATCTACAACTTTTTGGGATCAAACCCTTGTATACTTCACCAATACACAGACTTGTTTCTTTTTCAATTTTTTTTTCTCCTGGGTAACCAATACATTCACGTAAACGGTGCATGTGCACAAATAAATAACTCAAGGACCAAGTAAGCAAAGCGTAACCCTCTTCACAACCAAATTCAAGAAATTAATGCAAATATGAATCTTCGGTTTCAGGGAAATGATGCCGCTTGTACCATCGGCAAAGCATAACCCAAATATATTCCTCTTAATTTGACATCAAGTTGACATACAGCTACTGCTTCGACAAATTCTATACTGTGTCCTGATCGATTGGTTCAATATACCAATTCTAGCGTTTCTAACAGGGTCTATGTTGGAGAAATTGGTTTCCTAAAAGAATTAAAGTGTCATGATGACATTTTCTCATCAATATTATTATATGTTACACCGCTCGATTTTTAATGCTATTGAGATTATCACGAAATGATATAACATGTGAGAAAACAAATTAATGATGTGAATGATAAATTTGTATAAAGTGGGGTGGATGAAATGTAGTAAATGGGTTTTAAACCCACATCCCACATGGAAGTGAAATTCACTTTATAAGTAAAAATGGTTCACATAGTTTTATATTGTATTTGCTAATATTATGCCCCAGGTGAGAATCTCGCGTGCGCCCTTGCAGGGGGTGAAAATCTAAAGTCTTGTTGATGCAAAAACTCGCAGGCCTGATCTCCTGCAATTCATTTCGAATTGATGGTGTTGACTGTTTCTGCAATTCATTTGGTTTATTGTTTCTGCATAATTCTAATATATAATAACAGTGTTTTGTTTATTCTTCTTGTATAAAAATAGTAAACGGTAGCAGTATACAGTCTCAGTTTATTTTTTCTGCACTGTTTTGATTTATTCTGTTCAGTAAAACAGTGGCAGTAATATTTTCAGTGAAACATAAATAATCCAACAGTCTATTCTAGATATATGTAAAATCTTTTTCCTTCGATGCCCAATGCTTATATACGTGATACCGCAAGGGCAAGAATCATAAGCCCAAATCTCCAGTGGAAAAAACCAAAGATTTCACAGGGGATGAGAGAATTAAGCTATTTGCTATCAGCCATATATAAATTAATGATCCAAATTCAATGAAAAAGTTCAGCTCCAAGAGCTAGAACAAATTGAATAACTTTTTCTTCAATCAGCTTAATTAATACTCCCTCCATTCCTTATTAATTGTCGTTTAGGAGAAATCTAGGAGTCCAAATTAATTGTCGTTTAAGGTTCTTTTGTTAGGTGTCAACAATTCATTTCAATTATACCCTCAACATTTTCCTTTCTTTATAATATAGAAGTGAGAGAGAAAGAGAGGGAGGATGGGGTAGTATTGGAAGTTTAGGTGGAATGGACAACTTCCTTAATTTTCTCAAATTGTCTAAAGAGTCTTATATTTAGGAATGGAGGGAGTAGGAACCAAAATTGATCTTAGATGTCCCCATTGCAGTAAAGTTGAGTTATTCTTAATATTTTAGTCTCAAAAAACAAATTTAAATAATCAAACTAGCTTCTAGTTTCTTTAATTTCAACCTTGGTCGGTCTAACTTGCCAAAACTCAATTTTAAGGAGAAAATCTTACAACATACAGAACCAAAACAGTCTATGCATACCTTGTTACACCCTAAAACTTTATATACAACATATAGTCCAGGCAAGTTGTGGCGATCGGACCTTTTTTTCTTCTGCTAAGTAAGTGGGCTTTGGTTAAATCAACTCCCGCTGCATGACTGAGTCATCTCGAACAATATACAGGCATGTATTAGTTATCAAAGTTATACTCCTATTACATTATAGAACGCATATAAGTCTTCAACAACTTCAATTTTAAAATAAAATAAAAAATCTTCTTTAAGGAGATACAACAGTCTCATGCACATCTCTGATGCATTCCAAGTTACTACTCTGATATAGAATTGATTAATAAATTTGTTACTTATGGTGGGATTGCAATGTCATAGATTTAGCTTGGTGAAAGTGTCACATTGGTGAACAGATATAGCAATGGGTCAATCAAACTTTTCATGTTAACGCAGAAAAGTAAATTTTTGCTGCGAATCACAATAGTAGCAGTGTTACCTTAGTTCCCCTCGCCAGACTGTATCACAAAAAAAAAAAAAAACCAATTTCAATGGCCAATCTAAAGTTTCTTCCAGTAATTTAAAATATTTAGAATAATGAGGATGATTGTCCTTTCCACCAACATTCAAGATAGGGATGGCAATTTAACCCGTGATCCGTTGATCCGATCCGTCCCGATAGGATTTGGGGCAAATCAGATCTGATCCGTATAGAATTTGGGGCAGATCAGATCCGATCCGCGAACGGAGCAGATCAAATTCGGATTTCACTGCTGCCCCGATCCGCCCCGATCCGCTCCGATACGATCCGTACATTTATAATAATAAGAGGATTTTATGTGCTAATAATTTAATTGCGTTTTTAGTCCACAATATATATACTCTCTTCAACAACCCTAGAACAAAAATTCCCAAATTCTAGCGCCGCTAGAATCTCTCTCCACCGACTTGAACTCCTCGGAGCCTTAGGAGAAAACAAGTATTGATCGGAAGTAGAGATCTCATTTCTCCGGCGGAGTTTGTGAATATCAGGAGACCTAACATCAGAAGCAGCATTATCCGACGTCGTCACTGGACGAATCATAGAGAAGTACAGAGGCACAAGCTTTCCGTCGGAGAAAAGCTCATCTGCTGGAAGCATAATTACTGGATCTTCAAGCCGAAACTCAAAATCAACAAAATCCTTACGGGAAGCTTCTTCAGTTTTTAGTACCATGAGATGCGTTTGTGTCAAAAGTGATGATGCTTATTGCCTGTGTGGATCTTTGTTCTGCTTAGAAAAGTGGTTCCTTGCTATCAAAATCCATTGCTTTTGTATGTAGATCTGATTCCTCGTGCTCATCTTTTACTGCAACTGCATTCTCAGACGCCTTCGCATTACCTCCGGCGGCCTTACAGCCATTCTCATTATTAGAGAAGGAAACTCACGGCTTACAGCCATTCTCATTAAAAAAAAAATTTAAAAAAAAAAAAAAAAAAAAAAATCAGCCAGATCGGATCGGATCGGATCCGCTCCGGACGGAGCAGATCACGGATCAACAAAATCTGATCCGAGCCGGATCACGGATCGGATCGGATCGGCATGGGGCCATTGCGGATCAGATCAGATCGCGGACCGATCCGCCCCGATCTGCCCCGTTGCCATCCCTAATTCAAGATGAGCCATCAAAAAAGTTGACCAGAGTAGAGAAAAAAAGGAATTTGTTTTGGGTAAGCTTGCAACCGCCAGCTAATCTTCTTAGAGTGAATCAAAATTAAGTTTCAAAACTCCAAAACTACTTAACAAATTATTATTTCAAATATTCAAATTCATTTGTAACTTCTATATTCAATTTTGTAACCTTCGTATATTTATTTTATAACTCCTAAATATTTTAATTCCTCACCAATAAATTATGTAACTTCCAAATGATTTATAACCTCCTATTTTATGTTGCAACTCCCAAATTGTTAATTTAAAATGGAGTTATGGAAATAATTTTACTATTATATAAGAGGAGGTACAGGAATCGGGTAGCCCAAGTGGTAAGGCTACCCGACCACGGGACGGAGGTCCCGTGGTCGATTCCCGTATCTCCCCTTGTGGGGCAAATAAATTCTCCTCTTGTGAGGCTAAATTCCCTCCCCAGGCATGGGGCATGCTACAATCTCCCTATCTAGGGTACTCTCCACTCTTCCCCTTCGGGGGCAATCGCCTTCGGGCGTCAAAAAAAAATATATATATAATAGGAGGTGAAACTAGGGAAATATTATCTTTAAAATAATTCTTGCTAAGTATTTCCCACGAGAATCTTACTAAGTATTATACGATAACATTTCCAATTCTATAAATATATTGCGAATTCTGAGTGGCAAATTGGCATCCTAGGTCATAAAACAATTTATATTTTAGACACCGGGTTCAAAAACTATGTTTTCAAATGTTTCTATCCTAAAATAATTTATATTTGGTGCACTCAATCCTTCCGTAAAAAAAAATAAAAAGTCAACAGTTAGTTTGAAATTTAAAATCGGTCAACGTCAAAAATTAAAAGGGCAAATTTGGATATTCCAAATAAAACCCCCACCCGTCCCCACCCCATCCCATTCCCGACCCGCCCCAGTTCGAACTACCCATCGACCCACCCATACCCGACGTGGGTCCCTATAAATAACCCATAGCATCAACAAACTTAGCAAAAAAAACAAAAAAAAAAAAACCTATAGCATCAACAAGAAACACAAGTTCTCTTGTTCTTTATTTTCCTTCACCCCGAAATTGAAAAACAAAATCCCTAATCTTAATGCCCTAAAATGGCTACATTCAGCTATAACAAGAGCAACAGAATATATCTTCCTCAAGAGCTTGAAGAGGGTGATGAAGACAACTCAAGAACACGTATTTTCCAAGAAAAAATGGGTAGATCGGTGCCCCAATTCTGCAAATGCCCAGAGCTAATTCCTACTGAAATGTGAACTTCTTGGACTATTTTGAACCCAGGTAGACGATTTTTGACTTGTGAAAGAAATGTGAGTGTAATGGGTGGCAAAAAATGTAAGTTTTTTTGGTGGGTTAATGCTCCATTGTGTGAAAGAGGAAAGGAAGTCATGCCCGGTATAATGCGAAAGTTGAAGACAAATGATGCTGAAGCAATTGAGTACAAGAGGAAAATAAAGAATTTGTGGTTTGCATTGTTTGTTTCATGTCTGTTTTTTGTTATGTATCTGTTGAAATATTAGGGAAGTTGGTGAATTTGGCTGTGTTTCTTGTATTTTGGTTGGTGAATTTGGTTAATGTAATGTTATTTTGGAATAAACATGTGTATCATGGATGTTAAATTCTATTTGTTTGTATTCTAAATAATTAAAAATCTGGAATAAACAAGTGTATATTGGCTGCATGACAAAATGGGCCGCAAAATAACCATATAAAAACAGTGGAAAACTGCCAAAAGAGTAGATATATTAACTATTGCAACCATTCCAACCATCTTACATAAGTAAATGCAAAAGTGGGCAAAGTGGTGAACAAAAAAATGTAGTCAACAGTCTAAAGCTGCCAAAACATTAGCTACACCACACCACACCCACATGTTTACTAATATACTATTGCAAGATTCCCACTACAATACTAGCATATCAAACAAAAAGCTTTGTTGCACATCTCTCTTCATATGCACCTCATTTGGTCTTCAAACTTCCAATGACTGAAACAAGCAAAAACAGTGGGTCAGTGCACATGCACAAAATATTAGACATACAAGTATTACCAAGTGTAGTTGAAAATTTGAAATACCTTATATTACTAAGTAATTCTCCTGTTGCAGTTCCATTTCTGCATTAGCAAGTTCATGTAGCTCAGATTCTGCCTCAGCTTCTCTTTTGGTAGCTTCAGCTTCAGATTTCTCCTTTGCAAGTTTCACCCTTAAGATCTTGCATCCCTTCCTATTGTGTCCAAGTTCTTGGCAATGATTGCATTTGTTGAGCTTTTGTACATGTGAATGTTTTGGACACTTACTTGCATTATGTCCATTAGCCCCACATTTTTTGCAAGTTGCACTAACAAGACCAGTCCTCACCAGTATCTTACTCCCATTTGCACCCACATTGAAACCAGGTTCACCATACTCGGCTCTTCTTTTCTTCTTTGATCTACCTGACATTCTTATCACTACTGGGGGCAATACTGGAATTTTTGTTGATTTGGGCCAGTTGTTTAGCCCATTGGTTGGGCAAATAATGTACTTGTAGGCTTCAACAGAGTAGCAAAGGTCTATGTATGATTCTCGCCTCATATGGAGTAAACCTAGTGCAGTAACAACATGAGAAAAAAAACAACATGAGCACATGGGATTCCTGACAAATCCCATTTCATACAGCTACAACTTCTCTTAGCAATATCAACAGTGAACCTAAATACATGCATAACAGAATAAGTGTCCAACTTTAACAAACACTTGAACATAATCAATTAAGATTCAGTAAAAAACTTGCCTTTGGTACAAGAAAAGGTATTTTCTTCACTGATTTGCTGTTAAGACTCTTACCAACAACATTCATAATATCCACTACAAAGCTGTGTAACATATACATCAACAATAAATACTTAATCATAACATATATATCACAAAACATTAGTGTACATAAGATAGGATGTCACTTACTTCCTAATCACAAGCCCATTGCTTTGTTCAGCAGCATGTAGTGAGTCCAACAGTAAAATGCATTGACTAGGGACCAATGTGACCTACAACAATTCATCTATTATTGATATGTGACTAATGTAACATATTTTACAAGAAAATTACAAAAAATGGAATCTATTTACCACAACACAATTGGAACTACAATGTATTTCTTAGCAAGGTCCATCAAAGATATCCATTCCAAAACCTTTAACTTGCCATGTGTTGCATATAGATTAAACCATAATGAGTCCAATAAACATACATACTTCTTCTTATCATCAGTCAATTCGTTCCAGATAAGTCTACAAAAGTTGTGAAATTTCAGTTTGTAAGCATAAAATTTAAACCTAACAAAAAACACAACAAAATAATGAATACTACAATATCACATACCCGAAATAAGATTCAACTTTCCTAGAATCTAACATCCCCTTCATAATATTCGAGGGATTTGACGATTTGCGTCCGCAATTTTGACCACGATATCTTCGAACCCGATTTGGTACCATCTTTCATCTCAACTATTTCAAATCCTTCTTTCATCACTATGTAAGTTTTGATTTGGGATTGTAAAGGTTCAAGATATGAACTGAGAGGAATGGCAATTTTTTAGTTTTTCTTCTCACGTCGAAGGAACCATAGTTTTTCTTCAACCTCCAACCTCTTCTTCCTCTCCCACTTCATTTCAAGAAACTTATCTTTTTTTCAACTCGAATTCAACAAAATCAAATAGCAGCACCGACCTTCCTCTGATTATGGGACTCTGAATTACTTCAATAAGGTCAACTTCCAAATGCATAAATAAAAGCCATCAATTATAAGGAAAGGTGAAGGAAATTATAACTTACCTTCCCCTGTTTCAGAATTGATTTTGGATTGTGCCATTTGAGGGGGAAAGAAAAAGAGTCATTCATCGATTTACAGATCAAAAGACATTTAATCAAGATTTACAGATCTCGAGAACCCATTTGGTGAAAAACTCAAATCCCTTTTCAACTACACCAAAGTCGTCGGAACTCTGTTCGGGAACGGCGATGACACGTCCATTTCGCATTCCAAGAAGATGCCTGTCGGATTCCGGTATTTCTAGTTGAGCTAGCAATGCCTACAAGTGTTCTGGTTAAAGAAATGGCTTATGGGTTGCTCCGAATTGCCCTCGAATGTGACCGGAGGTCGGAGAAAATCTAAAGCCAAAGGAAACTCCGACCAAAGCCAATTGCTTCTTTTGAGGTCGAATTGAAAGGGAATGGGTGTCGGCTGTGGGGGAGGTGGATGGGTGTCGGCGTTGGGGGAAGTGGATGGGGGTGTCGGCGGTGGGGGAAAGTGGATGGGGGTGGCGATGGGAAAGTGGAAGGGGGAGGGGGTGGGGTGGGCTTGGGGGAGCTGGATGGGTGTCGGCGGTGGGGAAGTGGAAGGGGGTGTCGAAAGTGGAAGTGGAAGTGTCGACTGTACTATATGGAGAGAATGATCGGAGTCGAACCCACCCGAACCTTTTTTTTATCAAAAAAAAATTATGGAGCGGAGGGGTGGAAGGATCTGGTGTGGCTGCTCCATTTGTGCATCTGGGGTCAACTGTACGACAAAAGTACTTGTGCGAGTGACACGAGTGCTAAGCCGCCGTTTCTCGTCGGAATTCGTCAGATTTAGACTTTAATAACTCCCTATTAATAGTTAGGGACATAATTGCGGATTAATTTAAAAATGAGTAATATGCTCTAAATAGCCCGAAATTATTTCGAAATTTTAAATGTTGTGCCATGTAAAATTTACAAGCAACGTAAAATGAGCTCCGACGTTTATTCCGGTTAAAATTCCCCTAGCGTACCGGCCACATAAGGGTACAAAAAAAAAAAAAAAAAAAAACGACCACCATTATCGTCCCCTCCCAGTGAAGCTTGTCCTCTGATTTCCACAAACAGCTCCCGAGAGTAGCTCGTGGGGCCTCAATCTTATAAGATTTCCAATGTTTCTTTAAGAATTGCAAAGAAGGACCAGGAAGCCCACCTACTTCCGATTCAATTAACAACCATGATAATTCATCCTTTGCACGGTCCAACAATTCCAAATCTGCCTGCAAGAAAAACCCAGTAATTCCATTCCTAGCAATGGCTTTACAATTGCGAGAATGCTTCGCTACAAGATGTGATTCTCTAGTCAAATCGCGAAAACTCTTAGATAATGGTCTGAATTGGATCAGAGTTATAGGAGGCAAACGGGAAAAAAGATCATAAAGAATATCGGTTGGTGCTTCAATGGAGAACTCATCAATTTGGTGGTCTTGGGAAATTCCCGAGTTTCTTCCAACAGATTCTTCTTGTTGTGACGAGTAAACGAAAGTGGTAATCTCTGCGGAATATTACCAAATCTCTGCAGAGATTACATATATTAGGAAATGGATTCACATTATTTTGATTTTGTAGTGTTTTTTGAAGGATTGAAGAGAATGATATGGGTTTGATTAGGGATTTCTATGTAATAATAGAATAACAGCGGCTGGGAGGGGATGATAATGTTGGTCAATTTTTTTGGACAATTATACCCCTCACGTGTAGAGATGTTAATCGAATATGCAAATGGGAAACTGAGCATAGATACTCACGCTCACCACATAAAAATCGAAAGTGCTCACGCTCAGCCCTGGGAAAAAGCTCACAAACTTTGAGCTCACGCTCACTCACATTTTAACACGAGCTCGAGCTTAGCTCACGAGCTTCCCAAGCTCACTTATATTAGCGAAGAAAACGAAAATCCCTGTCTCAAGAATAGATAATACAAATGAGCCTTAAAACTAAATTTGGACAAGAATACACAAAAAAGAAGCAAAAGTTTCGTAATTGTTTGATATGCTAATAAAAGGAGTCTTTATATAAAAAAACAAAAACAAGAGAATCCACGCACTTAAAATTTTAACAAATGATAAATTTGCAAATTTCAAAAGATTGATTTAATTCCATTGTCATGTGCAATTCCAATTTTGACAATCCCATTGAATTCTTTTACACCATCTCACTTTTTGTTGTGATTCATCCCAATGTATTTTTGTACTGTGTTTTCCTACGCTGTCTTTTCATGTTTTCTCTTCCTTTAACTTTTCATGACTGCCTCTCTCTTGTTGTAAGACTCATTCTTTAATATAATCTCCTTTCTACCAAAAAAAAAGACTATTGAATTAATCCACACATTATAATTATAATTATAATGTATATAAGTTTTTTTTAAAATTAGTATTATTATTATATATATATATATATATAATATTTTAATTATATTAATCTTATTCTGGGTTCGAGCTTTTTTTCTAGTGAGCGGGGTCAAGCTCACGCTCAGCCCACATAAGAAGCGAGCTTGAATATTAAGCTCACGCTCACATTACCTCAGCTCATGCTCACATTTTTTCGAGCTATGTGAGCCGGGTTCGGGCCGGCCCTACTCACGTGAGGGGAATTTTTTGAATTTTGACCGGAATAAGTGTCCGAGTTCATTTTTTGCTGTCCGTAAATTTTAATGGCTAAAATCGCAAAAGAATAATTATTTTTGCTCAATATTTAAAATTTCGAAATAATTTAGGGTTATTTATTGTATATTATCCTTTAAAAATATATAAGTATTTTCTTCATGCAAAAATACAAATGGCAAGAAACACGTGCCACTTGTCAATTGATGTCACATGCAGTAATACAAATAAATTTCAATCAAGTCCATTATTAAAGTTTTGTGTTCACTTTTATGCACAATAGTTTAATGTCATTTTCTATTTAGTACTTATCTTGAGTTTTCTCTTTTCTCTTAATTTTCACAAAATTGGTCGCTTGTTTATGCAATTCCATATTTTACAAGCTTAAACTACGGTGAAATTATATACCTAAGTTTTAGTTTTAGGTCAATGACCTACGATTCCTCATTAATGTATTTATTCACATTTTATTTCTTGCTATATAAGTGAAGGTGTTATAAATTTGGCTGTGATTTAACACTCTATAAGGTCTCGTAATCCTAGGACTTCATGTTACTGATTTGTGTTTGGTAAGTCTTCATGTTAGTGATTGCATGAGTACATTGGGTGTCTTTTGCTCTTATAATAAAAAGTATTTTTCTTTTTGCCTCTCATTTTGTGTAGTCCCTTCGTTTTATTATACTAATCTCATCTCATTCATTTTAATTGGTTCCGTGCCTGAAAATGGTATTATAGTTATTCTTAGTTTTAAAATATTTATGCTTAGAAGCATCATTTGATCGTTCCAACTCAATTATCATCCCTCTATCGATCGCTTTCTTTCTCACATTTTTTATGTGTGCGCATCTTTAAATGTACGTGAAACTCCAGTTTAAATATGGTAACAAATTTTTGAAATTTTTTCACCTAAGAATTCTTTGCACATATAATAGAATGCAAACCAAACTAGATGTAAGGAATTTTGATTAGAAATCTGAACTTCTTATTTAGGAAAATCTTTGGAATCGCTAAAATGTGAATCTAATTTATCAGCACATGGAGAATAGAAATGTCTAAAAAGTCGTGGTCAAAGAAGATACATGCGTTACTCTTGTTTCTGTTTCACTTAGAGTGCGCTAGATGTTAGTTCGAAAAATACGAAATAATTTTTTCTTTAAACCTTTGTATAGTTCTTGTCTCTTCAAGTGTTAGTCCTATCACGTGCCCCTATATCGCGTCATGAGTTAGAAGATAAACTCCTCTTTCTTATTTACCTTGCATGTTGAAGATCTTCAATGCTATTAAAAGACGCTAATCGTGTATCATATATTTTAAAAAAACAATTGCGTGTCTGTCACACACAACTACATTATATGTGATTTTAACTGAAGTATATTTTTTTGAATTTACTAATAGTTTATTTCAAATTTAATCTTCGCACATGAAAAAAAAGGAGAAATGTGTTTCGATACAATCATTATGAATTATGAATTTATAAAGATTAAGGATGTATTTTAGTTCAACTAAAAAAAGAAGGAATGTATTTTAATTTGATTCAAACGAGAGGATAAATTGTATAATTAACCGAAAAAAAAGGAAAAAGGCTTTTATACGTGTTATTGTTTTTGAGGTAAGCATTATATACGTGTTGTGTTATGACCCAATTGAAATGGTAATTATCCTCCCTCTTCTATAAGTTCCATACGGCCGTCTCGGTCCGTAGTAGGTCTTCCATTACAGTCTCTTCTGCTGAACTCTGTTGTATTGTAAGTTCTATTTAATGGAGAAAAATCAGCTCTACAGATTTAGTAGTTCGAACAGCTACGGAGGCGGCGGAGCAGCAGAAGCTAACCTGTCCAGCGGCGGCGGCAGCGGCAGCATGTATATCTCGAGATCCTTGGCGCCGGAATCTTTCACGTCTGCCGACCTCCCTTCCTTCCTAGGCTCTTCTAGATATTTAGGTTATTCTTCGGATCCATTCTCCTCCTCCAGGTTATTTAGTCGCGAAGACGGTTATTTAGCCACCGCCGCCGTCAATAGAATTCCAGGTGGTGTGGCGGTTGGTTCTTCTCCGGTGACCTCTCGCTGGTCTGGGCCTCCTGGTGTTGAACCTTCTTCTTCTTCTGCTGATGATCTTCTTTACAACCCTGGCTACAAGCGTCCTACCTCTGAAGGTAATGCTCTTGCTCTTCATCTACTATAGATTTTGATATTCGTCTCTGTACTGTATAGTATTATTTTCATTGCTTACAGTAGTATTTGATTGAGGATGCTCAAAGTCAATTGCACATTCTTACCATTGTAGATGGAGCATTATTCATTGGGAAACTCTGACTTAGCTCATAAGCAGGCTAATATGTATATTAAATTTAAGTATATATTCTTCTAAAAAAATATTTTTACTAAGTAAATAAAGATGTACACATTTTTTTATCTCATCCGTAAAGGATCATTAAATTCTTATTGATATAAGCATAAACTGGAGGTAATATCTAGTGTGTATATATAACCTTGTTACTGCAAGCATTTGAAGGCAGTGACCTACTTCCATGATTGGACGATGTTATGGTGCCACATTACAATTATTTATTATAAATATTTTTTTATAAATAACTTTTTGCTTAAATTTGAAGAAGGTTTAGAGCTGGGATGCTCACGCTCTCCCTGGGCGTGAGAGTGTGAGATTCAGTTACAGTTGGTAAACTAACGAAGGGAAGAATAGCATTATACAGCCATATTAAAGAAGCACTGAGTATTGCAATTTAGCGCGTATGCCGAACAGTGTTGTCAGTTAAATTTGTAGAGCATCAATTGAGTGGCTCCAGACAATAGCTTCAAATGGAGAGCCATAATAGAAATCTATTCAAGCAATTCGTACTCATATCATAGACATTTTACAAACTGTATATTTATACAATCTATGTAGTACTTGGAAAATGTGGCATTTATGCAATTAACAGGCTAGTGTATTAAGTACTGAATAGCTGCACGCTCGCATAATCTTTCCCTAAGATTTTCAATGTAATTAGGTAAGGAGAAATATTAAGTTAAATTGATTATGCATTTAATTCTCCATGAAGAAAAGAGCTCAGGAAAAAGGGAAACTGCATTTGCTACTGTTGCATTGATAGACAAAAATTCCCCCCCCGTTCAAAAACTGAATTTCCATTTTCCTCTTCATCTTGATTTTGGATGGAGTGAGTATTAACTGTGCACTTAGGTATTTACACCGACTTACCAATTATTGTTTTGTTAGATTATCTACTACTTTTTCATTTATGAAAACAAATATACATTTATTCACTTGGGGCCTACTATTAACTGAAGTTTATTTTCCTAGTTTCTAGTCAAGTTGGTTAAGCATCTCTGTATTGTCATACTTGTGATCTTTGATTGTTTCCTGGGTTGCGCGTTTTGCTAGCCCTTGTAGAAATGTAAAGTCATGCTAATATGATAAGTATATGGATTTGATGTGTTTATATATGTCTACCATCTATTCTAGCACTATATCATCAGAATGTTATGGGTGCCCATAACACGATTGGGCAAACTGAAGCTTGGTTTTCCACCAATCCCTTAGCCAAGCGCCCTAGATTTGAAAGTGCAAGCAATTTGCCCATTTACCCCCAGAGGCCTGGAGAGAAGGACTGTTCCTATTATATGCTCACAAGAACCTGTAAGTTTGGAGATAGCTGCAAGTTTGACCATCCTATTTGGGTTCCAGAGGGTGGAATCCCAGATTGGAAAGAGGTGATTGTTTGTTATATTATACTTATAGTATTAATTGTATACTTTTCTGTTACTATAGTCTCTATGACCGTTACTTTTATTTTGTAACCTATTTATATGCTCTTATTTTTTCATTTTTTCAAGTTAATTTGGGTTGCATGAATGTAGTCTTTGCCCCTACTATATTATACTTTTTGAACCTATTATGTATCATTACTTGTGTTTATCAAAATTTACTTCTTGTGTAACATCACATTTTCTTAAAAGATAACTAGTCCGAGTACACCCTTACCACCCACTAGATTTCTCCGACTGTTGCAACACGTGGCATGCAGGTGCCCTCATGATAATACTTGCATGTACTACTGTGATCTTGACGTGTTTAATGAAGTTTGGTTTGAGTAATAGTTTCTGTAAGACCATCTTCAAGCTTCCAAGTTAGCTCTGATATCATTAAAAGGATAACAGAATCATGCTGTTTCTCACTCATAGTTGGCATGTGATGTGATAGGGTTCTAAAGATGCTTATCTTGGTGTTCGAGAAATACGTGTATCAACTTTTTTAGGATTGTACTGGTAATTTGTTATCGTAGGGTGACAAATAGATTTCACCTACCTTGACATTCTTTCTGGGAAGTTTCCTTGCTTTTTGTCTCTAGGTAATTGTTCAGTATTGTAATTGCAGTTTTAAATTCTGTCTGATTCTGTACTTATTGCATTTGTTATTCACACCGTTAAGTATTTGATGCTTGGTTTCATTATTCATTCCAAACCATGGATCAGCCGGTTTTCTTCCTTTTACCTGCTCTTTCTTCTCACTAGAGCATTACCCAGCACAACTAATTGATTGTGGATGGGGACTTGCCCTTTCCTTTATATTCGTGTTGCCTACATTTCAAGGAGATTTTGCCTATTTGCTTTCTCTTTTGTCATTTTTGGAAATTCTTTTAATTTTTGGAAGTCGAAGTTGATAATTTTCCTGCAAAACTTACTCTGGGTTGCTTTTCAATACAGGTTCCGATGATTACTGACGGTGATTACCTTCCAGAGAGACCAGGGGACCCAGATTGTCCAGTAAGTTAAATATTAGTTCATCTCGGTGCTTTGTGACACTCATTAGTGCTTTTATTGACCACGTTGCCCATTTTTCCTCCAGTACTTTTTGAAGACTCAAAGGTGCAAATTTGGTAGCCGGTGCAAATTTAACCACCCAAAGGATAAGATGCCTCCTTTGGTAGGTTCTAGTTAAAGCGTTTGTAATAAATTGCTTTAGCAATTTTGATTTTTTTTCTAAGTCAATTTTGATATTATTTCCACTCCTTAATTCTGCTTCTTCCTACTAGGGTTCTTTGGAGAGTGTTGATGTTGCTATATTACCTGAGCGGCCATCTGAGCCACCGTGCGCGGTATGATATTTTTTTGTAATTATTTTGCACCTTTCTTATGAGATGGTACTTAAAGTCTTAGCTGGTTTCTTCTGTCATGTAGTTCTACATGAAGTCTGGCAAATGTAAATATGGTGCATCCTGCAAATTCCATCACCCAAAAGATTTACAAATCACACTTATTCAACAAGAGAATAACAACATAGAGGATCCTAGATCGGATGATAATGAAACCCACAATGATTTGAAGACGGTGACACCATCTATTTTCCCAGCAGTAATGCATAATTCCAAAGGTCTCCCAGTCAGACAGGTAATTTTATTTTAGGAGATTTGGCTCATTTCTTTGCATGAATCGGTCTATCACCGCTTTGGAGCATGGTGCCTCTAGCGGAACTTTTAATTTGTATTAGTCCTCTACTTCTCCCAAAATGTTTAGCATGGAAATATATTGTGGGTGGACTGTGCTTGAGAGTAGTTTGTTCTTCATTTCTCCACCCAGAGATACGGATACGAACCGGTATTGAGATTTGGTAATTGGGTGCTGTAGATTAGATCTTTGGGTATAAGCTTATTGCAACGTCAGACTAATTGTTCTAGGATCATCTCGCTCGCTAGAGCATGTTGGTCTAAGTATACCTAATGGCTGTGAACTTTCCCTTCTAAAGGGTAAAGGGACATTTGTTATATACAAATTGAACTTTAAATTTTAGTGAACATTCAAGATATTGTAAGTCGGCTCCGAACATTTTATAAAATGAGCTCCTGTTTTAGATTAAAGAATTCCTTACTTAGTTTTGTTTGAAGCTTTCAAACTGGCCGCTCTACTGTTGTCTACTAGGCACTAGCTTGACTTTTTGGATGGCTAGTGCTTTACCAGTATAAAATCTAGAGTAATGTGAAGCAGGACCTCTCACATGGTTCTGAAACTTCCTTTCTTTTGTTGTATCCAAAATTGGATTGAGGTTTTAGAATATGCTTATATATCTATACATGATCCAGTTTTTAGTTTGTCGCAAAGTTTATGCTCTATTTTCTATTTGTTAGGTTTCTTCCCTTAAAAAATACATAAGGTGGTCAGAAAATATTTGTGTTATTCTCATCTTGTGGAGATCAAAGCTTTCAAGTAGTTCTAGAATTGTTTTGCTTTTGGGAGCTTTTTAATGGATTAAAACGGGATTTTCTGTTTGATGTGTTCCCCCCTTGTTTTTAGATATAGTTAGAGGTGCAAGGCGCACAACGCTGCAACAGCTTTTCAATCTAAAAGACTAGACTCTTAGCAGTATGCATGTAACCATGAAATCACTGATTTTCATGAGGATACGCAGTTATATAGCAACAACCAGAATTGAATAATATGTCATGAACCATACCTAATGGCTCCTTTTATTCTTATTCTTTGTTTTTTTTTGCCGGAGGGGGAATTAGGAGAATTATTACTTCTGAATTTCCGCTAGCTATGAGAATTGCATAGTATTTTAAAGAGCTAGGATATTTAGCTACATTGAGTTTTAGCTAATTGATGAATTATCTAACTGAAGTCCGTTAACGTGGGCTTTTTACTCAACTGAGACATATTGTACAGCATATATTGAAAGCGTGTGTTTAACCACAGCAAGTTCAAGTGCCAACCCAATGTCTATTAGATAAACAAAATAAATAGAAATTAAAAGCATCTTATAACCTTTTTGAACTTTGAAAATGTTTGATAGCCTTCTTGCTTCAGGAGATAAGTTAGCCCTTTGCAGCAGTTTGACTGGCTTTTGTTTGTTCTTCAGTTACTATAATTCCTTTGTGAAGCGCAATAACTCAATGACATCCCATCTTGGTTTTTAGTACTGAGGCTCGAAAACTTCACCACCTATGTATTTTATATTGTGTATTGTGTAAAGGAGACAGTTTTGCTTTGTACTATCAATTTAGATTGAAAATACTTGAGCAGCAATATGTTATGTAATGCCTAAAGAAGGTATTCCTCCCTTGTACCTCGATTTACATTGTTCCTTTCAAAAGTTAGTTGTTTGCTTTGAGTATCAAATTTAATGTATACTGTTCACATATTCCTGTAACAGGGGGAAGTTGATTGTCCTTTCTACCTAAAAACTGGCAGGTAATTTATTCACGTCTTTGGAAACTGGGAAACTGAAGTCTTCTCTGTTTCTTCATCATCGTCTTCTTCTTAATATATGTTCAGTTGATGAGTTTCTGTCTCTTTATTTATTTGTTTATTTATTTCCTTGCGCAATCAATTAGCTGCAAGTATGGTCCAAGTTGTCGCTATAATCATCCAGAGAGAAACGGTAAGCAGCTGTTTCCCATTGTATACTGTTGAAAAAGTTTGTTTCTTTGCTTGATTCATCAATGCTCTAACGTTAAAACATTGCGTTTTTCAGCAATCAATCCTCCTGCCGTCATCATAGGCAGCACTCTTGTTGCCTCCCCTGAACGGCATTTGAATGCTGGTATTGTTAATCCAGCTGCATCTGTCTTACAAAGCTTTGACCTGAGGCTGACTCATCAACCGGTGAGCTAAGCATTCTAAAAGTCATGGGGATTTTGGCATTATTGCGAATTTTAACTTGGAAATAACAATCTCATTAGATTTGAAACTCTACACTAGGGATGGCAATGGGGCAGATCGGATCGGATATCTGTCTGATCCGATCCGCTCCGCATTATCCAAATTCTGATCCGATCCGATCCGTGATCCGCTCCGGATCAAAATTTTATGATCCGCGATCCGCTCCGCACGGGGCTGATCCGATCCGCTCCGATCCGATCCGTTCAGTCCTATTATTTTTAAAAAAAAATCATTAATTTTACCATAAAAATCATTATTTTTTTTTAAAATTCATAAAAAAAAGCCTCCAACAAGTATAATTAAAAATTTTATGCTAAATCAATTTTTAAACAAGTACAAATATTATATTAAAATGAAAATTAAACATAATTAAGCCTAATAATAACAATATTATAATAATTTTATATATATGGGGCAAAACGGGGCGGATCGGGGCGGATCGGATCGGAGCAGACACAAATACCAAATTTGATTTGCCCCGTCCTCGGATCGGAGCAGATCTGCTCCGTATTCTATACGGGGCAGATCGGATCTGCTCCAAAAGACGTTGGATCAGAGCGGGTCAACAGATCACGGATCAAATTGCCATCCCTACTCTACACAAGTGCTTTCCGTTTTGAAATGTAATATTTCAACATAAACTTATGTTTTGTGGCAGCTGCAGCTTGGATTGGCTACAAAAATATACCCGCAGCGACCAGGAGAGACTGAATGTGATGTGGGTAACCAAATGCTCTTAAATGAATTGGTTATGGCATATGTTCTATGTGAAATTCGTTTCACGGGTTCAGGAGAAAATGATATCATATAGGGTAGATATTTCTTGATTTTATTACTTGCTTTGTGAGTGCTAGTCTGTCAAGGCATGAGAGTTTCCTGTAACCTTTAACTGAAGAGGTCTTCTACCCCACGAAAATCACTTGGTGCCCTCGAATGTTCTGGCCCTTGTACTCTCTTGGTTGCTGAGTGTCCCGTAAGATGTTCTTGGTATCAGTCTGGATGGATGAGTATTGTGTACTTGTGCTCTGTTCTTATCCTTTCTCCATTTTATGAACTAACCATGAAGTTTTCCAAAGTTAGTGTACAAAATTGATTTCCAGGCACTGGTCACCTTCACTGTTAGTTTACTACTGTTGTAGCTTGATAAAAAATGCCATTAATTCAATTCAATTGAACAAATTCTCCCCTTTTCTATTCTAGTTATTTTTTATTCGGGCTTTTAAATTCTAGTTTTTGAATATGGTTTTTGTATTTTAGTTCTACATGAAAACTGGGCACTGCAAGTTTGGACAAATATGCAAGTTTCATCATCCTATTGATCGTTCAGCTCCAACAGGATTGACAAAAGAAGCTCAACTGCAAAGTGTTAAGCTCACTCTTGCAGGCTTACCTAGGAGAGAGGTAAGTATACATGTGTATGGGAGCGCGCACACTGATTCAAACATATATATGCATTTGCTATGTATTCATTTATATTGCTGTTGTAGTTTCCTTTCATTAGGGTCTATTTGGATTGTTTTTTAACTCAAAACCCTTTCTAATTTTTTCCCACTTTTCTCCTTTAGACCCCATTCAAACTAGTTTTCATTAAAGTTAAAATCCTAACAATGAACTGAGATTTTGGGCCGTATAACCAGAAAAAACTAGAATTCTTTAATTGCAACAACTACGGTTCTTAATATGTAGTACAATATTCATGTAAGTTGTAGATGCCCCCTTTTCGGAAGACAAAAGAAGAGAAGTCGAGGGATTAGTGTTACGACCTTACTAAAAAGCCAATAGGTCGTGTAATGAACCCGCATGTGTCAATTTGAAATGACCCCTTAACCCAAGTTTATGAACTACATGCTTCATTATAAATATCGTAAGCGGAGAAATTCAACTTATGGTATATCATACTCTGGAGGTTTATCTAGGAAAAGTAGAGGAATGGTGTTGCTGGTAAAAGGACTAGGTACCAAGGGAACTGTGAGGACATTTGATATTCTTCTTCTGCTGTTATTTGATTCCTCTATCATGGATAGTTATCAAGCTGTTTCGACTAAATAACTGATCGTCTCATGGAATTGCTTGATAATTTGTGGTAGCTTTGGATGTGCACTCCGTTTCTGTATGTAACATGCATTTTCTGACTTGAGGGTTGTAGGAACTCAAAGTTGTTGGTATATAGAGTTATGAAAACGGCTACATGATACTTAATTTCTCATTGTTGAAAGATGTTTCTGGCCTGGTTTTTATTTAGAGTTATCTCGTAACCATGGTGAATCTTGTCATTTTCCTGACTAGGGTGCTGTCCACTGCCCGTATTACATGAAGACTGGAACTTGCAAGTATGGTGCAACTTGCAAGTTTGATCATCCTCCTCCCGCAGAGGTCATGGCATTGGCTATTGGTTCTAGTGGAGGGCAGGGCAAGGAGGAACAAAATGTGGCCGAATCCAGCGAGGAACATTAGTGACGCTCTAACAGAGTATCTGTGGATTAATCTATCTAGTTTTTTTTTTTTGTGTGGGGGGGGGTTGTGTGTGGAATTTTCTCGGTCGTCTAGTGTAACTTTCTTCTTGTTACATATCATGTTCTGGGTTATTTCAATTCTTTAACTCCTCATTTTGGGGGAAGAGTTTGAGGATTGCTTTAATTGTCCGTTTCAATCAGTTAGTAAGCTATTATTCAACTCAAAAAAAAAAAAAAAGGTTGACAATTTAGTGTCATTTCATCCCAATTCCCAAATATCATTGTGGTTTCTTCTAGTGTATTGTTAGTATCTCTTTTGTGAGACAGTTGTAGTGTAATAGAATGTTCTCTGTGCAATACAATTATTTCTCTTCTAGTGTATTGTTAGCATCTCTTTCATGTTTCAAATATTGTTATATAATCAATCCTTCATTGTTTGGAAAAAAGAGAGTTGCGATGTTATTTAATATTGACCCTTGCAAAGTCGGAAAATATTTTTTTCAACAAAAAGGAAAACAAAAAATAGCAATAGTAATGAATCAACAATATTTTGCAAAAAATTGTAGATTTAAAATTTGTTTATTTTTTACTAGTTTTAATCTTAATACAATGTTATCAATTTTGCGGATATACTAGCTGAATACACCTTCGGTTGATGAGGTGCGGGTTGCTTTAAAGAGTTTGCTTAAGCAGAAACCATCGAGCCAGATGAGATGAAAATGGCCTTCTTACAGAAATTTGGGAAGATATTGGCTCAAATGCCACTTCCTTTTTCTTGACTTTCAAAATGGACCAACTGGTTTCTGCTGTGAATTTTACTTTTATTGTTTTGGTCCCGAAACATACAAAACCAATTATGATCACTGAGTTTTGATCCATTAGTCTTTGTAATTTCACTTCTAGGCTTATTTCTAGAGTTCTCGTTAATCAGCTTAAACTGGTCCTTGGTGAGGTTATCGATGAAAGTCAAAGTACATTCCTTCAAGGTCGTCGAATTTCAGATAACTTACCTTTTGAAGCCTTTCATACTATGCAACTTCTTCATCCAGATCCCGTAATTTTTGTGCTATGAAGTTAGATATACAAAAGGCTTTTGACTGGTTGGAACGGTGCTATCTCAAGTACATTATGGAAGCCATGTCCTTCCCGTCACTTTTTATTTCCCTCATTATGTCTTGTATTTCCTATGTTACATATCAGGTATTAATTAATGGCGAGCCCTCTCAGTGTATTGTGCCATCTCGTGATATACGCCAAGGGGATCATTTTGTCTCCTTTTCTTTTTATTCTGTGTGCTAAAGGGTGGTCTGCTATAATTAGACGGGTGGAGGCAAATAAGTTGATCTGTGGAATTAACTTCAGTGGTTCTGGGCCAACTATTTCACATATTCTCTTTGTTGATGATAGCCTTCTATTTTGTAAGGCGAATATGCACAATGTTGGGGGTCCTTTAAGATATCCTTAACTCGTATGAATCCTTTTCAGGTCAATGAATAAATTATGATAAATCTTTTATGTATTTAAATAAACATTTTGATGATTCTTCAGCTGAGAGCTTTGTAATTTCCTACAAGTAAAACGAGGCTTTGGTAAAGGGTAAATATTGTGGTCTCCCTTATATGACGGGTTGGTCCAAGAAGGAAATATTTATTTTTATTAAGGACCATATTTGGAAGAAGATTCATAGGTGGAAGGAGAAATTGTTATCGCCAGCGGGCAAGGAAGTTCTCATCAAATCGGTTATTCAAACAATTCCTACATATATAATGCATAATTTTCTTATTTCCAATGGTATTTGTGATGAAATTATGACCCCAATACTTGGTTTCTAGTGGAATTCTGGTTCAAAAGAACGTAGTATTCACTAGATGCTTTGGGGATAAGTTATGTCTTCCGAAAACTGAATGAGGTCTTGGTCTTCGGGATATACGTTCATTTAACTTAGCTCTTTTGGCTAAACACGGGCGGCGTATTTCTACAAATCCGAATTCTCTAATGGCGGGGGTTCTTAAATTAAAATATTTTCAACATACTTCTTTTTTGGATGCTCGTTTGGGTGACCGGTCATCCTTTGTTTGTCGTAGCATCTTAGAAGGAAAAACAACTTTAACGCGTTGTTTAAAGTGGTGAGTTGGAGGTGACTCATCAATTCAAGTATTCCAGAATAAATGGATGCCACTTTCGGATAGTTTCCATAATTTGCTTCGTCTTTCAAATTTTGATCAAGTTGGATTTGTTTTGGACTTTAGTATTGTGCTCGAAATGAGATGGAATTTGCCACTTTTACAAAGTATATTTCTTCCGTGTGAAGTGGACACTATTCTCCGCATTCATTTTCACCGAAATGGAGGACCAGATCGCTTAATTTGTCAGTTAAATGACATTGGACAATACTTGTTGTAATCGGGATATCATATTGAGTTGAAGAGTAAGTTGGTTTGCTTATCTTCTTCTGTTTCTTATGAAGCCAAATTATAGAATATGCTTTGGAAGGTCCCGACAATACCTCGGATCAAACACTTTTTTGGTGAGCGGTGCATTACTCTCTAAGTACTGGCTATAACGTTGCAAAGCAAACACAATCTTCCTCTGCTTGTTCTCTCGGCGATGAGTCGCGTGAAACCGGAATCCATTGACCTTTTCAATGTTCTTTTGAGCAAGATACATGGCTGCTTCATCCTCGATGTCTGTTCGGGCTCTCTCTATCTCATATTGGCATTAATAGCATTCTGCAATTTATTTTGGAAAAGGAGGAAAAGCCTATATAAAGTATTTTTCTTACAATTGCATGACATATATAGAAAGCTAGATGTCGATATGTTTTTCTTGCACTACAACCTGCCTTCGCAGTACCAGTCTCCTTACCTAAAATTTAAACTCATTGGCACTTGCCGTCTGCTGGAAAGTTGAAAGTTAAAAATGAACGTTGAAGGATCTTGGTCTTCTTCTGGAGCTGCGTGGGGTAGATTATTATGGAATCACTTGGGACATATATTTGTTGCATGGACTGGTTCGTCTTCGTTTGGTATTTCCTCCCATTTACATGCTGAAATTTTGGCAATCCATGAAGGATTGCGGATATTAAAAGCAGCTCCATTACATTCTTTCGAGGTTAAGAGTGACAATTTGGAATGTATTCAAAAACTTGGCTCTATGACTAAGGGTGTGCATTCGGTATTCGAAACTAAATTTCGGAATTCGGTTCGGTTTTATACGTTTTATGAAAATCAAACCGAACCGAACCAAACTTCTATGGAAATCGAATACCGAATACTGAAATTATTTCAGTATGGTTCGGTTCGGTTCGGTTTATACCGAACTTTCTTTTTTTTTTTCTTCTTGTGGAGCTCAACTTAATAAAAATTAGACAAAAGATAAATTATAATGCACAATTAAAATAAAAAACAATAAACTAAAAATTAAGAATAAAACTAAAACTCTACAATAATAACATAACTAATTAAGTCTCCAATAATTCGGGGTATGTGCGGGGGAATAATAGGAGTCAGACCTAACATTTGACAATAAATGCACAAAATGACTGCTCCCAGAATGTTACTGGAACAGATGCATTGATGACAACTCTAAGTAATATTAATAATACTTATAAGTATAATACAAATGTTTTTTATTAAGAAAAATAAAAATTGGTCTATTAAGTATTTCAGTAATTCGGTTTTAAAAATTTGAAAACCGAATACCAAAACGAAATATTTTGACTTTTTAAAAAACGATCCGAATAAACCAAAATACCAAATAAACCGAACCATATAATAAAATTCAGTTTGGTTCGATTCGGTATTTCGGTTTAACCGAATAGTGCCCTCTCTACGACAGCTGATCTCTCGTCTTTGGGTCACGTTTTTGCAGCTACTAGGATGTTGTTACAAAATGTCAATTATTCTACCATATCCTTTGTCTAGAGGCCCAGAAATTGATTAGAGACTATCTAGGTTGAAATTAAAACGTGAGGACTAAACCTGGTGAAATTAAAATTATAAAGGGAATATCAAGGTTGAAATTAAAACGTAGGGACTAAAGAGGAGAAACAAAAATTGCAAGGGGACTAAATAGACGAATATCCCTATTAAAATATAGAGAACAATTCAGCTAATTAATTCTGCGATGGCCTTTTAAGCGGAAAATTCTGATATGGACCGGGTCCATGTGGTACAGATTTGGCCACATCCCTGCAGAATGAGGAGAGAGAAGGAAATGCAGTGATGTGGCCAAATCTGGACTGCATGGTCCAGTGAACCCGGTCCATATCAGAAGTGTTCCTTTTAAGCTTTTTAGTATCTCTTTCCTATTCTGTTTCCATTTTCTGGAATAGTTACAAAATTCATGAGGAAGGGCTAGACTGAAAATGTTGGCTAAAAGGGCCTTAAAGAACGGGTAGTGATAATGCCAGAGCAAGAATCCTCCTGCAAGAGCGATTTACGTGCATGTGATAAAATTATCCCTCTAACATATTAACTAAATCTTTTAATTATTTTTTTCTATTTTCTCTCCCAAAATTTTCTCTCTATACTGCCATGATCTTTCTCTCTCCCTAGATTCTTTCCTTATTTTTTCTCTCAATCTCTCTTGATTTTTGTTTCTATATCTGGTTTTTTTTTTTCTTTCAATTTTTCCTCTCTGTTTTTTTTCCTTCTCTCCATCTCCAAGTGATTTTGTTTTCTTCTCTGTTTTCTAAATATTTTATCTTCTCTCAATTTCCTCACTGAATAGACCATTTTCTTGGATTGAATCATTCAACAATAGTATAAAATCGAAAGCTCAATAAAAATAATAAAATTTACCTCTTTTACCGAAAGTAGTTGAAAATTATCTGGACATATATATATATAAAATTCAAAGTTAGACAAAAGAGCAAGAAGAGATAATGAAAGAGAAGAATAGAGAAGGAAACAAAATCAATTGGAGATGGAGAGAAGAAAAAAACGAAAAAAAAACAGAGAGGAAAAAACGAAAAAACAACAGATATGTAAACAAAAATCATATGAAAATAGAGAAATTGAGAGAAAAATAAGTAAAGAATCTAGGGGAGAGAGAAATATCAGGCCAGGATAGAGAGACAATATTGGGAGAGAAAATATAAAAAATAATTAAAAGATTTAGTTAATATGTTAGAGGGTTAATTTTGTCACATGCACGTAAATCGCTCTTGCAGGAGGATTCTTACTCTGGCATTATCACTACCCTTTAAGAACTGAGCTAGATATGGTTCATTAAAAATCTTTCCTTTCCGGAAGTGATTCTTTAAAATTCTTCATGTTTGAAAGACATCATTAACTACCTTGGAATAAAAGACATCATTATAGTAACATATATAATAGAGAATGATAGAATCATGAGCTAACCTTAAGACACAGAAATATGTACATGATTGAGAAGAAGGGATCCAGAGAAATTGGAACTTATCAAAGTTTTCATAATTTGGCATTAGTTCCTTCACTACAAATACAAGTTCACAAATATACAAATTAAGAAAACAGAATATTAAAAAAAATGAACAAAGAAACATTCCTATTAATTAGAAGAATCAAATTAAAGATGATGAAAGAGATGATTTGTTAAAAGTCATATCGGAGGTTGTCCGGTTATGACGAGGAGAGGGGCGGGTAGTTTCGACAACCTCAACATCCCACAAAATCTTACCCTGAGATTGACTCAAAAGAGGAATATCATGTGTAATACAATTTCTCCAGGGAGGCAAACCACCATTCGGACGTAAATAATTCCCACAAAGTGTTTTAAGCTTAACCTCAAAACCATCTCTTATTGGTTCCCATTCAAATATTCTTGCATCTTTTTCTTCGCTTCCTAAAGATTGGATCACTTTTTTTCCAGTCACTTTTGGAGGAAATGGTATGCTTGTGGCCGTTAGGTACTTTCCGTAACAACTTTTCAGGCGAATTAGGTCTCGTCCCACCACGAATTCAACGCTCCATAATGAGTTCTTTGTTGAACCATCACGATCTTGGAATACTGTTTCTTCATCTTCTCCTGCAATTAAGTATTTGTCGTTGTAGCTTCGTAGACGAATTGTTTCCGCTTTTTGGAACAGTTCCATTTTTTATGATCCAATCTGAATTCCATTCGATTTTAAAATCATTGAGATAAAAAAATTAATAAGACATGCAGACATAGATTAATGCTATCGTTTACCTGATGAACCAATATGATTTGTTCGTGGGATGAAAAACACGAGTATGGTATTCCCTTCCTTCAAATTGTATTTTGTTTGGGGCAATGTTCTGAAACAAATGTAGAATTTTTTGTTTTTTTACAAATGAAAGAGAAAAAGGCAGAAAGGGAAAAAACGATATGAACAACAGGGCAAGGCCTTGTATATTCATTCTATTGCAGTTTTTTTCGGTCAATGATACAAGCAATTGATGGTGTTCCCGATTTTATTTGTTTTTCTTCTTAGACCAGGTTTTTTCTACTTTTTAATCATTATTTATTTTATTTTATTTAGAGTTTAGAAATTAAGAATAATCCAATAAACATTCTAGACGCTGACCGATCTGACAGAAATTTCTACAAACATTGCCGAGTATCAAAGTAGGAATGCATAATCTCCACAAGTAGCTACCCACTTGATCATATAATAAAAGTAGTCATACCATAATATAACTCATAATGCATTTGGACAACATTTTTTTTTTACAATCTCCAATATAAAATTCTTATTTTGAACTCCACTTATCATCTAACAAACAATTTTCTTTATGATTCTCGACTCGAGAAAGAAATTATCAAATCAAGAATCAATATAAATACACGTTAGACTTATATAACTTACTAGCAAATAAACTCGTGCATAGGGGTGTTTACTATTCGGTTAAACCGAAATACCGAATTAAATAAAACCGAATTTTACTATAGGGTTCGGTTTTATTCGGTATTTTAGTTTATTCAGTTCGGTTTTGAAAGGTCAAAATAATTCGGTTTGGTATTTGGTTTTTAATTTTTAGAAACCGAATTACCAAAATAACGAATAGACAATTTTTTTATTATTATATAAAAAAATTGTATTATACTTATAAGTATTATTAATATTACTTAGAGTTGTCTTCAATCCATCTATTCCAGTGACATTCTGTAAGCAATCACTTTGTGCATTTATTGTCAAATGTTATGTACATCATCTATTCATCCCCGCCAATACCCCGAATTATTTGCTAGTAATATCCAAAATTTAACACTCAAGAAATATCTAATATATTGATCTAAAGGACCTATGCATTTTGGTTGATTTTGATAACTGCAGGTTAATATAAGATGGCATGTACTTTTGTTTCTTTCTTTGGAGTTTTATATTAAAGCTTTTAGCTTGTCGTGTGTTTTACTTGAAAAGCTGCTCATCTTTACTTTTCGTCAAATTCTGCTTGTCTGGATTTCGGAATTTGAACTATGTTTTTCCTTTGCTTAACTAATCATCACTGAACTATAGTTTTTCTTTTATGAGGAACTATTGAATTTGAAATCCACATATAACAATTCAAATTCTCTTGGAAACTTGAACCTGCGAAAGTGGTTGAAGGATCACCTGGATCAGCAAATAGATGCAACAATTGAATCTCCATAATACCATTTAATCATGTCTACCATTTTCTGTTCGTTTGCCTTTTGTAACAATTTGATTTGACATCTTAAGGCAGAACTACTAATATTTGAAAGAGCGATGACCCCCAGTTACTAAGATGTTTGCTAAGATGAGAGCAATGAAATACTAATAAATAGCTCAAATAGCCTGTTTCTCTGCGCGTGCAATAAAAGTTAGTAACTTAAAGATAAAGAGGATATCTATCTGCTTTTTGTTGTCATGGTATACCTATCCGAAGTAAGTTCCGTCTTACTCATGTACTCTATTTTCGTTCTCTGACTTGGAAATTAGAATACACATTTTCATTCTCTGCCATTGTCTTCATTGCTGATCTTTCTTGACCCCCCTCAGGTAATATGGACCCCACAAGCAGCCAGAGTGGTGGCGTAATGTGGTTCTTCAAAGACAAAAGTTTTGATGATAAAAGCATTCACGAAATGTTGAGGAAATGCAAGCGCCTTGAGGGCGTACAAAGGGAAAAGGCCACGGAGAACTGGGATTACTTAAAAAGTATAGGCATTCAAGATAGAAAACTTCCTTCCAAGTTGGAAAGTGTCCAAGAATCCTTACTCTTGGCTCGCATGAGAAACTTATCCCAATGGTTGAGTGCCTTGCAACATTGGGAACAAAGCGTAAAGAGGTTGCTTCTGCCATAACCAGATTTCCTAACATCCTATCGCACAATGTGGAGGAAAAGCTTTGTCCCCTCCTGGCTTTCTTCGAAACCCTTGGTGTCCTCGAAAAGCAACTCGGAAAAATGATACTACTAAATCCAAGAATCATCAGCTACAGCATCGACTCAAAGCTTTCAAAAATAGTGAAGTTCCTTACCAGTCTAGGTCTATCCAGAGAAGGAATGATTAGTAAAGTTTTGGTAAAAAATCCCTTCATTATGGGGTATAGTGTTGATAAACGACTACGGCCGACTACAGGGTTTTTAAGATCATTAGGCCTCACTGAAACGGATCTCCAAAGTGTAGTGATGAATTTCCCTGAAGTTTTATGTAGAGATGTCGACAGAACCGTTCTTGAGTGAAATGTTGGATTGTAATCAGAAGAAATTTGCTTCCAAGTTTCTTTTAGTATAGAAACTTGTTAAGGTATTTATTGACATTTCTTTTCTCTTGCTTCCTTAGCTTCTGAGGTTTTTGTAGCATGAGTTGGTCTTTGTAACTTTATCATATTTTTAACCAAAGAAAAAAAAAGAGAAAAAATTTATTATCCGTCAGTATTGAACTTGTGTTAGTCTACTATCAACTACCAACATCTCTATTTGGTAGAATTGAACAGAGTTTTTATTTGAGATTTTCAAACTAGATTTCACGAAGTAAATCACACCACCTTTAAAATACAGCCCAAATGCTCATGCACACAATTTTTTCTTAAATTTGTCTACTTTTCATTTTATTTATGAACTTTTGCAATCAAAGATCATCCTACAAGACAATGACACTCCCTTTTAGTTCTTTCATTGGGAACAAAGTACCAGCCCACTTATGTCGAGAAAATGCTGGTGATAAGTATGATGATAAAGTGTGTTATGGGATGGTTATAATGTGTTAAAAATTTATGAATTTTCTTTTATAAAAATAAAAAATATAAGTAATATAATGATACCATTTATGGAGGTAAACAACAATATTCAACTTAAAAACTATCTATTTAATAGAATAAAGTAGTACGATTACCAGGAAAAAAAAATATAACGAGTTCAACTTATATAATATAATATAATTAAAAATGATAATGTATTACATATACCTAACTATCAATACCAAGTAGAATGGCTAACAAGTTCAAAATCAAAATCCGATCCTCTGTAATTATAATATGAATATATAAAAATCGGTTATCAATATTACCACGAATATCCAAAGAGTGATCATATCGATTGTCAACCGCTTGTCAGTTTTATTATTATAATTTTGCACATATTTGTATTCTTTCATAAAAAAAAATTGAGATTTTTCTATTAGACACGTCCTAATCTTCATGTTGAATTTTGGAAACATCATATTCCGTTTATTCATAACCAAACAATCATTTCAGTCAAATAAAAGTACTGTATATACTTTTCTTAATTTGACGGTTTTTACAAAAGTAAAAAAGTGAAAATATTCCAAATTACAAATGCTTCAACATGCAGCAAGAATCTCTCCCAATCCAATGTCGGACCTTTGCGCTGTACTAGTTTTTAGTATAGACATCACCAAATTAGATGAAGGAGAATTTCAGAGAGATGTCTTCTGTTTCCATATCCCTAGTGTTTTCTTGCTTCTTTTTCAGCCTACAAAAGTATCAAACATTCTAAATTGATGTCCCTCTCCATGGCATTAACTTATTATAATAAAACAAACGTGGAACACTATTAATTTAAGTTAATATTACGATTAATTAATTTCTCATAAGACCCTATTTATTTGAGAACATGATGAGACGATTGTTCTTGGGTAAAAATCGTATGTCTTCGTACATGTCCTTACTATACAAAATTTGTTATGTGAACATTTATTCTAATTTCATATGCACGTGGTGAATTGTGAGTAGTTGGGAACATTCGAGTGATGAGTACAAGGACATATACGGGGATAGACGATGGAAGGTTCTCGTGACTGAATTTAAGTAAAAAACTAAAAATTAATACACGACTTACCGCTTTGACAACCCTATCAAAAGCATCTGGACCGTATCTATCAATATATCTTGCAACAGATTTTCTGGCATCAAGGCTCATCATCTGGAGTACCTTTTTTTGTCCCTCAGGGTAATTGGGACTCACATGGCTTCCAACTTTAACGTACTTCCTTACCAAGTTTGAGTATATATAAGCTGCTCCATTGAACATTGGCATCACTAACCACATGCAAAATAGAAGCTTCATGTAGGGCCAAAATGGTAGCCTGTAAATAATCATAATCATGTACAAAATAATTTATGTTTATATTAAATGTCTACTTTTCTGTAAAGAATTAAAAATGGACATTCAAATTAGAGCGACAGTAAGTAGCAATTAATTAGTTACGCACCACTGAAGAAGTTTCCAGCAGGAGAGTTCGAAGAGAGTAATAAAGGAGTAGAGAATCCAATAGGTAAGCCATTGCTGATCATCAATTGGTGAAGGGCTCTCAATTGCTCGCATTGAAGCATATCTGTTCCATTCATCAAAGTTCCATCTAAGGAAATTGGGAAAAAGCATAAAGAGATTTATATGACAAATTGATAATTGATGAGTACTTACAGTGGATACAGAAGCATAACTCCTGGTCTGTTTTCAAGTTTCCAACACCAAAACAAAACGGGTTAGAGTCTCGGAGAGACAAAATGATCAAGATTTTTTTGGGGAAGACGGTTTGGAGTCAAATGGATCCATTATTGTTAAAAATTGATTTGGGACTATATAACTCAATTCCTCAAAAGTTAGTCATGTAAGGAGTAAATATGCACACGAACTAGTAGATGCGAGATTTAACACAACCTTCACGACCAGGACTGTAAACATAATATGGTACAACATCAAACTAGGTGGTTATGATATCATATTAAATATGGAATTGAGTCCAACTCAATCCTTCAAAAGATACCTTAAGAGGGGATGATTGTTCAAGCCATATAAGAAGCAAGTATGCACAATCATCTAACATTTTTTAACTGGAATCTTCGTAGTTCTCAACAATACTTTTACACTATAAATGGATTATGAGTAAATATAATCAATAATGAACAGAAATGATCAAGAAAAAACATATTCAATATTTAATAAAACAAAAAAGATTTGCAGAGGCAATAGCCAGAGAAGACTGGGATGCGATAGTGTTTTGGTTGTGAAAATTTTATTTTGGCTTTATTAGTAAAAAGTTGAATGCTTTATGTTAGAATCATTTTTTTTTTTTAGACATTGTAAATATTTTTCATAACATGAAATGTGAATCAAACATATACGAGTCTTAAATTTGAAATCTTTGTGATTGATTACGAAACCGTCCAAACACACCCGAAATGATGAAAAGATGAAAAGAGAGAGAGAGAGAGAGAGAGAGAGAGAGAGAGAGAGAGAGAGAGAGAGAGAGAGAGAGAGAGAGAGAGAGAGTACCCAATCAATGAATCAATATGTCTTGCCATAACACCGATGACACCCATATCGGAATAATCTCGTAGGAATGATCGACGATACTTGTTTGTTCTTTTTTTGTGATTAGAAATTGAAGGGAATTTCTGAGAAGACGATGAACTGATCAGAAATGATGAAAAATTGGGGACATTTTATAAATTAATATTTGGGGTATTTAATAAAAAGTTGATGATGTCAAGAAACGGATAGCTTTATGGAGGAGATGAAGTCTACTTTGCTGCAACATCAAGAAAAGATCAGTATTCAAAACCATACACCAAACTAGGGAAAGAGATTATACTTCTTTAAGGTAATTGACAAAAAGAGTAGGAATTATTTTGTTTATTGTACAAGAAATAGGCTCCTAAACCCTTCATTACTAAATATTTTGATTTTTATGTAAATACAAGATTCATTTTAACCCAAAAATTGTATACAAGCACGAGATCTGATTTGGAATAATTACAAATGCTACCGGTAGTTAATACTATGGCTCTTGCCAAATTTAAAGTCTACCTTTAATTTTTTTTTTTTTTTAAAAGAAAATAATATCATTAATAGATATTAGGACCTACATACTCTTTGAAATGAGACAAGCCTTAGAAAAATTACAGATAACCAATTAGCCAGAACATTATAAGACTCGAGATCATAGAAAAAACTAAAGAATAAGTGCCCTATAGAACAATATTCCATGACCGTATAACTAGACACTACTACCAAGAAAGCTAGAGCAAAACCGAGATCACGCACACAAACCAGAGGCCTTCCACAACTTCCAGAGTTCTTGTCTGCAAACTTTCAAAACACATAAAAATTGGAGGGGAGATTAGTTGAAAACCGTGTAGAGTAGTTAGCTAGCGACTACGCCAGATACGAACAAAATGTCCGATCACGATCCTCCATTCGAAGCCATGTTGCAAAGAAACTCTATCTTGAGGGATACTTTACCAAGTTTGAGACGGTCGTCCCCATTGATTGCTTACAAAAAAACTTGAAATAAAACCTAATTTAAGACAAGTAAAAAAACCTAACACTATCATGATATTAATTATGAGGCCGGCAACCGGCTTTATTATGAAAAGTAAAATACTACTAGAGTTGTGCGTCGTTTTAAAGCGCACAAAGTTTTGAATTGTACAGAAATTGTTAAGTCTCAGACAATTCCAGATCAGACATCTCATGAACCTTGGCGGGGGCAACCTGCGACCTCCGCATTGTAATCAACGTCAAACTTTTGCTTCCCAACTAGACATGCAACCAGTAGTTTTAAAATTCCAGTATTAGTCATTTGTGGACCATGAGTTGCACAAATTATAGAAAAAGTCCCAAAGAATCCTGGGTTTGCTTCATTAATTCTAGATTGACCAGAAATTATATAAATAACTTGAAAAGTCTTAAAAAATTCATAATTTGCAGAACTAGTCCGTCTTCTCCAAACATCCACACCCTCAGGAAGAGACAATATTCCGGCGTGAATGTGAGTCTCTGAATATTCAATCATTGCCATTTTCGCCTCTTGCTTAATTTCCATTAAAAATTTTGGATTCAATCCTCGAATCCGATTGAAATATGGAAAAGCTTTGTAGATATTTTGATACAGTAAGCATATTGAATCCACGGCTCCTCGGTATCCATCTCCGGTGAGAAGATGGCTGATCTGATTGGGAGATCTGGCAGTGTAAGAGAAAGAGTTTGTTGTGTTGCTACTGTTAATGGAGAACACATGGGAGTCCATAATAGTATAACCACTATGAAATTCTATGTATTTTTTTTCACCAGCATAGTATGCCGGATATTTCACAGGAGAAATTACTCTCATGAGGAGAGAGAATCTCATGGCGGCTAGAGAAAACCCTAGCGCATAGAGAGTCTACCTTTAATTGGTATATAAAAATTAAGAAAAGTAATTTGATATTCTTATTAATTAAAAATATTAAGGTTAATGATATTGCCAAAACAGATTTTCTACTACCAAAGCAATTTGCCTTCAAATGATCAAGATACCATTTTGATCAACATTAACCTCTCTCATTTAATCTATCTCCAATATTTACTTTCTTAATCTATTCACACTCAATCTCTAATGTTCTATCTTATTCCAAAACCAACCAACAATCTCTCTAAAATACTACAAAAACCTTAATTAGAAACCAATTATACAAAGCTAAATTATACAAATTACACTTCAGCATCAAATTATACATAGCTAAAGCTGACAAGATCATATTTTTCTGAATCATAACATGCAATATCATATTATAAGTAAACAACAACAAAGTCTTAATCCAAGTAATTGGGGTCGGCTACATTAATCAATATAGGATTTACGTATGGTCATTCACACGAATACATTTTCTCCATTTCCTTCTATCAAACACCATACCCTCCTCTAAGTCTAGCAAGTCCATATCATTCTTGATGACTTCGGTCCAAACCTTCTTTGGTCTCCCCTACCTCTTACAACCTCATGCCTCCATCCTTCAAGTTTCCGAACCGTAGCGTCGCTCGGTCTTCTTTTGATGTGTCCAAACCACCGCAAACGATTTTCCCTCATATTTTCTTCAATAGGTGCAACTCCTAGTTTCTCTCGGATAATCTCATTTCTCACTCTATCCTTTCTAGTATGCCCACACATCCATCACAACATACGCATCTCTGTTACACTCATTTTCGGGATATGACATCTTTTTACGGTGCAACACTCTGTAACATACAACAACGCGAGTCTAACAACCGTTCTATAAAACTTCCCCTTCACTCTCAATGGTACAAACTCAATAATAAGTATTCATAAATTTTTTTCTTATAAACATAAGCAAAATTTTTAATATTAAATTTAGCTCTTCAATAATATGTATTCATAAAATTTTGCTTATACACATAAGTCGCACGTATCCAAAAAAATATCATATGGATTTCACAATACAAAAATTAGGCTATTTAGGTGCTGAAAATAATAGCCTATAAACAATAAGAAAGACTATCATTTTTAGCACCAAGTACATTATTAGGTGATTTTAAATTCTTGAGGAATAATATTCAAAGAAAGGAAAAAGAAAAAAAAACAAAGTTCTTGAAGACAAGGAGTTATTTATTTATTTATTTTTTTGAAGCCCGGCTGGGCGGTTGCCCCATAAGGGGAGAGAGAACACCTCACAAGAAGAGAAGAGAGCCCTAGAAAAGGAGACAATTAAAGCTTACCCCATGTATGGGGAGGGTATCGAACCCACGACCTCATGGTCGTGGGCAGACCCTTTCCCCCACTGGACTAAAGAACATTTGATTGAAGACGAGGAGTTAAAAGAGGACATCTCATACACAACACAAAAAACAAAAACAAAAACAAAAACATGAAGATCACCATTCTTGTTTATAATCAATGATTGGATATTATGTACATAGGAAAAAAAAATGATTGGATATTATGATAAATTGATATATAGTCACGTCATAAATTTTGAATGGAAATAAAAGAAAACTAATAACAAATATAAAGAGTGACTCAATTATATTATCATATATGATTAGACATGGAAATTTTTTGATATAGACCTAGGCTATATGTGGATTTGTGGACCACTTGATCCACAATCAACCACATCACCCCTTTTGATTAAAAAAAAAAAAATTCTCATAAGGCCCCACCTGTTTTTATTATTTTAATCAAAACTGTGATGTGGCTGAATGTGGACCAAGTGGTCCATAACCAAGTGGTAGGCCAGGTCCATATCAGAATTGTTCTTAGACATGATACAATAGTGCTAAGAGACTAATCCAGATGCCTTGAATCTTTAACAATATTTAAAAATTAAAATAAGATATAGTAATAGATTTTGAAGGTAAAAAAGTGAAAATTTTATCTTTTTTTGAAGACTTGGGAAAAAATTGTAGAGTTTGAATGATGTTTTTCCTGTGCAAAAGTGACCTATAAGGAGAGAGAAGAAGAAAAAGTGAGAGATTATGAACTGATTTTGGGATAAGAGAGAGAAATTAGAGATTGAGTGTAAATAGATGAGGAAAGAAAATATTTAAGAGATAAATTAAATGGAAGAGATTAATATAGACCAAAAGATATATTGATCATTTGAAGGCAAATTGCCTTGGCAGGAGGAAAGTTGCCTTCACAATATCACTAGCCAAATATTAATGGTAGGGTTCATATATTAATAGAGCTTGTATTCTTATATATAGGAATTTAAGGAGAAATACATTTATTTTAAGAAAATTAATATTCATTTTTGAATACAATCTAGAATAAACATTCAATTTTGAGATATAGAGAGTAATTTATTGTTTTGCACTTGTTACATTTGATAACTATTTTCTTTCCTTAAAAAAATAATAATGATTGTTGGATGAAAAATATTATATCAGACTTGGATATGAGTCGAATCCCGTCAATAATTTTTCAGTATGACATAACCTCGTACACTTTAATCCAATTTGATCCATTTTTTTTTTTTTTTGAGTGAGTGATCCAATGTTTTTATTCAATAATTACTACCTAAAAAGGCATACTAATTTTCTTTTTCAAAAATCTTAAAAATAGAGTTTTACGTTTTAAAACCAAATAGAGCTTAGGCTCCCAAGTTAAAGGTTTGTGGTATTGTTTCTGCAATGGGGCATGGTTTATTTTTTTTTTTTTTAGGGTTTATGTATATATCCTTGTAATAGGATTATTATATCTATTTACATAGGCTTGTAACTTTGGACTAGCTCTGCTATTATATGACGCAAATTTTCACTAGCAGTCAACATTTGAATTTCTAAAAAACAAAAGAGATAAAAGGAAAGTGCAATTTAAAGCTCGAGTAAAAGTGTGAAATATTGCAATTTGAAGAATATTTTCCAAAAGGTATCCATGTTCTTTTAGGACGGGGCATTGCATCCCCTCTTACAAAATTATTGCGGGCCTCTGCAATTAGATGTGGGCTTCGCGTGAAACTCATAGAGTTTTGTGAGAGGGGATCTGATGCCCCAGTTCTAGGGCCTTATTGGGGAATTGCATGGGTCTGGTCCAGTTTTTCTCAATCGGTCATGACATGGCATGCAAAAAAGTGGGAGCAATATTTTTGGCGAGGACACTTCCGTCCTGGGCTGACGTGGCACTTCCCCAGACGCGCCTCGCCACATCAGCGGAGGACGGAAGTCCCACTTCCGTTCTGAGACGAGGACGTCCTCAAGTCCCCGCAGCCTTTTTTTTTTCTTTTGCAAATGTCATATGAAGGAAGTACATACACGTTTCCTTTTTTCTTTTTTCTTTTGGTTTCTTTTTTTTTATGTTAATATATATATATATATATATATATATATATATATATATATATATATATATATATATATATATATATTTTTTTCTACAATCGTGAGTCGAAAAAACTCGAATCCTTTAGACATTATTTGATGTAGTAATATGATTATTTTAAACATATTAATTGATTTTACTCCAATAGCACTACTACATATACAATAATTTTAATAATATATTAGATAATGAATTCTAGTATACACTAATATACACTAAAATGAGATTGACATTTTAAAGAAAAAAACAAAAAATTGAGTCGTATCCACGGCTCCTTTCCTTTTTAATTTTCTACTTTATTTCTTATATTATTTTATTAACTAACCCCTATTTAATTCCTTATTAAATTGATGTGATTTTCTATATATATTATTTATATTATACTAACTTTCCTAATCCAAATAAAATCCTAATTAATTCTAATACCAATCCCAACTTATTCATCTACGTCATTTACAACTATACCCCGATTACGATACGCGAGTGAAACGCCCCTCAACAAAACGCAAATCAAATATAGCACGTAATATGTGATGAAAAAATAAATTGTTCAAAATCACATAGCGAACAAAATAAATTCATCAAAATCACATATCGAGCAAGTAATATGGGGACTAATAGGGTTTGTTAGGGTTTTAGGGTTATTAGGGTTTGTTAGGGGTTATGAAAGGGTTTTAGGGACTAATAGGGTTTGTTAGGGACCTATCCACCCTAAAACCATTTCATAACCCTAACAAACCCTAATAACCCTAAAACCCTAACAAACCCTATTAGTCCCCATATTACGTGCTCGATCCACTACATATTTTTCTGAGACACAGAGTCTAGCTTGTCACGGAACATTCTCCAAATTGTTTATTTAATTTATTATTTTTTTAGTATAGGGTGGAGAAATTACAGGAGGTGCTACTAGTCTTGATGTCAAACTCGTAAGAGAGAGCACACTGTCATTAAAACATGTTCTCATTGACTCCAAATTAACTACTTAGGAGTATGAATTCTAACCCTGATAACCCTAACAACCCCTACTAACCCTACTAACCCCAAAACCCTTTCATAACCCTAACAAACCCTAATAACCCTAAAACCCAATTAGTCCCTAAAACCATTTCATAACCCTAACAAACCCTAATAACCCTAAAACCCTATTAGTCCCTAAAACCCTTTCATAACCCTAACAAACCCTAATAACCCTAAAACCCTAACAAACCCTATTAGTCCTCATATTACGTGCTCGATATGTGATTTTGAACAATTTATTTTTTCATCACATATTACGTGCTATATTTGATTAACGTTTTGTTGAGGGGCGTTTCACTCGCGTATCGTAATCGGAGTATAGTTGTAAATGACGTAGATGAATAAGTTAATTAGATGTGGGATTGGTATTAGAATTAATTAGGATTTTATTTGGATTAGGAAAGTTAGTGTAATATAAATAATATATATAGAAAATCACATCAATTTAATAAGGAATTAAATAGGGGTTAGTTAATAAAATAATATAAGAAATAAAGTAGAAAATTAAAAAGGAAAGGAGCCGTGGATACGACTCAATTTTTTGTTTTTCTCTTTAAAATGTCAATCTCATTTTAGTGTATATTAGTGTATACTAGAATTCATTATCTAATATATTATTAAAATTATTGTATATGTAGTAGTGCTATTGGAGTAAAATCAATTATTGTGTTTAAAATAATCATATTACTACATCAAATAATGTCTAAAGGATTCAGAGTTTTTTCGACTCGCAATTGTAGAAAAATAATTATATATATATATATATATATTAAATTTAACATAAAAAAAAAAGAAACCAAAAGGAAAAGAAACCAAAAGAAAAAAGAAAAAAGGAAACATGTATGTACTTCCTTCATATGACATTTGCAAAAGAAAAAAAAAGGCTGCGGGGACTTGACCACTTCCGTCCTCGTCTCAGAACGGAAGTGGGACTTCCGTCCTCTGCTGATGTGGCGAGGCGCGTCTGGGGAAGTGCCACGTCAGCCGACCGTCCTCGCCAAAAATGTTGCTCCCACTTTTTTGCATGCCATGTCATGACCGATTGAGAAAAACCGGGCCAGGCCCATGCAAAGCCCGCCTTATTGCCCCTATTTAGATTGACATTGATAGTATAATTTCAAATCTTATTTTAAATTACGTAAAATATAAAATTGTTTGTGGAAAAAAAGGTAGACTTAAATTTTCAAATTTTAGATCTCTAATGGTATCCAAATTCCAATTTCTCATTATGAGTAGTAATGAGTAAAATCATATTCTTTACATTCTTATTTTCTTAACTTTGACATTTAAGGTAGATTTATTACCAAATCCCTTCCAATAATTGATCCTTTAAAGAGAGGGACAAATCAAAAAAATTAGCAAAAATAGTCCCATGGTGGGGATGATGATGCGGTCATTAATACCCTAGATCCAGTTCAAATTCTACTTGTTCTAGTGACGAGGGCTCAAGCGAGGAGGTTCAAAGATGAGCTCAACATTTGGATCCAAAGAGTACTACGATAAAAGTGAGTATGTTCACCAATAAGGATGACCCAATATTTGTTTCCATTATTGAGGTTGACGTGGGAGATAGAATGGAAGGAATTTTCAAGCAACGTAGGAGATGAAGTGGGGCGGTACCTTCCACCCACGATTAAGCCAAGATCTCAGCTGCCCGGTGTGAAAATCAGTTTTGGGATAGTTTGGTTAAACGAGCATAAATTTCAGTCTAGGAATTCAATGGATCTACTTCAAGATGCATTGGAAAGTTAAGAGATAGATATACAACTTTCATGAAGATTACAAGATCATAATGTATTATTTTGGAGTCCTAAATCGTCTGTTAAATTGCTACAACAAATTGTCCAAAATTTTGGCGAATTCTGAGCTGACCGGTATTTAAATCCGTTCTTATATCATTTTATTATGTTTTAATATTCCCTTTTCCCCCTTAAGGACATGTTGTCTATTAGGTTTATTACTTTTGTCCTTTAGTTACTAAATTAGTTATTTGGTATTTTCCTTATCTATTTTTCAGTCCAAAAATAAATTAGACTTTGTATAGAACATTGCCATTAAGTTTCCTAATCCCTTAAGATTCTTGGAAGATAAGTTAGTTGAATCTTACATGGATTCTTAGGTCTCTTGGCTGCGAAATCTCCTATTTATAAAGGAGAAATTCGCCACTTTGTTATGCACTCGACTTTGATATACATTATAAACGTAAGCTTTTGCTTTCTTCTCGAGTTCTTGAAAGGGATTATTCGAACTTATCAAGGATTTCTTTATGGTGTTCAAACCGACTTATCAAACAAATCATCCATGTTCGTTTGTGGCATCTTCACTATACCAATGTTGTTAATAACGATATAGGATATTTTCTATCGGCTAGTTAGAGGTCGAGGTTTCCACCAATAACAAGTCATTCTACCGAGGTTGCTAGTCGCGATATAGGATCTTTCCTATTTGTGGCTAGAGGTCGAAGGTCTCAATCCAATCTATACTTGCTCAAATTTGGGGTGGTTTCCATATTTGGTTAGGGTCACGTTCACGTTGTTGGCGAGATTTCATATCAGTTGGTATAAAGTCGAGTTTCATCCGGTTTGGCCTATCTTTCTTGCTATTTGTATTGGTTAAGGATTTCAGTGTTCTACTTCTAACAGAATTTTATTTTGGGAAGAAAATTCAATGCCCTAGTTTGATTAGAACTCATTTTCTTGAATTCGACTTGGATATGGATTTCTTTGTTTTACTTCATATTAAATTCCTTCGTTGATTTCGAGTTGTTGCTGAATCCATGTCGTAAAGAAAAAATCGAAGAACAAAAAATGGAAAGCCGATTTTTTTGGGCATCAACATATCTGGGAAGAAATATTTCTGAAAAAAAATAAATAAAAAAGGGGGTAAGACAAGTTGCATCCAATTTCTATAATGGCGCAATCAAGATAGAGGCGCAGGCGCAGAGGCTCATTTTCGGATCTCCAAATGAAAACATCGATAGGGATGATAAGAGAAGAGTTTTTGAGCGGCAAAGTGAGAGGCTGAATAGGGTATTTCAATCCAAGAAGGGAAATACATGACAAATATTAGCCTTACAAAATATGAGTGCAGCCCTTTGGAGGTGGAACTCTCCAACCGTGAAACTTGAGCAGAAACTAGCCACTACCTCTGCACCTTTTCAAGTTAAAACAATGCTTGTTTCATCTCATTCTAGTGACATTGAGTATTTCAAATGTCAGGGGAGTTGACACATAGCTAGTCAATGTCCAAACAAAAGGGTTATAGTGATCCGAGAAGATGGTGAAATATAATTTGAGGATGAAGAAGATCCTATGAGAAATGAAGAGTTTTAGGCTGAAAATGGTCAGATGATTTTACTAGACATGCCGAGCTAAAGAGGAGGAAGAAGAAGAGCAACATTAGAACATTTTGTACACTAGTTGTTATGCGAAAGTAGGAAAAGCCTCGTGGGTGAGTGCAGAAAAATCAAATCAAACCGAATTGAAAACTGAATGATATTTATCTAATTATATTAAGCCTAATATACTGACTTTTTTTTAAAACCCAATATACTGACTTTTGTTTATTACTTGGTGCTATTTATATAACATTGACTTAGAATTTTAATATTATTTCAAAGAAAACGTATGTATTTTGCTAAAAGACTTCAGCTTAGACATGTATTAATCTGAATTCAAATGAAACAAGATAGATTTTGTTTAGAAACATTGAACTAGAGCGATATAATATAATCAGCACTCACTAATTTTTGACATCGATTATCACCCAACCGAATTTAGCCAAATTGAACAGTTAGAAAATTAAAACAATGCAATCTAGTTTAAAAAAATTAAAAAATCGAATTAGTAAATCGCTTTTTGCCGAATCACAGCGAATACACAACTCTCCTCATAAGGTCATTTCTCCAAGAAAAATAATATCATAAGGTCACAATAATGAAATTTCTTTGTGTGCTTGTTTTTCTCTTCCGTTTTATCTGGGGTATAGAATTAACATCCTCATACGGATTATCCAGGCAAATTAAAAAAAAAAAGAAAGTAAACATAGGCCCAATGGATAACAGCCCAAACCCAGAGTGAGTTACTAAGACCCGACTGGCCCATATATTTCACTTCGCAACGGGTTCGCGCCTTTTCAGCAACAATTTACCCAAATGCATACAAAAACACACACTAACACCCACACACAGTAGATTGATCTTCTAATCCACACGATTTACTCTTTTTATAATAATAATAAGAATAACCCTACTCGACTTCTCCGAAGCCCCGAACCGTCTCCCCCTCGCCCCGCCCTTTTCGTTAAACCCTAATTTCTGGAAATTCTCACACTCTGTAAGTTTCTTTTCTCTCTTAATATATAATCTGATTTTATTATTATACCATGCAATTTATATGTTGATGTTATTGTTCGGGTTGTCCAATTGGGATCCAAAACCCGAATTTGTACAGACTGCGGCAGAGACTCTGCGCTGTGATATTGTTATGAATTTTCAAGTACTAGTTATTTATTGTTGGCCCGATTTATTTTTCAGAACTTATTGGATGCGGGTTAAAAATGGGTCTTGTGTATCCGGGTTTTTCGGGTGGTATGGGTGCCGTGGGCCGGCTACTTTAATTTTAATTGTGTGTGTATAATGTCTGTCTTTGCTTGCTGTAATAAGAATGTATCTTTTTGCTTCTTTTTTTTTCGTTTTTTTTGGGGTAATGTTGTTTGAATTGTTAGGGATTTTTGGTTTATTATTTCTTGAATTCTTGAAATTTTAGATAGTAATCTAGCTGATGTGCCTGCAGTAGCTGATTAAAAGTTATTATTCCGCCCGTTTCACAATATAAGACCTTTTAATAATGTTTTATGTCCCACTTCCCAAAATGTTTGGCCTTTTGCATGTTTTAAGTATGATTTTCCTAAAGTTACTCTCACCAATAAATATAGTTATCGAGGTCTCTATTGTGTCAATAGGAATTAGTTACGAGAGAAGGCCAAAAAGTCTTATTTTGTGAAATGGAGGAAGTGTTATTCTTCTTTTGGGTACTCTTACTGGAAATGGTTAAAACGTATATCTTGTTGGCTTTCAAGTTTCAACTTTAATGTAGTAGAAACAGATAATGTCATGTGTAACGAGTTATTTACTGCTATATTTTTATTTTATTTTATTCTAGAGTGCTTTTACACACTCATATTATGGATGATGAGGAGCTACGTTAAGTCCCATTTTAGGAATCCGGTTTTTCGAAAATTTGTAGTATGTAATTGTTTACTGAAGGCCTCTTGTTTTTTTCGACATTTGGTTGCGAGCATTGCATATTTAATAGTTTGGTAAAAAATTCTAGAGCCCTTTGTTTGTGCTGCAATAGTTTTGTTTTCCATAGCTGACAATGTTAGGAGCTATTTTCCTTCTCTTGGTTCGATTTTTTATTACAAGTCTTTTATTCATCACTTGATCCTTTAATTGTTTATCAGAGATAATGCTCTTGCTTCCCTGTTGCTCCAATTCGCCAATTTACGTATGATGGTAGAGGGTCCTGTTCATGTGATGGAGATACCAGATGAAGAAGTGATAGTCAATTCCAGTAGGCTGAAGTCGGTTGTATGGAATGATTTTGATAGGGTGAAAAAGGGAGATACTTTAGTTGCTATTTGTAGGCACTGTAAAAGGAAACTTAGTGGATCAAGTACTAGTGGAACGTCACATTTGAGAAATCATTTGATTAGATGTAGAAAAAGGTCAAACCATGACGTTACACAGTTATTAACAAAAGGAAAGAAGAAAGATGGAAATGTTACTCTTGCAAATTTGGGTTTCAATCACGAACAAAGAAAGAAGCAAGCAGTCAACATCGTGAATACCAAGTTGGATCAAAGGCATGACAAGGATTCTAGTTTTGGCGTGGAGGGTGTGTACTTTGATCAGAAGCGTAGTCGACTTGATCTTGCCCGCATGTTCATAATACATGGTTTTTCTTTGAACATGGTTGAGGACTTCGGCTTCAGGATTTTTGTTAGAAATCTTCAGTCGTTGTTTGAACTGGGGACAATTAGCGCAGTTGAGGCTGACTGCAAGGAAATTTATCAAGTAGAGAAGCAAAAGGTGCACGAGGAGCTGGATAAACTGCCTGGAAAAATCAGCCTTTGTTTTGACACATGGATTACTGATCGAGGTAGCAAGTACATCTCTTTAACTGCACATTACATTGATGATACTTGGCAATTAAAAAAGAGGATTTTGGAATTTTTAGTGCTCGAGTCTTCTCAAACCGAAGACATGCCTGAAGCTATCATGACAAGTCTAAGGAACTGGAATATCTATAGAAAGTTGTTTTCGGTCACATTTGATAATGATTCTATATATGACAACATTATCCGTAGAATCAGAGACCAACTCTGTGAGCAGCGGTTCCTTGTGTGCAATGGCCAATTGTTTGATGTACGCTGTGCAGCAAATGTTGTCAAGCTAATGGCTGAAGATGCACTGGATACATTAATTGAGATAGCCCTCAAGATTCGTGAAAGCATTCGCTATGTCACGAGATCACTAGAAATACAAGAAAAGTTCAACGAGATGGTTCAATTAGCTGGCATTAAAAGTCAGAAATGCTTACGTCTTGATAACTTGCTACGATGGAACTCAACATACACTATGCTTGAAGTTGCTTTAGAGTATAAAGATGCATTTCTTCTTCTGCAAGATCACGACTCCCTGTACACAGTATGCCCAGATGCTGCAGATTGGGGCAGAGCAAGTGCTATTACTGGTTTCTTAAAGATCTTTATTGAAATGTCGAATTTCTTTGCTCGAAATAAGTATTCTACTGCAAATATCTTTTTCTCGGAGATTTGTCATATTCATTTAGAACTGATTGATTGGTGCCAGAACTCAGACGACTTTATTAGTTCATTGGCATTGAAAATGAAAAGAAGGTTTGATGAGTACTGGAAGAAGTGCAGCTTGGCTTTGGCAATTGCTGTCATCTTAGATCCACAATTCAAGATGAAGATTGTAGAATTCTACTATTTAAAGATATATGGTAGTAGTGCCCCTGAGTGCATTGACATTGTTTCAAACTGTATGAAGGCTCTTTACAGTGGGCACGCTACTCACTCACAGTTAGCTTCTCAGGGTCAAGGTGCTACTTTGCCGGGTGGTGCTAATCATGATTCCAGAAGTAGGCTTACAGGCTTTGACAAATTCATTAGCGAAACTTCCCTGAATCAAAACGTGAGATCGGACTTGGATAAGTACTTGGAGGAACCAATATTTCCCCGCAGTGCAGACTTCAACATATTAAATTGGTGGAAAGTTCACACAGCTAGATATCCCCTTTTGTCCATGATGGCACGCAACATTTTGGGGATTCCACTCTCCAAAGTTCCATATGAATACTTGTTCAATTCCGGAGAGAGGGAAATTAGTAACTGCTGGGGTTCACTAAGTTCAGATACATTGCAAGCTTTGATGTGTACCCAAGACTGGATGTGCAGTGAAGTAGAAGGTTAGTTTATTAAATACAAGGCGTTTAATTTCGGATATTTTATAATAGCTACTGATGCGCATTTACTCTCTGATGCTTTAACAGGTTCGAAGTCATATCCAAGCCCCGTTCCATTGGCCATTTGCTATGATGACAAGTAAACCTGGCTTTGTTTACATATTTTGTCCATATCTTGTATGTTCAGGGAGACCGTACTAATTCTTCTGATCTTTTTTTTCTTCTTAGGTTTGGGTGAAAAATTCTTTCATGTTAGCATTTCATATGCTTTCAGATAAAATTTAAAAATAAACAGTAATTTGTATGGCTCAATATGGTTGTAAGCATTGCCAATTTTTTTTTTTTTTTTAAAAATTTTTATTTATTTATTGGGGGAAGAGTATCTATCTATTACAAGAAATAGGGGATTCAAAAAGTTGGGAAGGAATTCGAACTCATGACCTCTACGTCATGAGGCCTCAACTTTGACCACTAGACCAATGCCTAATTGGCAAAATATCTGACTATGTTTGTTTCGAAAGCATCCCATGATGATGCACAGGTTCTCTGTACATCAGGAGAGGATGGACTAGTATGTCCCATGAGACCATAATTGTCTGGGTACCTTTTTTTTCTTCTGACTACCTACATTCTATAATGCTATCTCCATTGCTAAATATAAGACTTTTTAGATAATTTTATAAAATTAAGAAACTCGTTATTTTCATTGAAAATTTTAATATTACCCATCTTTCTCACTTCTATAACATAAAAAAAGATGGTAGAGGTGACAAATAAAAGAAATATTGATGGTATAATTGAAATAAATTGTTGACAATTAATAAAAGAGTCTTAAACGATAATTAATTTGGATACCTATAAATCTTCTAAACGACAATTAAATGGGAATGGAGGGGTATAAGTCACAAGTCATTTAGGATATGTAGAGAAAATTAATTAAGTAAAAAACAAGTTACTTTGTTAGTCAAAATATCAGTTTTATTCTCTTAAATATGATTTGTATACTATTAATTCTATTTAAGAGAGACATATTGATATTTTGATTAATTTTTTTTTTCTCTTTTAATTTTCGCTATATGTTTTAAACGACTTATTTTAAAGAATGAATGAATGAATTATTTATTTTATTTATTAATGAAGTTTTACTCGGTTTAAGATTCTTGTTGGTAAGTTCCTGGTTTATTTTGCCAAAACCAAAAGTTTGGTCTTCAAGGTCCATTTATGAATTAATAGCCATCTTGGTCACTAAGTTATTTTCGGTCTGCCATTTTTGTCAAAAATAATTTTTTTTAACTTTTTTCATCACTAAAGTTTTTTCATTCTGCCATTTTTGTCAAAATAATATTTTTTCTGCCATTTTTATCACTAAAGTTTTTTTCGATCTTCCATTTTGGTCACTACAATTTTTTTAGTCTGCCATTTTGGTCACTAAAATTTTTTCATTATGCCATTTAGGTAGTGACCAAAATGGCAGAATGAAAAAACTTTAGTGACCAAAATGGAAGACCGAAAAAACTTTAATGATAAAAATGGCAGAAAAAATATTATTTTGACAAAAATGGCGAGAATGAAAAAAACTTTAGTGATGAAAAAAAGTTAAAAAAATTATTTTTGACAAAAATGGCAGATCGAAAATAACTTAGTGACCAAGATGGCTATTAATTCGTCCATTTATTTTATTTGTATACTCCTGAACCTTGTTTGGTTTGTAATGAATTTCGAATTTAAGGTCCATATAGCTAGCTCTGAAGGAGTATGTTCCTGTGGATTGGTTTCAGAATAAAAATTGGTAATTAGGTGGCTTTAGCTTTAGCTGGCTGTGAAAAAAAAAGAAAAAACATTCGGTTTTGCTTGGTGGGCTCCAGTTGCCCGGGGCTTTGCATGGGCCTGGCCCATTTTTTCTCAATCGGTCATGACATGGCACCCAATTTTGGGGGACAAACATTTTTGGCAAGGACGGAAGTCCGTCCCGAGGCCAAGACGGAAGTGGGACTTCCGTCCTGGTTGACGTGGCAGCCACCGCAGGTTTTTTTGCCAGGTCGAGCAGGACGGAAGTCCCACTTGACGGAAGTGGGACTTCCGTCCTCCACCACCCGAGAGTCAAGACAAAATTGCAATCCCCTATTTTTCCATTAATGGCAGAAATATCCGTTTTCGTTGGAATAGTTGATTTTTTTTTTAGCATACTAATAACCAAATTAAGTGTAAAATAAGACTTTTGACGAACCGGACTTCAATAATAATAATATGGCAGAAAAAATAATGGAATCGTATATTAAATAAATAAAACTGTTTGTATTAAAAACCTGACGAATATAACGAATGTATTAAATACAAAGCAAAAACTTTCTACGGCTGCGAAAGGGTGTATCTGCGGGTCCTCCGCGGGTTAGTCCGCAGATAGTAGGTGTCGCCGGCCCTGGTTCGCACCGCACTACCATGCTCCGTCTCGACGAATTCGGCACCGTCGTAGTCGATTCGTATCGTCTCCTCAGGGGAGTCTGGCTGGATCTCGCGAAGTCTCGCTGAAGCGTCGTGGGCTGGTCCAGTCCCGATCAGTACGAGGGCGTCGCAGACAAAATACATGTCCCAGTTTGTCCCCGACTGACGAAGTCCCCGCACCATGATGGCCCCCCGTTTGAAAACCGGGAGAATCAGTGACTTGGCTGGCGAATTGGTATTGAAATTGAAGGGGTACATCTAGCTGAGTCCCGTACTGAGCAGTAGACTGAGTCGGTTGCTCCTGCGTCTAGGACGGACCCGCCTCACCGCCACGCTGCCTCTGGCGCCGTGCTGCAAGGTGCTCTTGTGTTGCCTGTCGATTCCGACGAGTACCTTGCCTCCCAACCTCAGCCCTACCAGCAACACGCTCCCTCGGCTGTGTGGAAGGTTGCAGAACGGCAGCATCTAAAACATCATCGGCCCGTGATCGGCATGACACCGACTTTCCCTGCAGTGGGCGAAGGCATCCTTAATCGTTTTGGCAGCCCAGGTGATGAGTGACTTGTAATCCTCATTTGTTCGAGTGGCAGGCTTCTCAAACTCTTCCAGCATCACCCTGGACGACTCCTCCTGCAATAGAATATTAAATTTAGTAAATTCAAAAAATAAATATGAAAAAAGGAATAAGTACACGAATAAAAACTTACCAAAATGTCCTCAGCTGTAGCGATGGGTTGAATTCCCATTGCGAGTGGCCTCGGGTCCTGATTTTGGGGGTTTGTTATGCGGTGAACCGTAATGCGATTGTACCAATCCATGTACTCGGGGGTTGGTGCAATCACATTACCAATGGCGGGAGCAGCGCCCTCCAATGCATCGACGCGTTGGGCCCACAAAGTCATGTAACTGGAGTGGACGGTCTCCCATTTGTTTGTGGCCGACGCCGTCACCGTGTGGAGGTCTCGACCCTCATCTGTGCCCTCTGTGCATGCCGGGATTGGTACCACCTGCTGGAAGCCAAATTGACGCATTACCCTGTCGGACAGGTGGTACTCAACCATCTCGAAGCAAACGAGTGGCGTACGGGATCGACACGTCTTAAAGAAGTCAAAATCCCGAGCCACCCTATCTGCATATATTGCATCTGGGTACGGCCTCCACATGAACTGTAAAAAAAAAATTAATTGTTACTTTACTTTACAAATAATTTTACGGAAAAACAAAAACATGAACAATGAAATTGACTCACCTCCTTGGTCTCGGTCATCAAATCGAGCTGCTCGCGAAACACCAACATCTGCGATTTCGGAGCGTTGCGGAAACTCCGGGGGGCATTCCACCTAGCCCCGTACGGTCTACCGTCGGCGGGGATCTTATCCGGAATGTCGCCTCGGTTTGCCGGGCGGAGAAATGAAATACGCTCCCACGCACACAGCTGGTCAAAACAAACAAAAACGATTATTAAATATTTAAATCACAAAATCACATTTACATTTAAAGGCAGAGGACAAACTTGAATCAGCAAGCAACACCCGCTAATGTCCTTGGAATCAGACATGCACATCTGGCAGTACAAATGCGCGAGAACACCGTTGGCCTATGAATGCGTGTCATGCTCCAGGTTACCATCTAGGGTTAAAAGATAACGCATGTTGACCCGGGACCCCGACTTATCCGGGAAAAGAAAAGTATCCAACAGGATGAAGATCAATGCCCTAGCTCTCTGCTGTACCTGGCGGTCGGTAGCATCATTTCGTAAGGGCTCACTAATATGGGCATACACCTCTACCAGCTGCAAAGTGTTCCTCTGATTGCATCCTGACTGGGTCTAAATCCTAAAAGATTGTAGGCGTGATCAACCCATTGACCCTTGGTGTAATTGTAGCTGTGACTCAACGACACTACCTGGCCCCTGGTGGGTAGTCCTAGAAGACAGTCTACGTCCTCTAGTGTGATGGTCGCCTCACCGCAACATAGGTGGAACGTATGGGTCTCCGGGCGCCACCGCTCAACTAATGCAGTCACGAGAGCGTGATCTACATTCATTTTACCTAACCTACAGCAACCTCCTAAACCTACCCGGTCTATTAGGTCTATTACCCTGGGGTTGGTTTCTCTACTGTAGGCGGCGTAAAAGTTCCCCGAACTTTTAATAACCTTTAAAGGTTCGTTCATTGTCACATCTCCTAGCCAGATTCTTAAGGATCTATGGGATGGTTGTTTGTTCAAGACGGATTGATCGAAAGGACCGGGCTGAAAATGAGCGGGTACGGTCATCTATACAAAAAAGAATATGCATACAAATTATCAGGAAAAACACAGGTGATTTCAACAAATATACTAGTGACATCGATTCACAAATCACAAATTACCAAAAAAACAATTTCAAATGTTGTCTAATTCCCTAAAATCACAAATTCTTTACATTTAATTTTGCACATTCACAACATCTCCGCATTTTCACAAGTCTACAGGCATAGATACACAAATTACCTAATTCACAAAACCCTAAATTGAAAGATATATCCAATTCACAAAACCCCTAATTTCAAAATTTGCCATAATTTCAAAATTATCCAAATTCACAAAACCCTAAATTCAAAGATATATCCAATTCACAAAACCCCTAATTTCAAAATTATCCAAATTCACAATATCAACTATTTAAATTCACATTCGTACACAAAACAAGATTCAATGCTAAAGTATCAATTTCAATTTGAATTTGAAAAAAAAAAAAAGTTACCTCCCAATTGAGAGAGTTTGAGGGAGATGAAGGTTGAATCAAGGAGGGGACGGTGGTTGGCGGCGGCGGGCAGCAGCGGGGAGCGGCGGCCTGTGTCGGAGGCGGTGGAGGAGGGATGGGGGTAGCGGCAGCGGGTGGGTGGTTTGGGGGGGAATTTTTTTTTTTTTACTTAGGGTAATAACTCGACAAGGGGAAGAGGAAAATGGGTAAAAACTCGGGTGGTGGAAGACGGAAGTCCCACTTCCGTCCCGAGGCCAAGACGGAAGTGGGACTTCCTTCCGTCCTGGTCGACGTGGCAAAAAAACCTACGGTGGCTGCCACGTCAACCAGGACGGAAGTCCCACTTCCGTCTTGGCCTCCTTGCCAAAAATGTTTGTCCCCCAAAATTGGGTGCCATGTCATGACCGATTGAGAAAAAGTGGGTCAGGCCCATGCAAAGCCCGACTTATCAAATGATCCAGTAAATTGCTAGGAGTTCATATAGCCCACGCCTAATTTTAATCCGTGCCGAAGCGATAACGAATGTACTGCCCACCTTTAAGCCCAAATAGTGACACTCCCCGCTCAACCTCTGTCAAACATATTTCGTAGGGATGGCAATTTGGCACGTGATCCATTGATATGTCTTGCCCTAATGATGTTTGGGGTAGATATGACCTGCCCCATACTAAAAACAAGGCGGGTCAGATCTGCCCCGTGGAGGTTACAAATTGGGTTTGGATCTGATGTCCATCCTGCCCCGTTCTAATCCGTTTGAAAATAATAATTATATTATTTATTATATAGATATATGAGAAAAAAGAGGTAGGGTTATATATATTATGACTTTCTAATTATATGAATTTCTATATATGCTAATTATATTTAGGAAAAGAAAATAGATGCTAATTATGTGACTTTAAAAAAATAGGACGGGCAGGCGTGGGGCGATAAGTGTTGCCCCGTTGCTGGTAACAGGGCAAAGCGGAGCAGCGAATCAATAGCACGGGACGATTTTGGATATTTAGAAACTCGTCACAATCCGCCCCATTGCCACCCCTATGTCCATTCCCTGATGTATATTATATTTACTCCCTGGTAAGAAATGGGGCTGCGTAGATGATTGCTGCTAGGCTTCACCTTTTGGAGAGAAAAATTCTTTCATTCTTGAAATTACGTAAACCTAGTTCCCTAGCTTCACCACAATTCTGGAGAATCTTTTGAGGAGGGAACACAGCTAGAACAAGTCCCATAATTATAGAACGAAGTTCTTTGGGTTTCTCTAAGATAACGGTAATCATATCTCATATTTTTACTCTTATAAACTTGAAAGTATGAGATTCAGATATTTAGACAATGTCCTTTTTCCAAGATTTTTTTTTTTTTTTTTGGGAAAGTGAGATTCGATCCCACAACATGCACGTCAAATGTTACATCACATTGTCAACTATTTTAGCAGGTGCTTACGTTTCTATTTAAAACTCAGTTAAAAAGTCACATTCTCTCTAGCAAACATTATCACTTTTTCACGACAAATCTCAATCGATCTAATTTCACCATAAAGATTTTGGTACAGTATACCAACCAGGCAGGCTCCACAGCAGCCGTTCAACTACTTATATGATGGGTATCATACCCCTTGATCCTCCTCCTTGGACAAAGACCTCGTACAAGAAATTATTACATGGTCCACAGACCAGAAAAAAAACACAGTCACACACACACTTTTTTTGGACCCATTCTTACAGTATGCATAATCTTATATAAATATATTTACATAAAAAATTGGCCCTACATTCATAGGAGCAGTCCAAATCAATGGACATGGATTTCTGATATTCTGTAGTTAGCAACTGAGTTTCATGTATGATATATGTATAGATATAACTATATCTGTATCTATAATTTTTATAATACTTTGATGTGTATGAATTTCAGTGTAATTATTGGTTCTCCAAAGGACAATCTTTAATTGTTTTGCATCCACATGCAGCGATGAGGGAGGGGGAGCAACAAAACAGTCTCTTTTTCTTTCTTTTTTTTTTTTTAATTTTAATTATTATGGTGATTTAGTCAGAAGCTAATGATGTTTCTTAGGACAAATCCTTTGAAGAAACTATTGTTAAGATTGTAGTTTTCTGGACCACTTTCTAACTTCGCCATTTTCGTGCTAATTTTGGACCCATTTCGGCATATAATACTGTAAACTACCAATACAAATACTACAATTCAAAATGAAACCGCAATAAACGAGCACATTTCTTTAGCATAGCTGATTTTTGGTTCTAAATAGCATACTAGAAAACTAGACATTTTCTTCTCCAAATGCGTGTCATATTTTGGCATATTCTTCAAGTATTTTCTTATGGAATGAATTCAAATGTGTCCATCATGAAAAGGATTTGTGTTATTTGGACATTTTCGTTTTAAGTGCGCAACACATATGTCATAGTCTTCGGCACAAAGTACGAGAAGTCATAATTTCAAGTCACTATCTTAAGTTTAAAGTGAGATATAAAGTTGATTTAATATTCCCCTCTTCATTTACACGGTGAATTTTTTATGATCCTGTCTCCAACTAACGCATTCTCTCTCTAAAAAATAAAATAAAAAATCCTAAAAAGAATTAAAGCTGAATTTCCTCCTAAGTAGGCCAAAGAAAAAGGTGGTAATTGATGAGAAAAATTGAAGAAGATAGATGCCAAATGGAATGTCCTTTACAAAGTAGCAAATGCAATCTTATGCAATAACACAAAGGGACCACAATTGCATTATACATTATACATTGGAACATCAAATGATGGTGAAAGGTGCAAAGAATTCAATGCAGTACCTAATACTATAAATGCCCACATTACTAGCCCCATTCCTCAATGCCCTTCCTTCTCCCTAAAGAGTTAAAAGGTTTTTGAAAGACTTGGGTATTCTTTTTATTTAATTAAAAAAAAAAAAAACAAATTTGTGCTTCAAAAGTGCACTTCATCATTGTAGGCTAGAAATCATCTGTCCCGTACACATTCATATAAATATCTCCACCATTCAGAATTCGATATATGTACATTTTTCTAACTTTATATATACAAGTTGCGAATTGTGAGTTGTAGATAAGAATGTGGACATATATGCTGACAGATGATTTTTTGCCATCATTGTAACATACACTACATCAAAAAGTGAAAAAAAAAAAAAAATTATTGCACCTGATCAACTAACAATAAAGGTAAAAAGTTCATCCTCAAAATTGAAGGAAATATATACAAGTGGAGAAATTAACACAAAAGTATATTTGTGCCTGCAAGAACTTGAAATGTACTCTATACTTTGCATATTAGTGAAGCTTTTACTTGACTAAAAAGGACGGTTGTGAAACTAAATAGTTTTCTGTTTCATACTGCAACTTTTTAAAAGGTTCTTTATCCGTGGGTGATTCATCTGTATTTTTTGCAAAATTAAAAACCCCTATTCATTTTTCTATTATAAATATTGATTATCTTTTTGTTAGATACTCAATTTATGAGTTATTGGCTAAATTATCTTGATTCTTGATCATGGTTATTGTTGATCGTGTAATACTTTAAGAACATAATATCTAGATGGAAAATCTTTTTTTTTCTTCCTTTCTGCGTTTAAAAGATGGAAGAAAAAGAATATCTAGTTTGTTTCCTAACCCCAAATAGATGTAATTGATCAAAGGAGGAAATCTATCCATGCAAATAAATTTCCTTAAACTCAACTTGATGTTTTCTACAAGTAAATTAATTAGCAAAAATGGATGTAAAAATAAGCATTTTTATTTTCTTAAAAGTTTCTACCTTTTCCTTTTGGATCTTGGTATATTAGTTTGATCATGTGGCTAGTTAGAGGAGCTAAAAGGACAAGACAAAAGGGAAAAATAAGTCAAAAACATTAAATTCATTTTGGAAAGTAAGTCCATGGTTATCATTTTAGGAAAAAAATTCGACTTTGTTGACTTGCCTCTTTATATTGGCTATTTCTTCACTTTTCCCTTTGATTTTTGCGTACAAGAAATTATAGATAGTCAAAAGCATGTGAAAAATGCATCAAGAGAGAAGACGTGTTTGGTGATCTCAAAACTATTTTTATCATATTAGCTAAGACTTTTATTGGCGATCTTGCTGCTGATTTAATTTCTTCTTGATTTATTTTTTTAGCCGACAACAGCTACTTGAAGCTGTGCATATAACTTATATATCTTGAGAGAGACTTCAATTTTAATTGAGAGCAGAATTACCATTATCTAACTAATTAGGTCAATTACTATTTGCTAATCCTTGATTGATAGCAAGAAGGGTTATGACGGAACTTAGACCATTTTTTTAAAGGAACTTACAACTTTTATACTCCATTAGTTAAAATTTATTTGTTAAAAGTTTACATTTTTGTTATATTTTAATTAGTAATATCATAAATTAATAATTAACTTATGTTAGACCCTGAGGAATTCGGGCTTAATTAAGAAAAAGTCGGATCGTAAAAACCCGAAGTAAGGAGTATTCCAACCCGGAAAAAGATTGTTAGGACATAAAAGGGTTAAGAGTATTATGGCTCGGAAGATGATCTGAACTGGGGAAGGTTTCCTTCCAACAATTCTCTCAGCTTGGCATGAAAAAGGTAACTCCATTGTGAAATTCGCTTCGCATAGAAATACATAGTTCACGGAGCGGATCTAGAGAGAGCCGACCTCGATCCGTAAGAAAAGTAAGGAGTTAAATATTTTCGGAGTTGTATCATCGAGTCCGGTTCGATGGAATAAACAAAAGTAAGACTAACAATATAAATCAGTTGAAAGACGCGAAGCATTAGACCTCTTAAAAGTTAGGAGACTTGAGAGATAAACAACTTTTTTGTTCCCTAAACTAATCCAGTAAATATCTCGTGAGTCATTTATCCGTGAATTCTAAACGAAGTTAATCGTATTTGGGTGTGCCACCTTTTTTCTGAGGAGAAAGAGGGAAACCGTTTAACAAAAACTAATCATGTCCCTGTTTTATTGTAAAAGAGAAAAACCGTGAGAAAATAGAATAGGTAGAGATAGAGATTGCGAGTTCTTTGATATGTCTTAATGATCCTCAAGGATTTTTAGAGAAACGGTGTAGGAACATAAATTGATTGCAAACTAAATATAATATGAGGGATTGTACATCATACAAACTAAAATAACCTATCAGTATAAGTATGCTTTGATGATCATGCCTATTAGTATGCTTATCTTATAAGTCTTTTACTTTGTGAAGAATCTCTGTTTTTTGCACACTTCTTCTTCTACTGCTACCGACTAATGCCGTCGAGATTGGCTGATAAGACTTTTCCTGCTCTACTTATTTGTCAATTAACAAAACCTCTCGAGGGACTGTCACGTACTTGTCAGACCCAAACTTATTAGTATCTTTTAAGAAGCCCATCGGAAGAAAGATCACATTTTTATCCTATAAACTTTCTGGGTGTGACCCGAAATCGAGGGGTTCAATAGTGCTACAGAGAAGAACGCTTAATTTCTTCATACTTGTTCTATATAAAATGCAAGTCTAGAATCACTGGAGTTATCAATAATGATTTGCTACTGAAGATTGAAGATCTTAGATTTTATGGCATGCTTATAGGTACATCTTATAAGCCCTAACATTTACTCGCTTGGCTTGAATAATTTGGAATATGACATCGAGCTTAATCTAGAACTTGAAATGAATTGAAAATCACTTTCAAACTTTCAGTTTGTATGATCAAATGTGTTTTCATCCGTTACAAAAATATTTTCAAATGTTTTGTTTTTGAATTTGAGCTTTTACTAAATGGTTTATGGACTAAGAATGGTACTTGAGAGTATCATATTTTTTTTGAGAAAAAATAATCACAACGCTTAACTGTAATTCAAACACGGTTAATCGAGATGCTTAAGTGCTCTGTTTTTTACCTGAATTATGCGGTAGACCGCATACAAGTTCAGTTAACATAATATTTTCCATTATAGCTTAAAGCTTTGACGAAGTTTCAGTATGGTTAATCACACTGTCTCCGTCAAGCCAGACACTAGTTGTTGCTCAACAAACAATTTGAAATTCAAATAGTTATTTTACCCTATATAAAAGTTGCTAGAGCTGATTAAGAGGTACGAGAGCAACGAGAAGTTGTTCTGAAGAGTTTATATCATTTATATCTTCTCAATTCATTCTAAACTTACATCTGTGCCTATCAATTTGATTCTTTCTAAAGTGAGAGAATAGTGTTGGTGATAGAATAGTCATATCCATTACATGGAGTGTGATTTATGAGTTGAATTATATTATCCATCACATGAAGTGTGATCGTCTTGTGTGTGCTCTTAGATCTACCTCGAGTGAGACTTGTGTGTGATAGGTCTCTCCATAAGCAGTATCTTAAAGGAGATTTAGTTGTTTTTGAGTTGAGTGGTGGTTAGTACAACTCTCGTTGAGTGATCCACCTTTGTGAGTTGAATAGAGTGGTGGCTAATTTGAAAACCCATAAGCGAGACAATGAGTTATCCACCTTGTGTATTTGGTTTTCCCGCAATCATTGAGTTAAAAAGGGACGTCTTAGTGGAAATATGTAAAATCCTTGGACGAGATTCAAGGTAATTGATGTAGCCCCATTGATCGAACCACTATAAACCGTTTGTACTTTATGTTTCTGCTTCAATCTGTCAGATCTTTGAACTTATTGTTAGTCTGCAAAGATAATATCTTATTTCTTTACATCATGAGAAAAATGATGATGAATGAAAAGAGCTACAAATTAATCCATTTTGAATAAGTGGTGATTTTTTTTTATGTTTTCATTGCCATTGTGATATGAACCTACATGGTCACATGCATAGATGAGTTAATGAATTTCATGTCCAGATTCAATGAATCTAGAATGTGTCTAGGTTCATTGTATCTAACATTTATTTTCTGAGAATAATAAAACGTTATTATTCGAATTAGAGATTAAGGAGGGGCATTTTCGATATTTGGCTATAGCTGGGATTACGTGGGAGTTATTATGCGATAAAGACACCACTACCAGCAGAGGTTTATGGAACGTGGGAGTTAAAGACTCCCACTGCCGAAAGAGGTTGAGGATGTGAGAGTTGGTTGTGGGAACAAACTCTCACACCCTATATAAACCTCTTTTAGCCGAAACCCTAAAGACGAATTAATTGAGCCGCAATTCCAAAAATCCCAGAAATAAGATTTCAGTCTCCTTTTCTCTCTAGATTCCAAAACTCTGAAAAACGAAGAGCTAGCACTCGCTGCTCGTTTCGTCGCGTGGATACCGGTAGGGAGTAATTCCACAAGGGAGGATTCTGGTGGCAGCAACACACATCCGAAAGACAAATCTTTAGCCAAAAAATGTAAGTATTTCGTAAGTATTTTTCGATTCGTTTTGGTATGAGCGGATCCTTCGGGGGAGGACTCATGGGTGTTTAGAACGAGTTTCTGCCCATGAATCCCTTCAAATAAATCGCATTTGGACTTGGAGGCCCTTCTGTCTAATGTGTGCCATATGATCTTTCATATGTATTTCAGCTTCCATCTACTTAATCTTTCACATTAAAGTTTGTCTCGTATACTACAAAAAAATGCCTGTTAGGACGAACTTTTCGTGACGAAGTCATTTTTCGTTACGAAAGGTCTACTTCGTAACGAAATTCTGAATCGTTATGAAAAGTAGACCTTTCGTAACGAAAAAAATATTCGTTACTAAAAGTAGTTGTTTCGTTACGGAAGGTCAACCTTTCGTAACGAAAAAAATATTTGTCACGAAAAGTTTCGTCTTAAAATATATATATATATATATATATATATATATATATATATATATATATATATTTTAAGAATATACATATATAAGTATGCTATAATTTAGAATATAATTTTAATTTTTATATTTGTTTAGTCTTTATATTAAAAGTATTACTAAAAAATAGTATGCAACTAGAATAATTTTATTCTTATTTTTTATAACAATTTAATACACAAATAAATTGAAAAAAATGTATTAATTTTAATTTAATTCATAAAAAAAATCACAACGCAAAGAGAAATTAAAATAACTAAAGGTTCAAAATACAACACTTCATTATAATACATATAATATGAACAATAAGTAACAAATGACCAAGGTAGCTCAGTGGGGGCAAATGCATGTCATACAAGTTGGAGTTCTTAAGTTCAATTCCCACTTCTATGAAAATGTGGAGACTTTATTCCCCATTATTGTAAGGGGCATGGCTCCAGTTGACTCGGCTCCGGTGGGTGAACTGTGTTGGGGCTCGGCACGTCTCCATGGCTCTAATTTTTAATTTTTTTGTAGAACTTTTAGTAACGAATTTTGATACCTTTTGTAACGAATATTTCGTCACGAATTCTCACATTTCCTAACGAAATTGCTTCGTCACTAATACCTTTCGTGACGAAATTCGTGATTCGTTAGGAAAGACCTTTAGCAACGGGGCTCTCAGGACGAACTTGGTAACGAAGGATTTTCGTCACGAAAGGTCTTTCGTGACGAATTTCTTGACCTTTCCTAACGAAAATTTTCGTTACTAAATGTCTTTTTTTAGTAGTAGTATAAATCACAAGCGGTCCCTAATAGGACATTGTGACTACCCAGAGTGAATTGCGGTGGAACCTAATATCAATCCACTATTTAATCTATTTGTCTCGCGATATCTTAATTAAGCATAAGGCATGGTAGTCGCCACCTTTATAAAGTTTAATTGTATTTATACTCTATCTCCAGGTAGACTGTTCCAACAAACAATATTTAATAACCACTTTATTAAATACAGTTGAGCACGGCCATGCATTTAAACAGTCTTTCCCTATCGAGGGACCCATGAATATCTCTCTCTAATAAGAGAAAGTGACAAAATCCTTAGAATGCCTCTCACATTCAAGCCATGATAGGATACTACATCCGATCATCAGTCGTATTGATTAGTCGATTAAAAGTAACGTCCGACTGAGTCAAAACGTGGCTCCATTCATGCTAGAATCAATGGAGAGATACCAAAATAGTATTGAGAAATTATACTTATTAATAAGGACTATGAAGTATTACTTCTCTAACGGATCACGTCTGATACAATATATCCCAATATATTACATCTATGATATGATTTGTATTCATTACACATGATTAGTAAAACATAATCATCAATCAAACATCATACTAGTTTTATTTCATTGTAAAAAACTTTAAATAAAACTAGGGACAACTAGAATAGTAATTACATAAGCTAATGAATTTTACTATCAAATCACGCATTTGATATTCAGAAGCAAAATTAACTATTCAAATGACATGCTCAAAAGATATAAAACGTACAATATATGTTAATGGTCCTAGGACACTACTAACATTATTTGACCAGAAGGGAGAGGAAAGTAGTTGACGACAATCATGGGGCGGATTCTATCAGGTTTACTCGGCGGCGGTTCGGCTGAGGTTTCCACCGGAGAGGCTGATTCATCTGAGCCGTCACGCGTGATAGCTTTCCACTCCTCCGATCGGTGGAATCTCCACTTCAACGAATCTAAGCAGTTGAACAAATTGATTGTGGTTGACTTCAGGGCATCGTGGTGTGGACTTTGCAAGTTCATGGAACCTGCCATCAAGGACATGACTGAGAAATTTACCGACGTCGATTTTGCTAAGATCGATGTGGATCAGCTTTCTGATGTGGCTAAAGAGCATGGGGTTCAAGCTATGCCAACATTTGTGTTGCTGAAGCAAGGGAAGGAAGTTGATAGGGTGGTTGGAACTAAGAAAGATGAGTTGGAGAAGAAGATTCTCAAGCACAGGGAAGCCCCTAATTTTGCTGCTTGATCTTGATGTATGATTAATTCAACAAAAGGAGATGGAATATGTATAATGTTGATTAATGCTTTACAATTTGGTCGTCCTATTAAAACTGCTGATATATGGATAATACCAGTTGCATTATTTGCTTTGGTTTTGACATGTTCTTAACTTGTTTTGTTGTTGTGGGTTACTTTGATTTACTTTTCTCGCAGTTTATGAGTATGTGAGAATTTCTTGCTTCTCGTAAGTACCATGATTTTCTTGTGTCTGAAAACACACTCCTAAACCTCAAATATGGACAATGTTTGAACCGGAGTACTTTACCCATTTCCAGAACACTCTATTTGGACTCTTGCCAGTTCTATTTCGAAATATTTTACTTTGTAAGTCAGTTAATGCCAATTGCAGAGTCCAAGTCATGTATTTGACTGTTCTTTTAACAAAAAAAAAATATGAAAGATCATATAGATACAGAGCAAATCTTACAAACCATATGTCTCTTACGGGCTCTTGAGAGAACCCTATAACCCTACCAACCTCTCTTCCTGGTTCTGAAAGGAAATCAAATATAACTTGCATTATACACAGTATAATTATTGAGATAAGAAATGAGACATTGAACGAGGATAGAAGATCACAAATAGATTAAACAAAGCTACTCAACTTTATGAAAGACCTAACTTAGCAAAATAAAAAACTTTATGAAAGACCTAGACTATAGTACTTTGGAACCCGTTGGAATCTTCTATATATCCTCGTTCGTTGTCTCATTTCTTATCTCAATGATAAAAAATTGACATATGTTAATTTTTTAATTAAAATCTAATTGAAATAGTAGAACCCGTAGAGAAAAAGTGAATACGTAATAATTACCTGTTCGTGGGATGGGGAACGAAATACATAATATAGAGGAATTTTTGCCCTTTGGAACCTATCGTATTAATATTATATTTTAAATGCAGTTACATAAACTTTAACAACTTTTTTTTAGCATCTTGTTTGTGCCCGTTTCAATTTTCATTAACAAATTCTGCGCAAAATAAATGCAACTCAGTGACAATAGGAAGCTATAAACAGTGTTTGTGTTTGGCCTCAAGAAACCCATATATATATATGGCCCTCCAATTCATGGATTAGAGACCAATAGGGTTGAGGAACATGATGAGGCTTCTCTATCGGTTACCATAAATGAAACTCGGTAATGAGAGATGGTGAAATTGGACATCACATGGCAAGTCACTCTCAAATATGATAGCAAATTTAAATACAGATGCAATGAGAATTTCTAATAATGTAAGAGAGAGAATGATCTTTGAGAGTAGTAAAAACTTTTCTACCATAGGTTAAAAATGGCTAGAGAAAGAAAACCTTCGATTTTTTTGATTTTTTTACACTTTGTACCTTTTGATTTTTTTTTTTTTTTTACACATTGAGTCCATCTTTCATTCAATAAATTAATTGAATTGTTTCATTTTCATTTTCAAAGAACTTTTTTTTTTAAACAAAAATCAGACCAAATGCATGCATCATAGAGTTGTCTGGTGACAAGATTTAATAAATTCAGAGATAAAGGGCAAATAATAACACTACTACAAAGAGTATAGAGAAGGGTGATGAGCAATGCGTCTGAGGAGATGAAGGTCGAGATTTTTGAGTCTGGTAGGGAGTACTCTAATCAACCTCAGGTGTATTTAGATATTTGAAATTTTAAAATTGACATTTTACTTTAAAAAACATTCTTTAAAATCTTAACTTTCACCCTACAAAAATTATTTAAATTATTTTATATTTATGCACAAGTCACACCTCTACATAAAATCTCTAACTTCATCTTTATGCTTTACTAACTCAACTATGGTCTCGATTCATTAAAAAAGGTCGGAAAACTTTGGATTTTTTTCCTTTTCAAGATCCTTATTTGTTTGGATAATTTTGCATCACGGGTGCTCCCATTGAATGATTTAAATCATTGTAATGTCTCTACAAATAAAATTTACTTTTGAACAATTTACCAGTACATTGTGTCCGGGACTAAAAAAAAAACTCTATTTTGATATTATGGTTTGTGTAAAACTTGAGCAAGTGCTCAATAGTCACTTTCCAAAAAGAACACTCAAAAGGGTGTATTATCTCTCTCACCCCTTTTTCCCATACTTGAGAAAATGGACGGTTAATGGAGTTCGAAAGTAGACATCAAAATACCCTCTTAGTTCTTTTCCCCCACAAAAAAAGTCCATTGCATAATACTTTGAAATGTTAGCCATAGCCCTAAAATAATAATACAAATAAAGAGAAGAAGAGAAGGGGTGGGTGGGGTGGGGGGGGGGTGTAATATGTTGAGGGGTCTATTTTCTTATTCCTATCTATATATACATATCTCCTTTAGCTCCTTACTTCCATTTTCTGCAACTCTCCTGTTCATAGCTCATAGGCATATACTAGTAGAGTGAAATCAAAGAAAACGGGTTGAATAAATTTCTTTACCAGGTTAGTGATTAAATAAAAAGTCCCATTTAATATTATATATTTTCTGGGTGTTAGTACTAAAACACCAAAAAATGAAAGCAAACAGTGAATTGAAATTTCTTGCTTTGCTTAATTTGGATGCCTCTATATATTTCTTGTTTTATTATTACAACTCTCCCCCAATTGAGGCTATAATCTTTATAACTTTACTAACAGAATCAAGAAATTTGTTTTGCTAATTTCAGCTCAGAGTGAGAAAGATCAGATGGATTGTCCTAATCATCATCATCAAGAATTTCTTGAGTCTTCTTCTTCTCAACAGAGGAAAACAGGAAGAGGAAAAATTGAGATCAAAAGGATAGAAAATACTACTAATCGACAAGTCACTTTCTGCAAACGCCGTAATGGTTTACTCAAGAAAGCTTATGAATTGTCTGTACTTTGTGATGCTGAAGTTGCTCTTATTGTCTTCTCTACTCGTGGCCGCCTTTATGAATATGCCAATAACAGGTTCAATATCAGCCTCCCTTTTCTATTCCCTTAATTAATTGATTCCCAGTAGTTCAAGATCTTATATATGCATATATGCTTTGCGATTCTACCCTGATTCAACACGTTTTGGTTTAGTAAAATTGTAGAATCGTGCGATTCTAATAATTAACTCGCGTTTTAATATTTCATTTTCTATGTTTTGATCATAGTAACTTTATGTGTTGGCAGGGAATTAAAATGGGATTTTTCAATTCTTTTTACATTAATTTTCTTGACTTAAGATTGAGTTCTTCTTTGCCATCTGGCTTTCTCTATTTCTCTTTTGCTTTGTTTCTTAAGGAGTTTTCAATATGTAAAATTCTTATAGATCGAAACCCACAACCTGGAAGAAAGTTTTTACAATAAAAACGTTCTTCCCGATTGTGGGTTTGATTATTATTATAATTATTTTGGTTCAGATCTGTGATATAAAACTAGTGCATAGAATAAGAGTTTGAAGGACTGGAAACCGAGCTTCTTTTTTTATTCTAAATTGCTGCAAATATCTTTGCTATTTCCTTGTAAATTGTTTCTCTCTCTCTCTCTCTCTCTCTCTCCACATGTCATTTGTTAGCCCAGAAGGGTCTGATGATATACTCCCTCCATTCCTAAATATAAGACTCTTTAGACAATTTGAGAAAATTAAGGAAGTTGTCATTTTCACCTAAACTTCCAATATTATCCCCCACTCTCCCTCTCTCTCACTTCTTTGTCATAAAGAAAGGAAAATGTTGAGGGTATAATTGGAATAAATTGTTGACAACTAATAAAACAACCTTAAACGACAATTAATTTGGATACCTAGATATCTCCTAAACGACAATTAGTAGGGAATGGAGGGAGTACTAAGCTGTCGTGTTCTAATTTGCCAGTATTCTTACATCTTATGACGCATCCTTAAACTTAATAACTTGTCAGTTCATTAATGAAACAACACAAGAATGACAGTTACAATAACCTATGAGGATTCAGATTAGGGTTTGAAAACACATAAGGGTAGGACTAAAATCCCATCATCCTTCCATTTTTAGTCAGTCAAAGCCAAAATTAGGGTTATAAATATCAAAATGGGATTTCTTTATTTGTCCTAAAATTATGACCATTCTACACCTCTGCACACCCCCTATATATATATTTTTTTTATTTTACAATTTTCTAGCTAGGGTTTGATTGATATCATTTTGCATAAGCACAAGAATCTTTGGTCTCATCACACATGAATTATCAGTTCAAGACACTTAAAAGGACCAACAAAGTGTCTATGTCATATTCTTCAGTTCCTCTCATATGAGTTCAGTCAAAAAAAAAATTGTCTCAAAAGGTAAAAAAAATAATTACCTTATCTAACCTTACAATAGATTCTTCTACTTAGATTTGCTTTCCCTTTTTTTTTTCCTTTAACATTGACTTTCTATTCCATAGCTCAAAAGAGAATGCAGAAATTAAAAGAGGGAAGGAGAATTTTTTAAGTGTATAGGAAATTTCATAGCTGAAATTAGAAACACCTCTATTTTCCATTTTTTTTTAATTTTCCCTCTTTTTTCTTGATAAATTTTCTGATTACAAAACCCAGAATTCAAGAATTGGGAATCAAAGAGTACGATCAAGAAAAAAGAGCCAATGGGGTTTCTTTACCTTTTTTCTTGCATGGGGAAGAGAGGAGTGTAACAATGGCTACTCTGAGCAGTGACAGCGTGTCTGCTGCAATTAAAAAGCTCAGAACAGAAGAAATGACAGGCTAAGAACTCAGGAAAAACCCGCACAAACACACACTGATATGTACAAAAAACATTGAATATTTTATTGTGTTTTACTACCTCAATTCTTAAATAATTGATACATTTCATCTTTTCACCTAGATTAAGAAAATAATTAGAAGTCAATAAAAAAAAGAGTCTAAATTACCTCTAATTAAAGTATGGTTTGATGTGCATGGGTAGGTGTGGAATTGTTGGAAACACTAAACTATTAAGTAAGTTGAGTAAAGGTAAATTTGGAAGAAATATAACAAATTTTGAACTGTATCAAATAATTTGAAAAATACAAAAAATAAAATATATCAATTATTTAAGAAGGCAAGTAGTAAACATTAATTAAATTTCACTGTAAAAAATTAAATTTCACTATAAAAAAGTAACACATGTTTAGTCTGAGTGATCTATCTATTGATCAATTAATTATTTATTATATTTCTAATTTAATTTGTAAAAAACCATCTCTCAAAATTTATCTAAAAATAGTTGAAAAATTATTGGCGCAGATGAAATTTTAAAATTTGTTAAGGGATATAATATACAAGTAATTGGTTAGCAAGTATGAATTATTGTTTGACTAACGCTTGACAAGCTGCCATGAACTTGTGCATCCTTGTGTTAATTATTAATCTCTAAAACTAAAGGAAAAAAACAACTGGAAGAAACTGGAACCATGGAAGCAATATCGGGATTTTGAAGGAATCGAGGTGTGGGTAAAAGGGGTGTTCTTGAATATGAAGGGTATTGACCTGAGAGTAAAAGGGTTCTTAGAGGGACACATGGCATTAGAGAGATGGAAACATAGGTGCTCTAACCAATCATATTGTGGGATCTTGTGCCAACGTGGCAGTGCGCAGCCAATCAGTGGCTCGAGGAAATTAAGGTTACAGCTTATCTTGATTACTGGAAGTGGATGTATGTGTTTTCACTGTTGAGTTGTGTGTAGTCTTAAGACATTGATGGGTCTGTTTGGTCCAATAAACTCAGTGTAGTAAAAGAAAGAGAGAAAGAATTACCCCAATTTGTTAGAAGCCACTTTTAATCTTAGAATAGTTAATGTTGATGAAACAAAAGGAAATTATGGGTGTACTTTGATTTGATTTGAGTTTGATTTGACACTCAAATTGATGTGTTTTTGGATTGAGTTTGTAAATGAAACTTGAAATATTAAATCATCAGCAATCTGATGTGAGTTTGAATTAGTTTGAAAAAGCAAAAAATCTTATGTTCCCAATTATGTATCTCGTTCCATATCCTATTAATAAGATATTGCAACGTGTTTTTTCCTTTAGGGTTCTACCATTTTCTTTTATGTTATAGTTTTTTTAATTAAAGAATTAATAAATGACAATTTCTTGTTAATAAGACAGCGAATTAAACATATGATGAGGACAAATTATTCTTAAGGATTTAAATCTGAGACTAGAATCTCAGTCTCTTATCCAATCTAAGAAAACCCTATATATTCTTTTTTTCCAACTTTTTAAATCATGTTAAAGGGCGGAAATATTTTTAATCTTGTACTCCATGACCCGGCTAGGGTGCTGAACAGCCAAATGTTCAGCACCTGCTGGCCAGCTTAATATCCATAGTATTTAGTAGATTAAAATCCAATGGTCAGAAAAAATGCGCGTCCAATTAAATGAATAATAAGGCTATCACACTTGATCCACAATCCACCTGTTCATCTTCTTCTTCTAGCCGCGCCCAAACCCATTCAATTTCAATTTTCAAACCCTTCAACCACAATTATTTCAATCCTCAATAATTGTAACCAACGATTCCACTCACGATTTCACCATTAAATCCAAAAAACATTCTCCACATTGAACCCTATTTAATCGTCCTCAACCATTAAACATTCAATTTGAAAATCGAGCAATTTTTTGGAGAGAAAACAATGTTAACCTCCAAGCTTGCAACATGCATCAGAGAAGAATCGATCAAGCAAAATGAACAGTTTTTGGATGATTAATGTGCCTGAAAGGTTACAGTAAAGAAATAAACAAATGAAAAGAACAAGCAATAGATTTAATGGCTCTATTCCACAAGGGATTTGCAATTCTTCTAGATTGCAATATATTGCTGTAATGTATTTTGGATTTACTATGATTAAAGTCTGAATTTTCTCTGTATTTTTTAACAAGAGTCATTTTCAATTCTATGTTCACAATAGCTGTATGTCGTGTATATAATAACTATAAGGTATATGCACAATAGCTATTGTTTACTATTGAAATCGAAGTAAACCTGTTACAACTAGAAACCAATTATGTGTTCACAATAGGTTATGTGAACAATAGCTATTAGCTTGGCACATAATAGCTATGCTACTATATAATTGGACAATAAAACTGATGCTAAAAAATATGTTTGGATTTTAATCTGAATCATTCTGATTTGATGTCGAAATGCATATACAATCTTCAAATGGTATATTATGATTTGCAAGCAACTATGTGAATGAATATGGTGATTTCCAGCTGTCTATATTGGAATTCTCCATTGTAGGAAACTAGACAAGGTTATAAAAGTCTTTCCATTTATAAAATTAGGGGAAGTAAAAAAAGAGAATATCAATTTTCTTTTTGAATTCTTGTTTTCTATGCTTCTTTTTTTTATATTTAAATATTGAAATTTGTATCGCTTGAATTAACTAAGTTACGGGTCACACAAATGATTGTTGAGCTTTCTCGGCAACTATAAGTATAATTTTGATATTTTCTTGAATTGTGTTTGCAGCGTGAGAGGAACAATTGAGAGGTATAAGAAAGCTAGTTCTGATTCCACAAATACAGGATCAGTGTCTGAAGCTAACACCCAGGTAATGTTATTTTTCACTGTTGCAATATATATATATATATTTCTTAATTTTCTAGGTTATATTCGTTAACCTTCAAATAATTGCAAAATAAGTTCTACCTTTGTTTGTCTATGTTTAGCATACTATGACTTAATGATGTCTATCGATAACGTGTATGATAACTCCGAAAACTTAAACAAAGTACTATATCCCCTTAAATACTAGAGATTTAGAGGGAATATTAATTGCATAATTACATTATACATGTGACCTTGCAAAGCATTGTTGTGGGAATAAAAGCAGATAAATCACCGTTTGTATTGAGGGAAAAGGAAACAAAGAAAATGAGAAGTTTCTATAAAAAAATAGGTGAAAATGAAGAGAAAGACTAAACTTAATGATCTTTTTATATTAACTAAATTACTCTTATTTTAAAAGGGTTTTATACATTCACATATAGTATTGAGAATGATAAAAAAAAAAAAAAAACATAAATAATAGCATGACCCTCATTTTCACTCTACTTAAAAAAAAAAAAATATTATAAATAGCAAATGTAGGCAGCGTCATATTATTTCGAGTCAGAAGTACTAACCAACTATGGTAACGTTCATTTGACCCTCATTTTCACTCTATTGAGTATTAGAAAACAATAAACAACTAATCATCTTCCTCTCTTCTCCTTTCCTTCAATCAAAACCTACCCTAGAGCCTCTTGAGATCTTTTATCCATTTCCACGACTTCTGATTTGATATTATAGAGGAACGTCCCTTCAACATATGCATCTCTTTCTCTCTCACACACACAACACAAACAAACAAAAAATGGGGGAAATGGAGGGAATTCATTGGCCTATTATTTGCTAGATACCAGCAGTTGGCAGGGCTTTGCTAAGAAGTTATTTTGCTCCTAATGATGACATTAATTAGGAATAGCATAGGAAAAAAACTTATATTCTTCAAAATTATTAATGCGAACGACAATCCAGAAATCTTATATTGATTCATGTAGCTGACCCTCAATTATCTGGGATTAAGACTTTGTTGTTGTTGTTGTATTCTTCGAAATTATTGCATGCCAACTTGCTAATGCTGGTGAAGCTTTCCAGAAGAATAGCTTCCAACAGTATCCATAAGCAACCAAATCAAAGGGAAGATGGTTTTCAAAGAAAATGAATGCTGGATGCAAGGCGCTCTATATATGTTTTCTTCTTCATTGATATATTCGAAAATGCCTTTTGGAAGGAGTAATAAACTGACTTTTGCTGGTAATATGAGTTCTAGTCAATGTTCATGAAAGGATATGATAATTAATATTCTCCTTGAGACCATGGTAGAGAAAAGATGGTAACTTGGTTTTAAGTCTTTTTTATTGTCTGTTTCAACTTTGGAGAATTGTGCTTAATCAAGAGCCAAAGAATTGTTGATTTTTCTTCTTTTTTGTTAATTAATGATACATATTTTCCTATATACCATATCTTGCTAAGAAACGATAAGCTAGGGCATTCATTTATACATATTACTCCCTCCATTCCTTAATATAAGACTCACAGGACATTTAGCGAAAATTAAGGAGACAAAAAGTATGGTACTTTGTTAGTCATAATATCAATATTACTCTTTTAAATATAACTTGTATACCACTAATTCTATTTAAGAGAGTAATATTGATATTTTGATTAAAAAACATCTTAATTTTGTTGCTTTCTTAATTTTCAATAAATGTTCTGAAAATCTTATATTAAAGAATGAAGGTAGTATTATCTTTGTGTCCATATATATATTGAACAAGCCTGGTTCCAGTGTCAGTTAGGGGAACTTGCAATTTTTGTCTTACAAATGTTAAAAGACAAAAACCAAAAAACAAAAAATGCTATTGCTAGAAATGTTAAAACAAATTAAGGTTTTTTCTTTTGTTCACTTTTGGTCCGATATAAATAACATGAAATTTCATTTATTTTTCATTCTTGTCAGTTATACCAGCAAGAAGCCACAAAACTGAGGCGACAAATAAGAGAGATACAGAGTTTCAACAGGTAAGTACCTTAAGAGAGGCCGTTACTAATTAGTTTTAACTAGCTAATTTTTTCGATTCTTCACTAAATAACATTTTTTTGTTTGTGATACACTCTCTAGAAACATTCTGGGTGAAGGAGTAGATGGTTTAAGCTTTAAGGAACTCAAGAATCTCGAAGGTAGAGTCGACAAAGCTATTGGAAGAATCCGCACCAGAAAGGTCATGCGTTTTGTTTTCTTGATTCTTTGAAAGTAAACATTTTCAATTTTTTTTTAATCTTCGAATCTAACATGTTACAAATTTTTCTCCAGAATGAGTTATTGTTTGCTGAAATAGAGCTCATGCAAAAGAGGGTAAGTGTTTGTTCCACAATATTTGCTTGCATTTCTAAAATAAAAAAATAATATACCAGCGAAATGGTTTTGAATATGCAATTCTTAATTTGAATACAATAAAGGAATGGGGAAAATTGGAATAATTCTGAAAATCTCTGCTATTGTTACTCAAACACTTGTATAATTAGACAATGTGACAATATTATCACAATAACTAGGACCTAGGTCTTGTCCCTTTTTGGCTGGAAAAGTTAAGGTCAAACATTAACCTTTTCGCAGATTAAGCATTCCTGAGAGCTGATAGCTATTCTTTTGCAAAGCAAATCTCTCATTGTTGCAAAGCCATAGGAAGTGTTTGTTACATTTTCATTTCATGATCCATTTCCAAGAGAGGTCCTTCTTATTGATCTTAAATCTGGAAACCTTGAAAACTAACTAATGAGCCACCTTATTTCAGAACAGTCCATATGTGGCCCCTTTCAAATATTGTTTGATCAAATAGAAACTAAAGCTTGGGTCTAGATATCCTTAATTTGTGTTTGTAGCTAGATATATGCAATTTTTTTCCTCTCAATTAAGATTTGCAGTATTTTATCTTATAAGAAGAAAAAAAAACATGAAATGTGCGATACTTTTCAGGAGATTGAACTGCAGAATGCCAATATGTATCTCCGAGCAAAGGTTCGAAATCAACCCTTCTAAATCCACTCTAATTTTACATGGATGAGATAAAATTATTTTTGAGGTTTTTGAAGTATTAATTTAATATTTTAAATGGCGCAGATAGCTGAAAATGAAAGAGCACAGCAGCAGATGAGCTTAATGCCACCATCTGAATACCAGCCTATATCTTCACAACCGAATTACGATGTTCGAAACTTCATTCCTGACTTAATGGAACCAAATCAACACTATTCTCGTCAGGATCAAACTGCTCTCCAACTTGTGTATGATTCTTCTTCTTTTTTTCCTTTTAAGACAATCAATCTAGGCGTCGACTGACGATATAATGCCCTAATTAACAACTTACTGATATTCTTTTTTGCTAATGCTTTGTTTGCAGCTGATATATATCCATGAAGGGTATCTATGAAGGTTAAATTCCAGTCATATGGAATGATGTGAACATTTTATCTGTAGATTAATTATTACTTTTGAGTATGGTATGTATAAGTTTGTGCACCACTAATGCTCTGGATGCTGAATGAAAGAAGCATGGTGATGTGCACATAAATCAAAATGGTTCTTGGGTCTGCCTTCTCTGATGCCTTTTGGCTTTGATTTGAGGGCATGATTCTGTAGCAGAACGCGACGGCATAGGGGGACCATTGTTACATGTGTATTATATGAGCAACCACTTTGCGCACTTGTTGCCAAAGGTTAGGTTAGTCTCCAATACATCTGTTTCAGTAGTATCTCAGGATCGCCCACTTTGTTTGACAAAGCGTTAGGTCCCGTATCCCGTCCCATCCCCGCCCATACCCCCAATTATTGGGGACTTAATGGGTTATGCTATTGTTGTTGTTGTTGTTGAGTATGGTATGTATAAGAATCTTATCTCTCTTCTTAAATGATGGACAATGTCTTTTTTTTTGGGGTGCAATCTTAGGGGTGAAAATTCTCTATCCACAATCCTGTCTTCATCCCTCTCCCTAACAAATTATAATTTATTACATAAATTTTTTTTTTTCAATTATATATACACATGGTGAATTGTGATTGGCTGGGGACAGTGATGAAATAGAAACGGGAACAGAGAATTTTTTGCCCAATCTTAATACTTTATACTTATGCTTATATTCCATCCATTTCATAATATATTCATAATATAGGGTCGTTTTAAAGAAAACGAATCTTCCACAAATATATATATATATATATATATATATATATATATATATATATATATATATATATATATATATATATATAAACCTTAGTATTTAAACGTTTAATCATTTCCTAAATCAGGGAGGCATGTGCCTAGATCCTATATATTGTACTATCCCCAAATGTAAATGTATCAGATTAATCTCCCGTCCAAATTCGAATCTTTATATTTTACACGTTGCATAATATTTTACACGTTGCATATTTAGTTTAGTAAGCATGATCATTTGCTAGGTTGTAGAAATTCGCTCCATAGTCTTTTTAATAATCCTAATCAATTTTTTTAATTTACAGTTATTTCACCCTATAGAGTTTACCAAATAGAGTTTCGGTTATATAAAAAAAACTACACTATTAGGTTGTTACAGGAAATATTACAATAATTATTATAGAAGATCCGATTGATAGTAATTAGACATTGTGTGTAAAGTTACTCTTAATAAGACTCAAACCGTTGCCTTCATGAGGTATCTTACGGACTTTAAGTTAGACCCAAATAAAAAAAGACTGAAAATGTTTAAAAAGACTAGTGCAGTTGACACAATATTTTTAAGCTTAGATCATTAGGGATTAGGTTCTTGTCCCGATAATAATAATAAAAAATTAAGAAAAAAAAGTTGATCAAAACTCCAATTTTTCAACCGATATTGTCAACCTCAAATCCAATAAGTTTTGTAAGTTATTGATAGCCTTATTTTTCTCAGTAGAGTAGCGAGAAAACATTAGTTGAATTGTTATTGATTGAAAGTTGATATATAAGTAGCACTGTCAAACGGTCCGGCCCGGTCCGTCGAGGATTATCCCTAAAACGGACCGGACCGGATTTGGACCAATTTTTGCGGACCAAGAAACTCCTAGTCCATACCCGTCCATAAGAAATCCGCGGGTTAAACGGGCCGGTCCGCGGACCAAATTAATATTAAAAATAAATTTTAAAAAAAGAAAATAAAGCTTAAAAATGACTTTTTTTTGTTTTTATTTGTAAAAATTGAAAAGAAAAATTGAAAAAAAAGAATATAAAGCTTAAAAATTGAGTTTTGTTGTTTATTTTTGAAAATATTTATAAAACAAATTGTAAAAATGAGAAGTAAAACTTTAAAAAATATTTTTTATATATATTAATTTAAATGTGGGTTGGTCCGGGTCCAGTCCGGTCCGGTCCGCCTTGGTCCGTGGTCCAAACGGAGCGGGCTAAAATGGCCCGCATTTAAACGGACCATGAATAGCTTGGTCCAAATCCGTCCAAAAAACGCGGACCACAGACCGGTCCGCGGACTAGTGGTCCGTTTGACAGTGCTATATATAAGTTCCTTTATGCTTAAAAAAAGGTTATTTTCATGTATTTTTTTTAAATTAGTTTTATTAGGATAAAACTAAAACAAATGTAGATTGAAAGTTAACGCTTAAAAAACGGGTTCATTCCATGTATTTTTTTAACATGGGGACTATAGGCACACCCTCTTTTATGTTGTTCACACCCCCCTCCCCTCATTTAATTTTATTTTTCTCTCTCCTCCCAAAAAATGTCCCAACTTTCTTTGCTTGTCCGCGGGAAAACTTCTGCCACCACCGGAAAATTGCCGCCACCGCCGGAAGCAATTTTCCGGGCATGCGGTCAAATATTTTTTTTTTATTTTTTGCAAAAAATTCTAAATATTATTTTAGGGGTATTGCAACAAAAAATAAGTGCCAAAAAATTAAAAATAACAATCAACATCCATACATGTTACAAAATGTACCCCTAAAATAATTGTTTAGAAATTTTTGAAGCCTCTGCCCGCCTGCGTGTTTACACGCGCCATATTTTTTTTTAGAAAATTTCGCGTGCTGACGTCAGCAAACGGTGAGTGACGTAATTGTTTGCTGACGGTTAAGTCACTCACCGTCTGCTGACGTAAGCACGCGATTTTTTTTTTTTTTTTAAAATGGCGCGTGTAAACATGCAG
>JAOCZM010000190.1:11487500-11712250 GCA_026122235.1 Vinca minor
GGGTTTAGGGGTTTAGGGGTTTAGGGTTTAGGGTTTAGGGTTTAGGGTTTAGGGTTTAGGGTTTAGGGTTTAGGGTTTAGGGTTTAGGGGTTTAGGGTTTAGGGTTTAGGGTTTAGGGTTTAGGGTTTAGGGTTTAGGGTTTAGGGTTTAGGGTTTAGGGGTTTAGGGTTTAGGGTTTAGGGGTTTAGGGTTTAGGGTTTAGGGTTTAGGGTTTAGGGTTTAGGGGTTTAGGGTTTAGGGTTTAGGGTTTAGGGTTTAGGGTTTAGGGTTTAGGGTTTAGGGTTTAGGGTTTAGGGTTTAGGGTTTAGGGTTTAGGGTTTAGGGGTTTAGGGTTTAGGGTTTAGGGTTTGGGGTTTAGGGTTTAGGGTTTAGGGGTTTAGGGTTTAGGGTTTAGGGTTTAGGGTTTAGGGTTTAGGGTTTAGGGTTTAGGGTTTAGGGTTTAGGGTTTAGGGTTTAGGGGTTTAGGGTTTAGGGTTTAGGGTTTAGGGTTTAGGGTTTAGGGTTTAGGGGTTTAGGGTTTAGGGTTTAGGGTTTAGGGTTTAGGGGTTTAGGGTTTGAGGGTTTAGGGTTTAGGGTTTAGGGTTTAGGGTTTAGGGTTTAGGGTTTAGGGTTTAGGGTTTAGGGTTTAGGGGTTTAGGGTTTAGGGTTTAGGGTTTAGGGTTTAGGGTTTAGGGTTTAGGGTTTAGGGTTTAGGGTTTAGGGTTTAGGGTTTAGGGTTTAGGAGTTTAGGGTTTAGGGTTTAGGGTTTAGGGTTTAGGGTTTAGGGTTTAGGGTTTAGGGTTTAGGGGTTTAGGGTTTAGGGTTTGGGGTTTAGGGTTTAGGGTTTAGGGGTTTAGGGTTTAGGGTTTAGGGTTTAGGGTTTAGGGGTTTAGGGTTTAGGGTTTGGGGTTTAGGGTTTAGGGGTTTAGGGGTTTAGGGTTTAGGGTTTAGGGTTTAGGGTTTAGGGTTTAGGGTTTAGGGTTTAGGGTTTAGGGGTTTAGGGTTTAGGGTTTAGGGGTTTAGGGGTTTAGGGGTTTAGGGTTTAGGGTTTAGGGTTTAGGGTTTAGGGTTTAGGGTTTAGGGGTTTAGGGTTTAGGGTTTAGGGTTTAGGGGTTTAGGGGTTTAGGGTTTAGGGTTTAGGGTTTAGGGTTTAGGGTTTAGGGTTTAGGGTTTAGGGTTTAGGGTTTAGGGTTTAGGGTTTAGGGTTTAGGGTTTAGGGGTTTAGGGTTTAGGGTTTAGGGTTTAGGGTTTAGGGTTTAGGGTTTAGGGTTTAGGGTTTAGGGTTTAGGGTTTAGGGTTTAGGGTTTAGGGTTTAGGGTTTAGGGTTTAGGGTTTAGGGTTTAGGGTTTAGGGGTTTAGGGTTTAGGGGTTTAGGGTTTAGGGTTTAGGGTTTAGGGGTTTAGGGTTTAGGGGTTTAGGGTTTAGGGGTTTAGGGTTTAGGGTTTAGGGTTTAGGGTTTAGGGTTTAGGGTTTAGGGTTTAGGGTTTAGGGGTTTAGGGTTTAGGGTTTAGGGTTTAGGGTTTAGGGTTTAGGGTTTAGGGTTTAGGGTTTAGGAGGTTTAGGGTTTAGGGTTTAGGGTTTAGGGGTTTAGGGGTTTAGGGGTTTAGGGTTTAGGGTTTAGGGTTTAGGGTTTGGGGTTTAGGGTTTAGGGGTTTAGGGTTTAGGGTTTAGGGGTTTAGGGTTTAGGGTTTAGGGTTTAGGGTTTAGGGTTTTAGGGGTTTAGGGTTTAGGGTTTAGGGTTTAGGGTTTAGGGTTTAGGGGTTTAGGGGTTTAGGGTTTAGGGTTTAGGGTTTAGGGTTTAGGGTTTAGGGGTTTAGGGTTTAGGGTTTAGGGTTTAGGGGTTTAGGGTTTAGGGTTTAGGGTTTAGGGTTTAGGAGTTTAGGGTTTAGGGTTTAGGGGTTTAGGGTTTAGGGTTTAGGGTTTAGGAGTTTAGGGTTTAGGGGTTTAGGGTTTAGGGTTTAGGGGTTTAGGGTTTAGGGTTTAGGGTTTAGGGTTTAGGGTTTAGGGTTTAGGGTTTGGGGTTTAGGGTTTAGGGTTTAGGGGTTTAGGGTTTAGGGTTTTAGGGTTTAGGGTTTAGGGTTTAGGGTTTAGGGGTTTAGGGTTTAGGGTTTAGGGTTTAGGGTTTAGGGTTTAGGGTTTAGGGTTTAGGGTTTAGGGTTTAGGGTTTAGGGTTTAGGGTTTAGGGATGGACTTGCAAAAAAATATTTGAGTCCAAATCCGACAATGTTGGGTGCTGCCAGCACAACGAGGTTCGGATCAGCTGCTGGATGCGAATGCCCTATTTTACATACTAAAAATGTATTATCTTATACCAGATCCTTCCTTAAATTTTTTCAATTTTTGTGTTGTTGATTGCACCAAGAAGTCTGCAGATTGCAGTCGGTTTCGATCCATTTTCTGCAAAATGATTGTAGTTCTTTATGATATTTTTGAATTTGAATTCGATCTGACTGTTTATTGCTCAAATTTGAGTGAAAATTGGAATTTTATTTTGGTTTTAATTAATTTTGGTCTTCCTTTAGCTGAAATAAGAACAACATAGTTTAATTTGCTACGATGAAGTTGTCTAGTGATTCTGATCAAATTCCTAATATTAATGAAAAGAATCATTTTTATGTTTAAGCTACTGATTCTTAATTAAATAATGGGCTTGTTATGCCCAGCTCTTCGCCGGATTTACAGTCACCAGCATGAAAAGTGACGACTGACCAGACGAGGGAGATTTCCGTCGAATAAGTCAGCAAAGCAGGTGATTTGGAGTGCTCCGGTTTTTCCGCTGGTTTCTGGCACATCAAAGATTGGCAGACTGATTGGTTCTAGTGCTAGTGTTGAGGCACCGACTTGTTTAATTTCTGAGGCGCCGGTTCGTTCAGTTCACTGTTTATCAGTGCAAAAGGACCCGAATATTTTGGACGCTCAATTCGCAGACTGACACAAACTTTTTGCAAGCTTTCGAGACCTAAATAAAAGACACAACGAGTCAACTACCCGGGGGCATGTGCAGGAAAGTGAGACTCTTGCCCCCGAAAATGCTGAAGTTTCGGACATGCCTTTAGACACATTGCCGGATCTTCAGCTGGATGAAGATTATCGCGAGACTTTTATTCACTATTGCTGCACCATAGAGAAAAAAAGAGTAACAAAACACATGCTTGAACATCATATGGAGACGAGATACAAACTTTTTAAAAGACCTTAGTTTCAACTGCTATCTTTTATAGACTACTAGGAATGCCACGCCCTATGTAGTAGTGGATTTGTTTCCACCTTTTATTTGAGGACAGACATGGTCCTCTCCTTGTACCACTTTTGTTTCTTATTTCAATAAATAGTACTATTTTGAAAGAAAAAAAAATATATATATATATATATATATATATATATATATATATATATATATATTTAAATAATGGGCTTGATTACAATTCTGCAAGTTTAAGTTGTTTCTTGTTTAGCCAAAATAATTATTCAAAAAAAATAGAAAGTTGATATTTGTTCCGGTTTTTGTTGATCACATGCCTTCTTGAAATGAATGCAGTACATCTCCTCTGGCCATCTTTATAACTGACAGAAGAATACATTATACTTTCTCTTTCTATATTAGAATTAAATATATTTTTTTATCAGTTTAGAGAAGAGAAAGTAGAAGTAAAATGATATATTCATTCTTGTTAGTAAGAAAAAAAATACAGTAAATTTTTTAGTTCATTCTAGATTCTCCAAAACTCTCCAACATCAAATTACACATAAACTAGCAATAAGAAAGTCACCATATATAATATCCAAAGTATAGGAAAGACTAAGAAGTTGTAGGAATGAAGCTCCAATAATCTGTCTTTGAGTTATGTTTAAATTGACGTGGGTCTTCTCGTAGAGGCTGCAGCAAATGTTTCAAATCCTTGAGAATCCGCTACTTCTCCAAGTGGAATTGCAACTGTAGAAGAAGTGTTTTCATCAACATCATCAGTCTCTAAATACAAAAAAATCAATGAATATAAACGATTAGACGGAAAAAAACAATAAAATAAAATATATTTAAAGTTACTTCTTTTCTTCGTAGTTTCAGTCCAATCAGCTGTAGTGATCAAAGCCTCTACAATATCGGGACGTAATGAAGCACGAGTCTCATCAATGACTCTCCCCCAACACTAAATGCAGACTCTGATGCAACAGTGGTCGCTAGAACTGCCAATATATCACGTGCCATCTAGATAAAGTCTCGCCATCATGAGGATAAGGAATATACCTATATGCAATAATCTTCTTTTTTAACTCCCAATTGTCATCGATATAGTGAGCAGTCAAACAAATATATGCAATATTTGTATGTTCTGACGTCCAAATAACAGTAGTGACTAAGATTTTACAAGATAGATTATCCAAGAATTTGAACATTTTTTCCTTTTCTTCCTTATGCAACATAATAATATATGATCTAATTGTATTCCCAGAGACAAGCTTGAAATTAGGATTTAAACTATTGCAAAATATCTCAAAGAACTCATGTTCACACATATTAAAAGGATAATTGTGCTTGATAATCATTATTGTCAAAGCCCTCCTACTCTTTTCTTGATCAAATTTGTAAATTTCGCCTTTTCTTTCGTCTTACAGGTTCTCAAATGTTTTGCTAAATGAGTAGTCCCTTTACTAGAAAGTTTCTTTTTACACCACTTACTTTGAACTTTAATTGCTCCAATAGGATGAACAATTCTAAGCATTTCTTCCCATACCTTAGAAGTCAACTTGTGTGTAGAATTTGATGTAGTGAGAGTGACCTCATCCTCAGCTCTATCGTCAAATAATACGGCATTAATTGATGCTTTGGAACTTACAATTTGTAATGGTGGTACATTTGACATTCTTAACTAGTAAAAAGAATAAGGAATTTGTTAAGAGTGCATTTCCAGGAGAAAATAAAAAAATTCACAAATTATAAAAACTTGGAGTAGTATTATTTAACGAATATAAGCTTTAAAACTATATACTTTGGAGCATAATTGAAAGTACATTAGATAGCCCCTTCAAAAAAAAGTATGTTAGATAGCTACTGGAAAATAATGAATTTTCTTTTTCCCCCCTCATATATACAAGTTTTATTCATTCTGGCAAGTTCATATCTGAAAAGTAGCTCTTATATCTTCTTGGGAACAACTTGCAGGCTGATTTATTCCTGGCACCCCAGATTGATGGTGCCATCACAAGATTCCAGGTTGGCATGGTAAAGCCCTCACAAACATCTTGTAACAATTTCCTTATCCTATCTCAACTCTAAACCCAATTCACACAATCACCATGATACGATCATACAGACAAACAATAACTCATCCATACATGGCCAAAATTAAACTTGATTATGACAAATCAAGACCCGTAATTGTGGGGGAAAAGTTAGATCAAGAAAGTATTATTAGGAAAAAAAGTTAAGGCATACCTGGCAGTAATAGAAGCAGCAAAGTGTTGCAGATCCCTTTATTAATGAAGCAAAAGCCAATCTTCTTTTATAACTGTGACCACCAACCAAGACAGAAACTATCATTAGCTCTGAAGGAAATGTGAGAATAAGGCGGTGGCGGTGCAGAGCGGCGAAGTCTCTAGGGAAAGGTCGCGTTATTTGTTTGGGTCATAATGAGTTTAGGTGGGTCTAGTGAGTCTTAGTGGGTCTTTTGAATCCATTATTAGTTACTTTAATAATCAATGAGTCCAAACCTAATTAGATTTGGATATCAAAAAATTAGTCTGGACTCAAATTTAAATATGTTGAGTCTGAGTCTTTGGGCACAATTGACACCCCTATTTCTGACCACGCTGGATGGCCAGAATTTAACTATTCCGGTCCATCAACGAACAACCTCGTAAGAGCAAGTAGTTGAAGGCGAAAGAATGCCATTTTTTTAAATTGCATTTTTAATTACAACGAAGAAGAGAGCAAAACTTTTAAAAGAGTTATTTTTAGGTAAGGTTTTACGTCCCTTATTAAACACCAATGCTTATTGAAAAATCTCCCCTATAACAAGTGATGTACTTTCTTGTTTGTTTATTTTATTTATTTTAAAATAAATAAATTATTGAACAAGAAATTCAATGATTATATATGACGTATATTAGATTATTTGTAAGTATATGGATTGGATTTTGCTCCAAACTCAACATAAATTTTATATGTAAAAGTTACATTGACTCATATTCTCATGTGTGACAAAATGAAGGGCCTAATACAAGCCTCAACACCATTCGAGGAAACGGGTGAAAATCCTCTGTCCCCAATCGATCAGAATTTACTATATAAATATTTTTTGCCAATTATATATATATACAGGGTGAATTATGATTGGTTGGGGATAGGAACGGGGACAGAAGATTTTTTGCCCGAGGAAACCAGGGACTGGAAGCCACATGAGCATTTTCATTACTTTCATAAGTTTCTCCATTCATTCGGCCTTGTGTATGCTTATGAAGATGATGAGGTTAAACTTTTTTACTTCTCTTCTATGGTGACTCAAAATTCTGACTTATCAGAAAGCGTCATAATTACCGTTTGAGTTACACTTCATTTTCAAACAAGTTAGAGCTTGCTGCAAAACCAAGTGGCCAAATTGATCAAGCCAGTCCAGAAGTTTTAGCCAACGCTCCTGATGATGTAATCTCAATCTAAAGTGATTAGGTCGATGTTCAAATAGAAGAAGAAGAAAATTATGGCGTTGTAGAACTCGAATTGAAAGATCCGATAGGAAGAGTGGTTTGGACCCCACAACTGGAAGGTGGACTCAGAGCAGCCTTTGCTAGGATGGGTAGAGCAAGTATGTCATTGTTTACTCTTTTGCACATGCATGCACATATATTACTCTCATCGTTTTTGGTTTGTGTCAATTTGTCTAGATTTTTAATTACAAATATCTAACGTTTTATGAAACATAAAAGAATTATTCTTGTTTTTCTTGTCTTTTTCTTATTCATCACTCTAATATATACTTTCCAACTTTTACTTTTTTTAATTAAAATTTTAAAAACCATTCAAAAAATGTTATAGCATAATTAACACAACACATAATTCAAAATTATATGTCTGGTATATGACAGATGAACTAGGACCCATATTTTTATCAACTAATTTTTGGAACCAAAAATATTGGCAAGGTACTGAAACGGTTCAGTTTGCAAGACTCCAAAAAGGGATTCTTGCCCATGTCACATGGCATTAAACTCAGCAGAACTCAAGGACCTTCCACAAGGAAGGACCAAGAGCGCATGAGTAAGATCCCATATGCTTCAGCAATTGGGTCTATTATGTACGCCATGATATGCACTCGCCCAGATATCTCATTTGCTTTAAGTATGACTAGCAGATATCAATCTGACCCTGGAGAGTCACATTGGACTGCAGTTAAGAGCATTCTTAAATACTTAAGAAGGACTAAAGATATATTCTTAGTTTACGGAGGTCGGGAAGGTAGTCCGGGTTGTAAATGGTTACACGAGCGCAAGCTTCCAAACCGACGTAGATGATTATAGATCGTAATCTGGGTTTTGTGTTTTATTTGAATGGAGGTCGTGTGAGTCGGAAGAGCTCAAAGCAAGAAACCGTGGTCGACTTCTACAATGTAGGTCGAGTATCTAGGCGCCTCCGAAGCTGACTAAAAAAAGCCGTTTGGATCGGGAAGTTTGTTGATGAACTAGGTGTCGTCCCCTAGCATTGTGAACCTAGTGGACCTCTATTGTGATAGTACTGGTGCCATTTCACAAGCTAAGAAACCTAGATCTCACCAACGATCCAAACACATTCTCAGAGCGTTTCCATCTGATTAGAGAGATCATCGACAGAGGAGACGTTAGTATTTGCAAAGTTCATATAGACGAAAACATTGCAGATCCATTGACCAAGCCACTCCCACAGCCTAAACATGAGAGTCATACTAGGTCAATGGGATTGAGGATCATGTATTCTGAGATAAATCCAACTTCTGTGTCTTGAATCTTGGAGAAATATACTTTGAAAAAGGTTTCATATGATTCGTGGTACAAAATAGAGGAATAAAAACTAAACAAAAGGACCAAGATTCGACCATTGGCTGGAACCAATGGCCAAATTTGGCCAGGATCAGTGGGAAAAAGACGAACAACAGAAAGAGCCGGGGGGGGGGGGGGAGGGGAGATGTGGTAATCAACTAGATTGCATTAATTTGAATCTTGAAGAAAAATACTTTGAAAAAGGTTTCATATGATTCGTGGTACAAAATAAAAAATAAAAAATAAAAAAAATTAATGCATAGTCAAGTATCTGTGAAGATCTGAGATAAATCCAACTTCTGTGTCTTGAATCTTGAAGAAAAATACTTTGAAAATGGTTTCATATGACCTAGGGCCAGTGGGAGATTGTTAGTAGTGCCCTAGGACCATTAGCATATGTTGTACATTTTATCTTTTTGAGCATTTCATATTAATAGTTAATTTTGCTTATGAACATCAAATGCGTGATTTGATAGTAAAACTCATTTGCTTATGTAATTACTATTCTAGTTGTCCCTAGTTTTATGTAATCTATTTTACAATGAAATAAAGCTAGTATGATGTTTGATTGATGATTACGTTTTACTAATCATGTGTAATAAGTACAAATCATATCAGAGATGCAATGTATTGAGATATATCGCATCGGACGTAATCCTTTAGAGAAGTAATACTTCATGGTCCTTAGTCATAAGTATTACTTCCTAAATACTATTTTAGAATCCTTAGACCTTATATCTCCATTTGATTCCAGCATTAATGGAGCAACGTTTTGACTCAGTCGTACGTTGCTTTTAATCGAGTAATCAATACGACTGATGATCGGATGTGGCGTCCTATCATGGCTTGAATGTGAGAAGCATTGTAAGGAATTTGTCCCTCTCTATTATTAGAGAGAGATATCCATGGGCCCCTCGTTAGGGAAAGACTGTCTAAATGCATGGCCATGCTCAAATGTATTTGATAAAGTGGTTATCAGATACTATTTGTTGGAACAGTCTACCTAGAGATCGAGCATAAATACAATTAAGCTTAATAAGGGTGACGACTACCATGCCTTATGCTTAATTAGGATATCGCGAGACAAAGGGATTAAATAGTGGATTGATATTAGGTTCCACCGTAAATTCATTCACTTTGGGTAGTCACAATGTCCTGCTAGGGGATCATGCTTGTGATTTATGAACACATACTACTACTAAGTGTGTCTTCATTGCCATTGTGAGATGAACCTACTGGGGTCACACGCATGAGACGAGCTAACTCGAGCTTCATGTCCAGATTCAATGAATCTAGAATGTGTCTAGGTTCATTGTATCGACATTTATTTCTCCGAGAATAATAAAGCGTTTTTTATTCGAATTATAGATAAGGGCATTTTCGGTATTTGGTTAATAAAGTCGGGATTACGTGGGAGTTATTATCAGATAAAGACTCCCACTACCCAGCGAAGTCTAGGGACGTGGGAGTTAAAGATTCCCATTCTTTGAGAGAAGTTGAGGATGTGAGAGTTGGTTATGGGAACAAACTCTCATACCCTATATAATGATCTCCTGGCCAAAACCCTACGTAATTAAGTTTTAGCCGTAATTAACCAAAGAACACCGAAATCAGAAATAGTATTCTGCCTTCTCCCTTTCTCCCTAATTCCGAAACTCGGGAAAAAGCGGAGAGCTAGCACTCGTTGCCCGTTTACGTCGCGTGGATACGGTTTGGGAGTAATTCGCGAAAGGGAATTCCGTTGGTGGCAGCAAAGCATCCAGAAGCAGGATCTTCCATTCAAGAATCGGATTCTTGAGCCGAAAATTGTAAGTCTTTTTCGCTGTTTTTCGATTCGTTTACGTATGAGCGGATCCTTCAGGGGAGTGTAAGCCCTAAGGGCGAACAAACTCGATTTTTGATAATAGACAAACATTTGATGTTATGTTTAATGTCTTACATCTTTGTGATAGAATAATGAAACTCATTGTGGAAGCACTAAGTACTTCAATCAAGCTACAATCAAGATCTTCAAGGCACATATCAACAAGATTGAAGATTGAAGATTGAAGACTTAGGTTTGGTTAGGAAAGCTTCTAGTTTTATTTGTCGTTATCTTACAAGCTCTAACCAAAATGCTCTTATGAACTTAAGCATACAACACTAAAGTCTTGCACGTTTTATAAACTCGTTTTCAAAGGATAAAGTTTCAAAATTGATCTTATATTCAAAAAGCCCTTGATTTCAAAGTTAAGTCCTTTAGAAAAGTTTTCCAAGTATTCTTTTTATTACAATTTGGGAAAACCTTTTTAGACTTCAAGAGATTTCAAAACAAAGGTCAAAACATCATCTCTCATACTACGAAAAGTCGGTCAACCGAGATTTTCTCGGATCAACCGAAGGATTTCTTGAGAGTTGTTCGTCAAAGTTCGGTCGACCTAAGCTTGGGTCGGTCGACCAGAGATGATGGTTCGGTCGACCGAGTTTTTGGTCGGTCAAGCAAGAGTTGCTCGAGTTCGGTCATCAGAGACTTGTTTCGGTCATCAGAGCTCTGCAAAAACTAGCTCGTTATCGACAGTTTTAAAGTCGTTTTTGGACGTTTTTGAAATCTATAAAGGCCCTAAAGCTGAATATTCTTCCAACAAGAACCTTGACAAATCTACATTGAATATTCTTAAAAGCTCTAGCTATCAAAAAGCATTTATTCTTTTTTGATGATTTGAAAAGTCCAAAATCAATCTTTATACAAGCAAGACAAAAAGTGTTGAATACAAAAGTTCAAGAGCATTAAAGTAAAGATCTTCAAAGGTATACTTACTCCACTTTTGAGTGAAGAACTTGTATCATTATATCTTCATCCTTCCCTTTCTTAGTGATAGGGTATTCTTGTGTCTAAACCTACTTAGTGTGGGAAAGTACTCTTTGTGAGTGAGTAAATTGTGGTTGTGTGTAAAACTCTTAGTGAGTTAGCCACAAGTGTAACAAGCCTTTTCTTAGTGAAATTGTTGGAAATCCTTGGGAGATACTCAAGGTAGTGGACGTAGATTCTTTGTGAATCGAACCACTCTAAATCACTTGTCTTGCTCTCATTGCTTCATTTCTACAAAGCTTCATATATTAGTTCCTTATTTCTTTATCTCAAGAAAAAGAAGCAAATTTGTATAAAAACCCAATTCACCCCCCTCTTGTGTTTTTTCAATTGGTATCGAGCCTCGTCTTCATCTTTAGTTTAACCACTAGAAGAAAAGATAATGGCCATGAATTCCGCTTTAGCTTATCTAGAGGATCTTCCACAAATCGACCACCTCTTTTTTGATGGAAATAATTTCAATGCTTGGAAAGACCGCTTCAAGATTTATGTGTGTTCTATAGACTATTCTTTATGGCATATCTTTGAAGAAGGTCCTTATGTTCCCTATGAAGTTGGTGGATGGTGTTCAAATGCCAAAATTGGACAATGAATTAAATGAAGATGATTCAAAGAAAATGACTCTCAATTATAGAGCAATGAACATCATTAGTTGTGCTCTCAATCCGGATGAGTACAATAGAGTTCGTGGAAGCAAATCCGCCCACAAAATGTGGAAAACCTTGGAAGTCACTCATGAAGGAACAAATCAAGTGAAAGAATCTAAGCTCAATATGCTTGTGAGGGAATATGAGCTTTTCACTATGAAGCCAAGTGAAACTATCAATGAGATGAATACTCGGTTCACAAATGTGGTAAATGGGTTGAGGTCATATGGAAAGGAATATTCAATTGGTGAAATGAATAGAAAAATTCTCAACTCTCTTCCAAAAAGTTGGGAAGGCAAAGCTCTTGTCATTGAAGAAGCCAAAGACTTGAAAACATATCCAACGGAAGAGCTCATTGGTTCTCTTCTCACTTATGAGCTTACTCATAAAAAAGGATGATCATGTTGAAAAAGCAAAGAAAAGTCTTGCTCTAAAGACTATTCTTGATCTAGATGAATCCAATCAATCAAGTGATGAAGAAGATATAAATTTAGATGATGAGACAATGGCTTTAGTTGTAAAGCGCATGAAGAAAATGTTTTCCGGAAAAGGAAGGAGATTCCTCCAAAATAAAAGAAAACAAAATCCAAATGGCATGAAATGTTATGAATGTGGAAGCAACCAACATCTCATAGGAGAGTGCCCATCCATCAAAGAAAGAGATTCAAAGGGAAGATAAAAAGAAGAAATTCTTCAAATCCAAGAATGCCAAAGGCTTGATAGGCACATGGGATCAAGATGGAAGTGAAAATGAAGAAGAGAAGAAAATGCAAATATTTGCTTCATGGCCTTCGGTAATGAGGTACATCTTTCTCCTTCAATTTCAAATTCTTGTGATGATAATGAGGATGATCCTAATGAGCTCTTATGTGACATGTATGATCAATTAAGAAAATGTGCAAAGCAAAACTATGAAATGAAGTTAAAAATTGATTCCTTGCTTGAAGATAAGTCTAGATTGTTCGATGAAAACAAAAAAACTATGTGATGATGTTGATTGTTTTAAAGTTGAAAATGAGAAACTTATTGCTACTTGCAACTCCTCATCATTAAAGTATCATGAAGCATATGATAAATTATCTTCTCTAGAATCCAAGCTTGTTGAGTTTGATAGCTTGAAAAGAAAAGTTGTTGAACTTACTTCTCTTGTTGATAAGTTCTCAAAAGGAACAAAAAGATCTTGATCATCTTCTTTGTATGCAACGGACTTCCAATGATAAACATGGATTAGGATATTCACATCCTAGTCATATTGATATTACTAGCTCTTCTAGACCATCTAGAAATCATTTTTGTGCATGCTAGTACTTCCCATAAACATGGAGTAGGATATTCACATTCATGTCATATTGATATTGCTAGCTCTTCTAGACCACCTACAAATCACTTTGTGCTTGCTAGTTCATCACATAAACAAAAGAGATACCATGAGCATAGTTACAAATATTATAAGCCATCTATTCGTTGCACTTATTGTGGTAAATTTGGTCACACTAGCAATAGATGTTTTGTGAAAAGAAAGATTGAAATGGGAGTTAAGACTATATGGAGAATCAAGCGTATCGTATCTAACCCTCAAGGACCCAAACAAATATGGGTACCAAAAGTCACTCCTTCTTTTTTGTCTTAGGTACTTTCTAGCAAAGTAAACACTCCGGCTCAATGGTTCCTTGATAGTGGATGTTGTCGCCATATGACCGGAGATGCCGCATTAGTCAAAGACATGGAGCCCATCCATGAAGGTTATGTCACTTTTGGAGACAAAAAGAAAGGTAGAATTCTTGGCATTGGGAATGTTGGTAAAGATTCTTCAACTCTTGTTAAGAATGTTCTTCTTGTTGATAGTCTTAAATATAATTTGCTTAGCATTAGCCAACTTTGTGATAATGGGTTTGATGTTACATTTAGCAAAAAGACTTGTTCTATAATTGATAGCTCATCTCATGAAAATGTACTAGTGGCAAATAGAACAGGAAATGTTTATATGCTTACCTTGGATGATCTTATTGCATGTGATTTTAAATGTCTATCCATAAATGAAGATGATGCCTTCTTGTGGCACCGTCGGCTTAGTCATCTAAGCATGGATCTCTTAAATAAGCTTTCCTCAAAAGAGCTAGTGCGTGGGCTTCCAAAAAATGAAATATGTGAAAACCCGTCTTTGTGATGCATGTCAATTTGGTAAACAAACAAAAAACGTCTTTTAAGCCTAAACAAATGGTTTCCACCTCTAAACCTCTTGAACTTGTTCATCTTGATCTTTTTGGACCAATGAGGACCACTAGTTTAGGTGGTAAGAGGTATGTATTTGTAATTGTGGATGATTTTTCAAGATTTACTTGGGTACTTTTTCTTGCACACAAAGATGACACTTTTCATGAGTTTTCAAATCTTTTCAAAAAGGTACAAAATACTCTTGAGCTAAAACTTGTTTCCTTGAGAAGTGATAATGGAGGAGAATTCAACAATAAATTCTTTGAAGAGTTTTGTAATGAATATGGCATTTCTCATAATTTCTCGGCTCCTCAAACGCCTCAACAAAATGGAGTTGTTGAAAGGAAAAATAGAACTCTACAAGAAATGGCTAGGTCTATGCTTTGTGAAAATTCTTTACCAAAATATTTTTTGGGCCGAAGCCGTGAACACCGCTTGTCATATTGTAAATAGAGTTTTTATGAGACCTTTTGTTGGAAAAACTCCTTTTGAGATTATTTTTGGAAAAATTCCCACAATATCATATTTCAAAGTTTTTGGTTGCAAATGCTTTGTGCTCAACATCAAAGATAGCCTTGGAAAATTTGACAAGAAATCCGATGAAGGAATATTTCTTGGCTATTCATCTAACAAAAAAGGCTTATAGGGTATACAATAAGAGAACCATGTGTATTGAAGAGTCCATGCATGTATCATTTGATGAATCTAACATTTACATATCTACAAAAGATGATGATGATATAGGTATGCCTTTGGAAGGTGTAAATCAAATCCAACAAGCTCCTATGTTTGATGATAATCCTAAGGATAAGGAGGACATTGAAATCACTCAAGATAATCCCCCATATTACTCAAAGCAATGATCCTTCAACAAATGAGCTACCAAAGGATTGGATTTACAAGCAAGATCACCCACAAGAGCAAATCATTGGTGATCCATCCGAAGGTGTCAAAACAAGGCGGTACTTCATTGACAATCTTGCTTTACTTTCATCTATAGAACCTAAGAACATTCATGAAGCATTATGTGATTATTTTTTGGATTTTAGCTATGCAAGAGGAACTAAATCAATTTGAAAGAAATCAAGTTTGGACTTTAGTTCCTAGAACCTATTGATCACCTTATTATTGGAACCAAATGGATCTTTCGTAATAAACTTGATGAACTTGGTGAGATCATTAGAAACAAAGCTAGACTTGTTGCCCAAGGATTCAATCAAGAAGAGGTATTGATTTTGAGGAAACTTTTGCTCCCGTGGCTAGACTTGAATCCATTAGAATGCTTCTTGCTTTTGAATGTTTTAAAGGTATCAAACTTTTTCAAATGGATGTTAAAAGTGCATTTCTAAATGGTTTTATTGAGGGAGGAAGTATATGTTGAACAACCTCCCTGGGTTCTTGCATGAAAAATTTCCAAACCATGTTTATAAACTTACAAAAGCTATGTATGGTTTAAAACAAGCTCCTCGTGCTTGGTATGAGCGCTTTGAGCAAATTTCTCATTTCTATTGGTTTTTCAAGAGGACTTGTAGACACTACACTTTTCATTAAAACAAATGCATCTCATGATATTTTACTTGTGCAAATATATGTAGATGACATTATTTTTAGTTCTACTAATGAAGTGCTTTGTGAAGAATTTTCTAAGCTTATGCAAGATGAATTCGAAATGAGCATGATGGGAGAACTCAATTATTTTCTTGGATTACAAATCAAGCAAACCGATGAAGGAATTTTCATCAACCAAGCCAAGTACACTAAAGAACTACTCAAAAGGTTTGGTATGGATGGTGCTAAGGAAAGCAACACACCTATGAGTGCTACCATCAAGCTTGACAAGGATGAAAAAGGTAAAAGCGGTAGATGAAACAAGGTATAGAGGTATGATTGGTTCTCTTCTTTATCTAACCGCTAGTAGGCCGGATATCATGTTTGCCGTATGCTTATGTGCTAGATTTCAAGCTTGTCCTAAAGAATCTCATCTAGTTGCCGTTAAGCGCATATTTAGATATCTTATTGGTTCATATGATTATGGGTTATGGTATCCTAGAAGTGCATCTTTTGATTTGATAGGTTATTCGGATGCCGATTATCGCGGGATGTCGTATTGAGCGCAAAAGCACTAGTGGGCATTGTCAATTTCTTGGTCATGCATTAGTCTCTTGGTATAGCAAGAAACAAGCAAGTGTATCTCTTTCCACCACCGAAGCGGAATATATAGCGCCGGTAGTTGTTGTGCTCAAATCTTATGGATGATGCATACACTTGTGGACTTTGGGCTTGCATTTCATCATGTCCCTATCTTGTGTGATAATACTAGTGCAATAAATTTGACAAAGAATCCCATTCAGACATTCCCGAACTAAGCATATAGAAATCAAACATCATTTCATTCGTGATCATGTTGTAAAAGGTGATGTTTGCATAAACTTTATTTGCACCGATGAACAACTTCACGGACATATTCACAAAGCCCCTAGCGTAGAAAGGTTTGAATATTTAAGGCGTTGCCTCGGAATCACAAAATTCCAGGGACTGATTTGTGTATTAAGTGTGCAGGGCAAAAGATGAATATCTCGGACTGACCGAAAGCACGTAGTCGGTCGACCGATTAGTGACCTCGTCGACCGAATTTAGAGAACCCTCGACCGAAGATGCTATCTGGGAATCATCTCGGTCGACCGAAGCTAGGAACGGTCGACCGAGTCTGTCGAGTCGTGGATATAAACCGAGAATCTCTTTCTTATTTCATAAACCCTTTCATCTTCAAAATCAGCTTTTCTCTAATTCTTTTTCTCTAAAACCTAAATTATCTCTACCCAAGCCAAATTGAACCCTTATATCAACATCCAATCTCTTCTTATTCCTCAAGAGGGTAAATTCTCATCGATTTTGCCTCAATTCTTCTTACCTCGGATTACCAAAGTATTCCCACTACAAAATCAAACTAAATTCGAGATGGTACGAACCAAATACCCTAACAAAAGAGGGAATGATGATGATACTACTCCTCCTCGGAAAAATCCACCAAGAAATCTTCCCAAACGACCCCTTGAAAAAGGGATTTCACTCAAAGAACCATCTCAAGCTCCATCAAAGAAGAGGGTCAAGCAAATTGCTCACAAAGTTGTGGGAAAAGGGAAGAAGATTCAAGAGGATGATTCTAGTCATTCGGAGGACGATTACTCGCCTTCACCTTCAAGTGGTGTCACCTCCTTCAAATTTTGAGGTTGGAGGATCCTCAAACTTCTACACTACAAAGGTAACGAATTCCTTTCACAATGCTTCAGCTAAGAAGTTGTTTGAGTCTCTTAATTCATCAAAAAGAGGTTTTATGACTACCTATGTTAGGGATGAAAGCATGTTCTTTCAAGGAAAAGGTTTAGATGTTGTTATGGATTTGTTCGATGATATGGGTTGGGTCAATCTTTTTGATGTTGATGAACCTATTTACCCCTCCATTGTATATGAATTTGGTGCTAATCTGAGGAGAGAAGTCAGTGACGAGGATGAGGATTTAATTCAATATAGATCTTGTGTTAATAAAATGGAATTTGTTTTCTCGGAGAGGATGTTTTGTGAAGCCATTGGGGTAAAATATGTGGATTATGCTAAGAGGTTTTACAAGAATACCGTAAATTCGGATGATATTGAGCTATTTAACTTAAAGAACTTTAAATCCGAATTTAGTATTCATGGTAGTTTCTCTGATGCTAAGGAAAGCGGAGATAGACAAGTTGGATGAGTTTGGTCGGATTTTGCACTTCTTTGTATCCAACCTTGTTACTCCAGTGAAAGGGCACAAGTCTTCAATTACTTTCCTGCAAATGGTTATAATGCAACATCTTATTGAAAGGAAAGCATTAAATTTTGCTCATCTTGCTCTTCAACATTTCCTGGCTGCCATCAAAAGCTCAAGAAACTTTATTCCCTATGGAAATGTTCTTAGTAGGCTCTTTCTTAAGTTTGGACTTGATTTACATAATCCTTTGAAGCAAAGGGTTATCAAAATAGATGAAGCTTGTTTTCACCGATTGAAGATGATATATATTGATAATCAATGGAAGTTCATTCGAATACAACCAATGAAGAACTTGGAGCTTCAATCCTTGCAAGAAATGTGTCCCCATATATGCTCAAAACACTTATCAAGATTGAAAAGCAAAGGGCTCTTGAAGGAACTAGGGTTGGAGCATCTTCTCAACCAAGAAATGATGAGCAAGAAGACTTTGAAGCACCCAATCCACTTAGCTCAAGTGAACATTCCTCATCCGAAAAGAGTCAACAAGGTCAATCCCATTCTACATCACAAGGATCATCAAAAGGCACTCCTCCAAAGAAGTCTAAAATCAAATGTATATTTGCCTTCATGAAGAATATGGCAAAACAAATGGAGAACATGTCAAAGGAGATAGGGTGCATAAAAGACGATGTTCGAAAAGTGTCCTCCAAAGTGGACAAAATGGCTAAGGCTCTTAACATCTCAAGTGAAGAGGATCAAGATAAAAATTGAGTTGACTCTTGATATTGCACTTGCTTATGTTTATGTTGACATTTTGAACCTGTTTTTGCATGACTTATTGTGGTACCGAATATTGTTTATGTTTTGGCTAATCACTTCTTTAATTGGTTATTTATGGCTTTTTTGATTATGCCAAAGGGGGAGAAAACTTTATGGATTATGGTTTTTATAATTGGAATACTCGACTGCCTTGGGCGTGTATGTAGTAATCGATATAAATTCTCGTGAGACAGCTGTAATGCAGCAAAAATGTCGCAGAATTTTTCTCCTACTTCGGTCGACCGAGTTGAGGTACCGTAGCTTTCGGTCGACCGAGATCCATGCAGCTTTCAAAATTCAATGTTGATTTTTTTCTCGCTATCAATCTACTGGAGCCTAAGGAAGTTTTCTTTATATATTCTTCTTTGTTTTTTATCTTTAATATGGCATGTTTTGAGGGGGAGCATTTAAATGTCTTAATATAGTAATTTTCTCAAAACCTGTCTTGTTGTAGTTGGAAGGAAGGAGGACAGGGAGGATGGTAGGTATTTAGTGGCTCTTCTAAGAGTCCCTAATGAGTTGGCAAAAGAAGTTAAAGCACTAGTGTTTGGGTTTCTCACTGTTTATCTTCTAAAACACTAGTTGTCACTCTTAATTGTTTTTTAAATTTTTTTTTTTTTTGCCATGCTTCCTTGTTCTGATTATTGCTCATATTCTATCTATTTACATCAAAGTTTGTCTTAATCAAAAAGGGGGAGATTGTAAGCCCTAAGGGCGAACAAACTCGATTTTTGATAATAGACAAACATTTGATGTTATGTTTAATGTCTTACATCTTTGTGATAGAATAATGAAACTCATTGTGGAAGCACTAAGTACTTCAATCAAGCTACAATCAAGATCTTCAAGGCACATATCAACAAGATTGAAGATTGAAGATTGAAGACTTAGGTTTGGTTAGGAAAGCTTCTAGTTTTATTTGTCGTTATCTTACAAGCTCTAACCAAAATGCTCTTATGAACTTAAGCATACAACACTAAAGTCTTGCACGTTTTATAAACTCGTTTTCAAAGGATAAAGTTTCAAAATTGATCTTATATTCAAAAAGCCCTTGATTTCAAAGTTAAGTCCTTTAGAAAAGTTTTCCAAGTATTCTTTTTATTACAATTTGGGAAAACCTTTTAGACTTCAAGAGATTTCAAAACAAAGGTCAAAACATCATCTCTCATACTCTGAAAAGTCGGTCAACCGAGATTTTCTGGATCAACCGAAGGATTTACCGAGAGTTGTTCTGCCAAAGTTCGGTCGACCTAAGCTTGGGTCGGGTCGACCGAGATGATGGTTCGGTCGACCGAAGTTTTTGGTCGGTCAACCGAAGTTGCTCCAGTTCGGTCATCCGAGACTTGTTTCGGTCATCCGAGCTCTGCAAAAAACTAGCCGTTATCCCGACCGCTTTTAAAGTCGCTTTTTTGGACGTTTTTGAAATCTATAAAGGCCCTAAAGCTGAATATTCTTCCAACAAGAACCTTGACAAATCTACATTGAATATTCTTAAAAGCTCTAGCTATCAAAAAGCATTTATTCTTTTTTGATGATTTGAAAAGTCCAAAATCAATCTTTATACAAGCAAGACAAAAAGTGTTGAATACAAAAGTTCAAGAGCATTAAAGTAAAGATCTTCAAAGGTATACTTACTCCACTTTTGAGTGAAGAACTTGTATCATTATATCTTCATCCTTCCCTTTCTTAGTGATAGGGTATTCTTGTGTCTAAACCTACTTAGTGTGGGAAAGTACTCTTTGTGAGTGAGTAAATTGTGGTTGTGTGTAAAACTCTTAGTGAGTTAGCCACAAGTGTAACAAGCCTTTTTCTTAGTGAAATTGTTGGAAATCCTTGGGAGATACTCAAGGTAGTGGACGTAGATTCTTTGTGAATCGAACCACTCTAAATCACTTGTCTTGCTCTCATTGCTTCATTTCTACAAAGCTTCATATATTAGTTCCTTATTTCTTTATCTCAAGAAAAAGAAGCAAATTTGTATAAAAACCCAATTCACCCCCCCTCTTGTGTTTTTCAGGGAGGACTCATGGGTGTTTGGAACGAGTTTCCGCCCATGAATCCCTTCATAAAGTATGTACAATTTTATCTCGAATGGGGTTTATTTTCAAGGGCTAACACACGAAAAACTTGAACTCCTCATTCATCGAGAGAGGTTTCAGCAAGTTCAAAAGTGAAAGGTTGTTGATTCTCAAACATCAAAGTTTGCATTCGCCCTATTAAGAGTTAACTTTTGTTCAATTTGAGCTAAACTTATGAATGACTCAATTCGTTCTTTAACGTTCATTCTTACTTCTTTGTGAAAATTACTTGAGGAAGTCCAATAATAATAATTAGAAAATGTCTTTCTTCCAAAGAGTTATTTTTTTCTCTTAATTATATTTCCTTCTTGCTTCTTTGTGCAAATTATGCGAGGAAGTACAATAGTAATAATAATAATAAAAGAAGAAAACAAAAGCAAATGTCTTTCTTCCAAAATGTTTTTCGCCCTTAATTATATTTCATTATATAATAACTTGATGTTGCATGGACACTCTATGCTTAACTGCTATTTGTGGTTAAAAAAATTGCATATTTCTTTCAAAAAATTTTTATATTTTATTTTTAAAAGAATCTTAGCTTTTTATTGATATAGCCAATAGGCAGAGGCAACAGCACAACTCCAAAAGTGACCATGTGGAATACATCAAAGTTTCGGCGTAGCCGAGTAAATGAGCCATAAAAAGCTAGATACAAAAAGTCAATGAATGTAAGGGATACGTAGCCTGCCGAGATTACACAATCCAGGCATCTCCGTGGAAAGATCTGAAAGATACATGAAGTTCCCTATACTTCTAGTGTCGCAATCGAAATTTGCAAGAGAATCCACTACCTTGTTTGTTTCTCTAAACACAAGATCCACCGTCGAAGAGCCCAAAAGTAGCAAAGCATTGTGAAAAACCGCATCCAAAAGTCCAAAAGGCGACGGATTTCCGTTGAAATACATCAACAATAAATCTCGAATCCAAGAGCACTTTGACCGTGGCAAAACCGTTGGCATGAGCAAGTTGTAGGCCTTCGCAAAGTGATTCAAGTTCAGCCCTTGAATTAGTTATATCATCTCCCAAGAAGAGGTATCTAGCCTCTATAAACCTCCCATCGCCATACCTCAAGTAGCATGCAGTGCCCGATATCACTGGATTTCCCTTGGGAAGCTCCATCCACGTTTAAGATGGCCTCCACAGTCGAGAAGGTATGTTGATGCCAATAAACTACCACTGGAGGTCTTGCCATAAAGTCATAGAGGAGAGGACATGGCGAAGCAAAACAAACCGGCCAACCATGTCGAGAAACTTGTTTTGCCAAGCCTCAATTCGTGCACCAATAGAATCAACTAAACTCGTGTAATGTTTCACTTTGCTTCAGCCAACAAAAAAGGACAGCCCAAATATGTCATAGGAAACATACATTTGGTGAAGCCCGTGGCTTGATGGATAACCGAATGTTGCATATCATCTAATTTCGAAGAAGCATAATAACAGCTTTTAGCCATATTAATCTTTTGGCCTGATGTCCCCTCATAAGAACGCAAACATCCCATAATTTGCTCCAAGCTTCTCTTGTCACATTAGCAAAAATATTTATGTCATCGGAAAATGAGAGATGAGAGACCACGACTGTAGACCTTGGCACCCGAAACCAGTGACCATACATAGAGAGCATAAGAAAGTTAAGACTCCGTGAAAGCACTTCAGCAGCTCAGATAAATAACATTGGGGATAGAGGGTCACCTTCCTTCACCCCTCGCTCGGCCTTAAAAAATCAATGTGTTTTCCCATTAATGAGCACCGAGAACCAGTTTGAAGTTAATAGATGCTTGACAAGATTCACAAAGTGAGCACCAAAACCGAATAGAGATAGGACAGACAAGATAAAATCATGAGAAACTCTGTCAAAAGCTTTCATCGTGTCCAGCTTTAGGATAACGTTACCTCCCCGAACACGGCAATTAATCTGCTGAACAAGTTCTTGGGCGAGAAGGATATTATCGGTGATTAGGTGACCACCCTTCATAAAACCTGATTGATTTTTGGATATAAGACGGGGAAGAATTCTGGACAACCTGCAAGTCAGAACATTGGAAAGTGTCTTTCTCGCAAATGTGCAAAGAGAAGTTGGTCGGAAATTACCAAAAGTACTAGGACTGCCAGTTTTAGGAATAAGAGCCAACAAAGAACTCGCCATAGCCCGGGGCAATGGAAGCCCCACCCAAAAATCTCTGACTTCTGTACCACATTCACTCCAACAATATGCCAAGAAATTTGAAAAAATGTACATGTGTGTCCATCAAGGCCGGAAGCGCTGCCCTAATCTAAATAGAGAACCTCATCAAGGACTTCCTTTGGACTAGGCAATTCTGCCAAGGTTATGTTGTCAGCCGAGGACACTAGCCGAGGAAGTAAGGCTACGAGCTCGTCGTCCGGAATCAACGTGTTGTCCCTTTGGTATAGGTTCCTAAAGAATCCAACTCCCTTCCCACCAATTTCTCTAGGATCCGTGAGCCAAGAGCCTTCCCCATTAATGATTTGGGCTACAACCATCTTCTTCCTTTTATTTGAGCATGAAGTGGGAAAGTATTTAGTGTTTGCATTACCTTCTTTTAACCAGCGAGCCCTCGACTTCTGTTTCCAATAAATCTACTCCATAAGTAGACAATATGAATATGATTGCCGGGTTGTATCTAACTTAGTAAGGCGGCCAGACGAGGGGTCCCGTTCATAATCCTATTCTGCAGTCTTCGAGAAGGTCTTAGCCTGTTGGAGATTTTTGTGTACATTACTAAAAGTTAAGGAAAACCAATTAGATAATGTACCTTGGAGCCGTTTTAGATTTTGCATCACTACAAGAAAAATGATATTTAGTGACGACGAAAGTCACCACTGTAAAGTCGATATTAGGTCACTATTACCGCTTGTGACCATTTTTTGAAGTCGTCACTTGCCGTCACAAATACCTCTATCACTGATGAAATTGTGACGACATTTTGTGATTGGTCACAATTACTCAATGCTTCTGTGACTGTTTACACTCCAAGATGGATGATGCGGTCAAGGGTGATAGTTGTAAGGTGGAGGACTTCTCTGGCTGTGGACTATGTCATACTGAATGTAGACGGAGCATCAAGGGGTATCCCGGGCACAGATGGGACAGGCGGTGTATTTCGACGTCCGAATGGTTTTTTTTTGGCTGGTTTTAGTTGCTTCCTCGGGGATTACATTACCAATTCTAAGGCGGAAATGGAAGTTTTAAATGAAGGTTTGCGGCTGGCAGCAGAGCTTGGTTTCACGAAATTGACAATTCAAACTGATTCTAAAATGGTATGTGATTCTGTTACTCGTCAATTGATATGTTCGTGGAAGTTGGATACTCTTTTACAAAGAATTCTGAGGCGCTTACATGGAAGTACTATAGAACATATTTATCTTGCGGAAAATCATGTGGCAAACAGTCTTGCAAATGTAGCTTGCGATACACGGACATCCATGAATTATCGAGATTTTGATCGACTACAAATGGACATACTAGGGAAATGCATTCTTCATCAAACTAATACTCCATACCTTAGATTAGCTAGATCATAGCATACAAATTTTTGTCACGCATACTACTCAAATCAGTGACAACTACTTCATAACAAATTATTTTTTGAATAGTGTCACCCGAGTTTGCGCCGAACTGACTCCCTCCCCCCGCAGAGTCGAGTTGCCGCCGAGCCACCTTTGAATAATGTAGAATACAGTCTCTCTCTAATCCGCTAAGTCAAGGCACCTTTGAATAATGTAGAATAACGTCTCTCTCTTCTTAAAGGATGAGAATTGAACTTGTGACCTCCAGTTTGTATGTCGTGTGGTGGGCCGCTGGGTTTGTTGATCATTTGTTAATTGATGTTTCTCTTATTATATTTATTATAATGGAGTCTTTTATTTTGAACATTTATTTATTCAAATTTCTCTTTGTGCCTTTTTTTATTTTTCTTCATGAATCAAAATAAAATTAATACACTCTCATTAATTTTAAATAATTAAATGTATTTAATTTTTCTTTTAAAACATATTTCAGAAACAAAATCTATGCATTTGTGTATGAAATTGTTATCAAAATATGAATAAAGTTATTCTTTATGGATACTATTTCTAGTAATAAATTTAATGTATTACTAAAAAAAATATAAAAACTAAAATTATATTCTAAATTATAGCATATATACCTGTATATTTATACTCTTAATTTTTTTTTTGTCACAATAAACCTCTTATTTGTATCTACATTCAGCTAACACTAACTTATTGAACTTTAGTGTCACAAATTTTCATCGCAAAAAGACGTAAGTAGAGTGACAAAACACTTTTTGTCACAATAAATTAGAATACTAGTGAGTAAAACAATATTTGTCACAACTAAGTTTCATCCCTGCTAAACAATATTGGTGCCAGAGAGCATATGCTATTAGTGACAAAACTTTGGTGATAAACGAAATTACGACAATATTAATATAGTAATAGTGACAACTTAATTATGAAATACTTTAATTGTCACCACTAACACTACAACCGTGACAAACATGTTAGTTGTCACAATTAGTACCTACACTAGTGACAACAAAATATTTTGTCACAATAAACCTCTTATTTGTGACAAAATGATATATCGTCACAAAACAATCGTCACTAAATGTCTTCACTCTTGTAGTGCATGAGGATTGCCATGCCATCCCCATAAGAGTCAACCGCCCAACATCCGCAAATTATTATGCCGCGTCCACAATTTTGGAATCTGAAAGCCGAGCTAGTCCCTTCACTAGAAAGTTTGAATTTCCCCTTCAACGGGCAATGGTCCAAGAGGGCTCTATGTAGATGCTCAATATATGACTCTTCAAAGGTCAGGTTTTATTCCGAATTGACTATAACCCTGCCCAATCAATGTCATAACAATGGTGGTGAAATCCGACACCACGTAAATGGGCTACCTGAGTAAGGGATATCAATTAAAGCGCAATCATGAACTTCCTCTGCAAATTCTGTGATAGGCAACACAGTTGGACTGAGTCTAAACTTTCTGCTTGATTCATGACCACATTAAAAGCACCTCCCACTAGCCAAGGTCCCTGTAGATAAGATGAAACCCAAAGAGGTCGGAGTTGAGTGTAGGGACATTTCGCATAAAACAAAAGAGAAAAAAACAAGGGAGCCAGTAAAATTCTTAAGTTCCACGTGAACCACCTGTTTCATATCCCCTACAACGGACAAATCAAGTGTACCATTCCAAAATAGACAAATCTTACTGTTAACGTTCCATAACTATAATCGAAACCCAATTTAACAGTGTAAAGAGATAATTCAGACAACTACAAGATAGATTCCAACAAAACAAGTAAAGATAATCGATAATCCTGACGCATTTTTTTGACTCGCGCCACTGATTCATCATTTGCTACCCCTCGAATATTCCATATAACAAAATTAATAAGAAAACAAAAGGTTAAAATTTAAAGAGGATAGCTAGTACCATTAACAGGGGTGAGCCCCTTTGTTTGCCATGCGCCTAAATTTTCGAACCTCACCAACTGGTACTGCTTTTTTCTTTTTTGCAGGCATCTTCGAAAGCTGTGATACAGTAACCAGCGCTGGTTGTTGGTCACCCGAGAAGCATATCTGGATGGTCCCCTGGTCCTCGGGTTTCACTGACCTCACCTCCTCATCCCAGCGTAATGTACGAACAAAGTCAACGAACCCCCACCAAAGCAATTGCAATTTTTGCTCTCGTTTGTCACCTAAAAATACTCTCATCTCTTTCCTTCTGCTACACGGCTCTTCTTGACTGCGGCAGCCATGGCCGCCAATACTTTGGCTACTGGAGCCGCCGGGGGCGTTGCTACATGTCCTAAGAAATCCTTTGCGGATCTTCTTGCTAGTCCGGCTATCACACACATTCTCCCAATCACTCCTTTGAGCACTTTCAAGGGAGAACCAAATCTCATGATCTCCGCGGATGAATACGATGCTTTGATGTTCCTGTGGAGATTTACTTTAGTCGAAAAATTCCATAAGCATGCCCCTAATATGGAGTCACTCAGGAAAGGTTTTTATCGCGTCGATTTTAGGGGTAGTTTTTGGATAGGATGGATGGATCCAAGGCATGTCCTTATTTGGTTTGACATGGAAGAAGAATATTGTAGATTATGGAGACAGTGTTCTTGGACTTTACGTGGATTCATGATGAGGGTCTTCAAATGGACATACGACTTCAATGTTCATGAGGAGCCTTCGATCGTCCCTGTTTGGATTGGTTCCGAAGGGCTTTCTATTCATTTATTTAATAAATCGAAATTGTTCTCGTTGGCAAAAGGATGTTGGAAATCCTTTAACTTTGGTTGCTCCAACAACGAATGCATCTCGGCCTAGTGTTGCGAAGGTTTGTGTGGAGGTTGATTTGTTGGGGGAATTGCCGAATCGTGTTCGAATTACTCATGCGAAATCTAGTAAAGGTTTTTGGCTACCAATAACATATGATGATCTTTCGGAATACTGTATTGTTTGTATGCGAATTGGGCATGGACATGTAAGGTGTCAATCGGAAATTATGGAGTCTCAAACGGTGCCAAAAGCCGCAGACAAGGGTTGTTTCAGAGACTAGAGAGATGCCGCCGCAGATTTCAAGAGGAAAATGTATTGAATATTTAAAGCATATTGCTTTAGCGATGGTGGCGGCTCAGGTTCCATTGAAATTGGCGACACAGATTGTGGAATCGGCAGGATAGCCAGCGGTGCCGGCGGTAATGATTGTCGGATGATCGGTAACTGAAGGAGAAGCAACTCCGGTTGAGGGGGCGGCTCAGGACGAGATAGAGGCTAGAGTTTTGGAGATTGAAGGGGAACCGATTCAGGTAAAAATGGTGTATGGGGTAGAGAATTTGGGAGATGCGGAATCCGGATAAGTTTCCTCACAGCCGGGGTGCAAAAATAGGGGAAACCGAGTCCGTTTCTCCAAAGCTAGGTGCAAAAACAGGGGATTCCGGGTCAGTAGTTTTACAACCGACTGCGATAGAGGCAAAAATAGGGGAAATTCCTTAGGATCAGTCACGTTACAGCTGCCAGGTATCCCGCATCAGCCTGTGGTAAATAATGATAATGTGCTTAAGGAAAATCCTTTTCTGCGCTCACCGAGATTGGCTAAAAAAGGCACACCTCGTGATCAATAGCCTATTTTGTGCTACTTATATTTTACCTATTATTTGTTTAATAATGAACTGGTTGATCTGGAACATAAGGGGTATTGCGAATGATGATACAATTGCTAGTATTCGCCAAATAAAAATTAAATATTCTTTGAACTTGTTGATTTGTAGCCTATTGTGGAGTCGGATGATTTACAATTATATACGAGAAGGTAGGATTTTGACTTTAGTTAGTGTAATTGTTCAAGTAAAATATGGGTGATGTGGAATGGCGTGTTGGGATTGGATGTGGTGGGGGATATGGAGCAGGTGGTGCATATTCGTATTGATGCTTTTTTCGGTAGACCTGTCTATTGTTCTTTTGTCTACGCAAAATGTTCACATGTTCAAAGGAAGGAATTGTGGCAGGAAATGAGGGAGTTTAGACAGCTATATGATCACCCTTCTATCATTGCTGGAGATTTTAATGTAGTTATGAGGCAGTCTGAGAGTCAGGGTTCTATTCCTCCAATGTTGCCAATATCAGAATTTTTGGAGGTGGTGAATGACTGTGGCTTGCTGGAGGTGCCTTTTTATGGTAGTCCTTTTACATGGAATAGGGGGTGTTAGACCTCTACAAAGGAGATTAGATAGGGTGTTGGTGTTAGTAGTGCCATAGGACCATTAGCATATACTGTACGTTTTATTTCTTTTGAGCATGTCTCTGAATAGTTAATTTTTTTTTTGAACATCAAATGTGTGATTTGATGGTAAAACTCACTAGCTTATGCAATTACTATTCTAGTTGTCCCTAGTTTTATTTAATGTTCGTTACAATGAAATAAAACTAGTATGATGTATGATTGATGATCATATTTTACTGATCATGTGTAATGGATACAAATCATATCATAGATGCAATATATAGGGATACATTGCATTGGACGTGATCCGTTAGAGAAGTAATACTTCCTGGTCCTTAGTCATAAGTATTACCTCCTCAGTACTATTTTGGAATACTTAGACCTTATGTCTCCATTGATTCTAGCATGAATGGAGCCACGTTTTTACTCAGTCGTACGTTGCTTTTAATCGAGTAATCAATACGACTGATGATCGGATGTAGTGTCCTATCATGGCTTGAATGTGAGAGGCATTGTAAGGAATTTGTCCCTCTCTTATCAGAGAGAGATATCCATGGGCCCCTCGATAGGGAACGACTGTCTAAATGCATGGCCGTGCTCAAAGGTATTTGATAAAGTGGTTATCAGATACTATTTGTTGGAACAGTCTACCTAGAGATCGAGCATAAATACAATTAAGCTTAATAAAGATGACGTCTACCATGCCTTATGTTTAATTAAGATATCGCGAGACAAAGGGATTAAATAGTGGATTGATATCAGGTTCCACCGTAAATTCAGTCACTTTGGGTAGTTACAATGTTCTGCTAGGGACCGCTTGTAATTTATGAACTCACACAACTACTAAGTGTGTTTTCATTGCCATTGTGATATGAACCTACAGGGTCACACACATAGACGAGTTAACGAGCTTCATGTCCAGATTCAATGAATCTAGAATGTGTCTAGGTTCATTGTATCTGACATTTATTTTCGGAGGATAATAAAGCGTTATTATTTGAATTATAGATTAAAGATTGGCATTTTCGGTATTTGGCTATAGCTGGGATTATGTGGGAGTGATTATGCGATAACGGCTCCCACTTCCAGCAGAAGGCCAGGGGACGTGGGAGTTATAGACTCCCATTACCGGAAGAGGTTGAGGACGTGGGAGTTGGTTCTGGGAACAAACTCTCACATCCTATATAAACCTCTTTTGGCCGAAACCCTAGAGCACTAATGCTTGAGCCCCAATAAACCAAAATTCTCCCGAAATTTGATTTCTTGAATTCTGCCCGTCTCTTCTTTCTATAAGGTTGAGGACGTAGGTCATGACATTGCCACATATATGATCTTGGGCTCACTCCCACCGGAGTATGACCAATTTATGATGAACTTCAACATGCATGCCATGGAGAAGTCCATACATGAAATACATGGGATGCTTAAGCAGGCTGAATTGAACATTAAGAAGACCGGTTGTGGATCTCACATTTGTGAAAATGTGCAGGGGTTCAAAAGGAGTAGATCACTGGCAAATGGAGAAGTGGACTTGAGAGTACCGAACGGAGCAAGAGTTGTTACTATAGCTACCGGGACATTTAATTTAGTTTTGCCAAGTGGCCTTATTATAGAACTGAATAATTGTATTTATGTTCCAACTTTGAGTAGGAATATTATTTTAGTTTCTTGTTTGGATATTGATGGTTTTGAAATTAATATATGAATAAAATTTGCACCTTTCATAAAGATCGTATCTTCTATGGAGATGCCTCTTTGATGAATGGGCTTTATATTCTTAACCTCGATGAATTCATTAAAAGGCCCATCTATAACATTAATTCCAAGAGGTTTAAATCAAATGACTTAAACCAAACCTACTTTTGGCATTGTCGTTTGGGCCACATCAACGAGAAACGCATATCAAAACTCCATAAAGATGGAATTTTGACATCATTTGACTTAGAGTCTTATGAGATGTGTGACTCTTGTTTGTTAGGCAAAATGACTAAAGCTCCCTTTACTAGACAAAGTGAGAGAGCTTATGATTTGTTGGGCCTCATACGTACAGATGTATGTGGACCAATAAACACAAGTGCTAGAGGAGGTTTTCAATACTTCATCACATTCACATATGATTTCAGTAGATATGGCTACGTCTATCTAATGAAGCATAAATCAGAATCTTTTGGAAGATTCAGAGAATTTCAAAATGAAGTACAAAATAAACTTGGTAAAAGTATTAAGATACTTCGATCAGATCGAGGTGGCGTATACCTTAACCAAGAGTTTGACGAACATCTTAGGGGTTGTGGAATTGTTTCACAATTAACTCCTCTTGGCACACCACAATGGAATGGTGTATTAGAACGGAGGAATCGCACCTTACAAGATATGGTCCGATCTATGATGAGTCAAACAAGTCTTCCAATATCCTTTTGGGGCTACGCCCTAGAAACTGCTGCATTCATATTGAATAGAGTTCCATCGAAAGCGGTTCAGAAAACTCCATATGCGATATGGACTGGGAAACGACATAGTTTGTCATTTCTCAAAATTTGGGGATGCGAGGCGTATGTAAAACATTTGTTATCTGATAAACTCGCCCCTAAATCTGACAAGTGTTTGTTTGTGGGATATCCTAAAGAAACTAAAGGATATTACTTCAATCTTCCATCAGAGAACAAAGTGTTTGTTGCTCGAAATGGTTTATTCCTTGAAAGGGAATTTATTTCCAAAGAGGATAGTGGGAGTAAGATCCATCTTGAGGAAATTCAAGATCCCCAAACAACATCTGAACCAACTTTGGAACTTCAAGCAAGCTGACGTGCTGATACTGAGCTTCAATCTTTGACACAAGGCCCAAGGAGGTCAAGTCGGGTACATCAACAGCCTAAGAGATATGGATTTCTCGTGACGGATGATCATCATATTGAACTGATTGATCAAGATGAACCCACTACCTACAAAGAGACTAGCTATGAAGTCTGAGATGCAATCCATGTACGACAACCAAGTGTAGACTTTGGTTGACCCACCCGAAGGGTGCAAGGTCATTGATAACAAATGGTATTTCAAAAAGAAAACCGACATGGATGGTAATGTACACACTTTTAAATCTCGACTAGTAGTTAAAGGTTATAGACAAGTTCATGGAATTGACTATGATGAAACCTTTTCTCCTATCGTTATGATAAAGTCTATTAGGATTTTACTTGCCATAGCCGCATATTATGACTATGAGATATGGCAAATGGACGTTAAGACTGTGTTACTTAATGGAAACCTTCTCGAGGATGTGTATATGACACAACCTGAGGGGTTTGTTGATCCATCAAATCCTAGCAAAGTGTGTAAGCTTCAAAGGTCCATTTATGGATTGAAGCAAGCATAAAAAACGAAGACGAGCCTTGTGTTTATAAGAAAGTAACTAATAATGCAGTAGTGTTCCTTGTGCTTTATGTGGACGACATCTTACTGATTGGAAATGACATTCCCACATTGCAAAGCGTAAAAGCTTGGTTAGGGAAGTGTTTTTCTATTAAAGACTTAGGCGAGGCTACATACAATTTGGGTATAAGAATTTATAGAGATAGATCTAACAAAATGATTGGCATAAGCCAGAGTGGATACATTGACAAGGTACTGAAACGGTTCAGTTTGCAACATTCCAAAAGGGGATTCTTGCCCATGTCACATGGCATTAAACTCAGCAGAACTCAAGGACCATCCACAAAGGAGGACCAAGAGCGCATGAGTAAGATTACATATGCATCAAGCATTGGGTCTATTATGTATGCCATGATATGCACTCGCCCGGATGTCTTGTTCGCTTTAAGTATGACTAGCAGATATCAATCTGTTAGTAGTGCCCTAGGACCATTAGCATATGTTGTACGTTTTATATCTTTTTGAGCATTTCACATGAATAGTTAATTTTGCTTATGAACATCAAATGCGTGATTTGATAGTAAAACTCATTTGCTTATGTAATTACTGTTCTAGTTGTCCCTAGTTTTATGTAATGCTTATTTACAATGAAATAAAACTAGTATGATGTATGATTGATGATCATGTTTTACTGGTCATGTGTAATGAATACAAATCATATCATAGATGCAATATATAGGGATACATTGCATTGGACGTGATCCGTTAGAGAAGTAATACTTCATGGTCCTTAGTCATAAGTATTACTTCCTCAATACTATTTTAGAATCCTTAGACCTTATGTCTCCATTGATTTTAGCATGAATGGAGCCACGTTTTTACTCAGTCGTACGTTGCTTTTAATCGAGTAATCAATACGACTGATGATCGGATGTAGTGTCATATCATGGCTTGAATGTGAGAGGCATTGTAAGGAATTTGTCCCTCTCTTATCAGAGAGAGATATTCATGGGCCCCTCGATAGGGAAAGACTGTCTAAATGCATGGCCGTGCTCAAATGTATTTGATAAAGTGGTTATCAGATACTATTTGTTGGAACAGTCTACCTAGAGATCTAGCATAAATACAATTAAGCTTAATAAGGGTGACGACTACCATGCCTTATGCTTAATTAGGATATCGCGAAACAAAGGGATTAAATAGTGGATTGATATTAGGTTCCACCGTAAATTCATTTACTTTGGGTAGTCACAATGTCCTGCTAGGGACCGCTTGTGATTTATGAACACATACTACTAGGTGTGTTTTCATTGCCACTGTGAGATGAACCTACAGGGTCACACGCATAGACGAGCTAATGAGCTTCATTTCCAGATTCAATGAATCTAGAATGTGTCTAGGTTCATTGTATCTGACATTTATTTTTCTGAGAATAATAAAGCGTTATTATTCGAATTATAGATAAGGGGCATTTTCGGTTTTTGGTTAATAGCTGGGATTACGTGGGAGTTATTATCCGATAAAGACTCCCACTACTAGCAGAAGTCTAGGGGACGTGGGAGTTAAAGACTCCCACTGCCGAGAGAAGTTGAGGATGTGAGAGTTGGTTATGGGAACAAACTCTCATACCCTATATAAACCACTCTTGGCCGAAACCCTCGGGTTAGAGATTTTCAGCCGAAATACCAAAACCCACAAGAAATCAGATTTCTTGTTCTGCCTCATTTTCTCCCTAATCCCCGAAACTCAGAAAAAATCAGAGCTAGCACTTGCTGCCCGTTTCGTCGCGTGGATACCGGTAGGGAGTAATTGCGCAAGGGAGGACTCAAGGTGATCATTGCATCCGAGCCATAAAGACTGGATCTTCCATTCAAGAATCGGATTCTTGAGCCAAAAATTGTAAGTTCTTTTCTCGGTTTTTCGTTTCGTTTACGTATGAGCGGATCCTTCAGGGGAGGACTCATGGGTGTTTGGAACGAGTTTCCGCCCATGAATCCCTTCACAATCTGACCCTGGAGAGTCACATTGGAGTGCAGTCAAGAGCATTCTTAAGTACTTGAGAAGGACTAAAGATATATTCTTAGTTTACGGAGGTCTGGAAGGAAGTCTGGTTTTACTGATCATGTTTAATGGATACAAATCATATCATATATGTAATATATAGGGATACATTGTATTGGACGTGATCCGTTAGAGAAGTAATACTACATGGTCCTTAGTCATAAGTATTACTTCCTAAGTACTATTTTGGAATCCTTAGAGCATATGTCTCCATTGATTCCAGCAAGAATGTAGCCACATTTTGACTCAGTCGGACGTTACTTTTAATCGAGTAATCAATACGACTGATTATCGGATGTAGTGTCGTATCATGGCTTGAATGTGAAAGACATTGTAAGGAATTTGTCCGTCTCTTTTAGAGAGAGATATCCATGGGCCCCTCGATAGGAAAAAACTGTTTAAATGCATGGTCGTGCTCAAATGTATTTGATAAAGTGGTTATCAAATACTATTTGTTGGAACAGTTTACTCGGAGATCGAGCATAAATACAATTAAGCTTAGTAAAGGTGACGACTACCATGCCTTATGCTTAATTAGGATATCGCGAGACAAAGGGATTAAATAGTGGATTGATAAAAGGTTCCACCGTAAATTCATTCACTTTGGGTAGTTACAATGTCCTGCTAGGGACCGCTTGTAATTTATGAACTCACACAACTACTAAGTGTGTTTTCATTGCCATTGTGATATGAACCTACAGGGTCACACGCATAGACGAGTTAACGAGCTTTATGTCCAGATTCAATGAATCTAGAATGTGTCTAGGTTCATTGTATCTGACATTTAATTTCGGAGAATAATAAAACGTTATTATTTGAATTATAGATTAAAGATGGGCATTTTCGGTATTTGGCTATAGCTGGGATTATGTGGGAGTGATTATGCGATAAAGGCTCCCACTACCAGCAGAAGGCCAGGGGACGTGGGAGTTATAGACTCCCATTACCGGAAGAGGTTGAGGACGTGGGAGTTGGTTCTGGGAACAAACTCTCACATCCTATATAAACCTCTTTTGGACGAAACCCTAGAGCAGTAATGCTTGAGCCCCAATAAACCAAAATTCTCCCGAAATCAGATTTCTTGAATTCGGCCCTTCTCTTCTTTCTATATTCCCGAAACGAAGATTTGGAGAAATACCAATATGGCATCGGCTTTGGAGAACATAAATACCAATATGGCATCGGCTTTGGAGAAGTTTGGAGATTTGGAGAAACTTTATGGTACAAACCCAACCCCTACCGTTGTTGAGGAGATTGTAGAGTCTAGGAATGAATATGTGGCGGTTTTAATAAGGGAAGAGATGTTTTGGAGGCTGAAATCTCGTATTAGGTGGTTGAAGGAGGGGGAGGCTAACACTTCTTATTTTTATTCATTTTGCAAGAACAAATAAAAATGCATGCACATAGCCCAAATTTCATTATCAAATGGCGATTTATTAACAGATTTAGAGGCCATTGGCACGGAAGGGTCGAAATTTTTTCAAAAATTGCTAAGCCGAGATCTGGAGGAGCGGAATGGTGGACAACTGTTTGACCTGATACCTTCACTGGTTTCGGATGAGGACAATCAGAGGCTGGACCGACTCCCTTCTCAGGTGGAGGTTCGGTTGGGTGTGTTTAATCTTAGCGCAGCTAGTGCTGCAGGCCCCGATGGCTTCACTGGTAAATTTTATCAGTCATGTTGGGAGATTGCTGTAGATGATGTTACTCAATCGGTGCACGATTTCTGGGCAGGCCTTCGAATTGCAAAGTCAATGGCGAGTGCTTTTCTTTTATTAATACCAAAGACACCCAATCCAATGTCCTTTGCGAAGTTTCAGACGATCTCATTATGTAATTTCTCTAGCAAGGTGATTTCAAAGGTGCTTTCAAACTGGCTCTCTGGTATTCTTCCTTCATTAATCAGCTCCAATCAGACTGGTTTTGTGAGTGGTAGAGCAATTAGTGATAATATTTTATTAGCTACTGAGTTAGTGAGTTCGCTAAACAAAAAGGTTCGAGGGGGGAATATGATTATTAAGTTAAACATGATGAAAGCTTTTGATCGTGTTTCCCATGAGTTTTTGGTTATGGTGTTGGAGAGGTTCGGTTTTAGTCCTCACTTTATAAATATGATAAAAATTTACATCATGATAACTGGTTTTCGGTATTAATTAATGGAAGTCCATATGGTTTTTTCAAATTTGAGAGGGGGGTTAAACAAGGGTATTATATGTCGCCTTTGCTATTTATTCTTGCAGCTGAGGTTTTCTCAAGAGGGCTGAACCATCTGATGGGCTTGCGTTCTATAGAGTCGTATGTTTCCCCTTCTTCGACTTTGGTTATCTCCTATTTAGCTTATGCGGATGATATGATAATTTTTCTGAATGGTGGTAAGTGAGGCTTGCTGAAACTGATGGAGTTTATCAAATCCTATGAGCTCTCCTCCGGTCATAAGATTAACTCGGGTAAAAGCTCTTTCTATGTTTCAAGCAGAACACAACAGAATCAAATATGCATGATATCTCAAATGAAGGAATTTTTTTTTTCACAAAGTACATTTCCTTTTATCTATCTTGGCTGTCCTCTTTATACGGGTAGATCAAAAGTCACTTATTTTGCTCCGTTGGTGGATAAAATCTCGTCAAGAGTTGAAGGTTGGCAGCAAAAATTTTTGGGATTTGGAGGTCGATTAATTTTGATTCGTCATGTTTTGATTTCTATGACACTTTACAATTTGCCTTCGGCAAATCCGCCAAAAAGGGTACTGGATGATATAGAACGTATTTTGGCAAATTTTTTATGGGGCGAATCTGTTTTGGGTAACAAGAGACATTGGATGTCTTGGTCGAGATTGTGTAGTGATATTATGCATAATGGTCTTGGTTTATTTTCTTTACGGGCACTTCAACAAGCCTTCTCTTATAAATTGTGGTGGAGATTTAGGACAACTGACTCTATATGGAGAGATTTTCTTCTTGATAAATATTGCAGGAACCAAACCCATACAATTTTTGTCTTGCCAAATCTAAAGGACTCGACTGATGTTGTCAGTTCGTGATACAGTTGAGGGGAATATGCGTTTTCTGGTAAGGGCGGTGGCTCCTCTCTTTGGTATGATGATTTCTCCATGCATGGAAGGCTTACAAACTAGCAGATGACGGATTCTTCACCTAAAATAAACCAATTTCTGGGACAAAATGGCTGGATAGAGTTGTCGAGCAACCTTACTTCTGTTCAGAGAAACATGTTGGCTCGGATTGTTGCAGGGGAAGGTTCGGATATATGGGTATGGAAGCCTGGCTCGAGGGGACAGTTCACTGTCACTTCGGTATTTAACATCATGTAGCCATCCGCCGTTATACAAGGTACTCGGCGTATCTTATGGGGTTCAAATTTACCTATGATTTTGTATCTTTATGTGGCGATTTTTTAATGGTTTTCTGGCTTTTGATACTGTAAGACAAGGTTGAGGATGTTCATTGGCCTCTCGTTGTAGTTGCGGAAGGGTGTGTGGATAGTCCTATGCATGTTTTCCTTGATTGTCCCTTTGCTATTTTTTTATGGCGACGAGTATGTGGTTTTATGGGCTTTGATTTGCGGATGTTAAATAGTGAGAACCCGTACTCGTTAGTAAAGTTGCTGTGGTGGAAGGGAAAGGGAAAATGACGAGATATTTATGTCATTGTCTCTTCCGGAATTTGTTGGATTTTATGGAGGGAAAAATGTCGTTTTGTTTATGAGGGAAGCAAGGCAAGTAATATGGGGATACTTAGAGAGTTTGAATATTTTATTGTTTCGGTTCTTCAATCTGTGGGACTGCATGAACATTTCATGGGAAAAATGACTCCGGCATGGGAGGCTAGAGGGCGCGTGCAGGTGGTGAAATCGTTAGATCATGATAATGCTAGTGATGGTGCATCGAGAGGCAACCCAGGGCATTCAGGTGTGGGAGGTATTCTGCGGAGAGGTAACGGCAACTTTGTTTTTACTTATTTTCGCTATTTGGGTGATAATACAACTAATTCGGAAGCGGAGATAGAGTCAATGGTTATTGGACTTCATCTTGCGACAACATTGGGCTACACTAAGTTACTAGTACAAACAAATTCAAAATTCTTGGTAGATTCGATACAGAGGAGACTTATTCATAGTTGGAAGCTTGATGGGTTATTTCAGAGATTGCTCAGACTTCTAAATCATCGTCAAGTTAAACACATTTACCGAGAAGCAAATAAGGTGGCTGATTCGATTGCTAATGAGGCTTGTGATACTCAATCATTGGAACAAATTATGAATTTCACACTACTTCCCTTGCCAATTCGGCTTCAATGTAATTCTGATAAATCTGGACTTCCAAGTCTAAGATTTCGGCCTAACAAAAGATTTGGATAAGGAGTACTTTTAGTAACCCACCCAACTGTGAGGTGCGAACTTATGTATTACATTTGATGGATACTGCCAAATTTCTAATAAAGAAGAAACCTTTATGAAAAGAAAAAACAAAAAAAAAATCAACGAACCCAGCCCTCTGTTTCCGCATAGCCTCGTGAGACATCAAACTACCACCCCAACATCAGAAGAGACTGAACGATCAACGCTTACCGGAGTTGAGCAAGCCATATGTTAGAGGAATAACCGGGTCATACACATAAGCGCAGCGGAAATAACTTTGACCCGCCTCTATCAGGATCTTTCACGAGTAAGTACCTACGACTATGGGATAGTGTTTTACCTTATATGGATGCTAGAATGGCTGAAACGCTTTCAGCGGTTTGTTGTAACGAACGGAACACCACGCTTGCAGGCTCCGTCTCTTCCGGTATCCACTCGATCTTCCGGAGATGGTCTTCTACTGCTTGGTGCTAGCCAACGCCTTGTAGAAGCTTTGAAGGCACTCTTCAATGGATGGAGTATGAACGACCTTTTCAAGAACAAGAAACAAGCTTTCTAACTTCTTTTCTATTAGCAAAAATGCAAGAAAAAAGTCCAGAAATTTGTCTTGTCTTTTTCTCTATAAAACTCACTTTTTCTCTCTATTCTCTTAGCTTCAAAAGGCTGGAGAAAACTGATTAGAATGATAGGAAAAATCTGAATTTTTCCTCTAGTCTATCAAGAGAGAGTGGGGTGAGATAATGGGGGAAGTGGGAGATCATGGAGAGAATTACTCCTCCACTCTCTCCACCACTTCAACCACCATCAAGAGGGCTGAATTTATGTCTAACATTCCAGCCATAAGGTCGGTCCAAACGGGTCGATCGGCCCAATCATATTGGTCGGCCCAACCCGATTAAGGGCCCAATCCAATCCCGTCCCGGCCCGGCCCAATCGAATTGGCGCACCTTAGATTAAATGTACTCCAACACCATATTGATATTGAAGTCATCATTGCCCGATTTCTTGGTGGCCAGTCCCTGAAAATCAGAAATACCTATGTGGTTGCGAATGTCATCCCGAACACGAGGTCATTTGTTGCCCGAGGCATTCCGGATTGACCCTGATTCATTTTGACCCGAACCAGAATCCGCAACAGTGATCACAGGACACGGTGATGCCATCGTGATCGGATTATTATCCAAGATTGGTGAATCGACGACAATGATTTCCCGATTCGGTGATGCAATCATGTCCGGATTATTTTCCAAAACCAAAGAAGGGTTAGAGGTCCCAGAAAGCAATGTAGGGTTAATGATCAACCCATTATGCGCCGCAGGCTCTCCCTGATCCGACGAATGATGATGATCGGCTATAGCCACTCCCTTCTCCAGCTCCGTTGTGTCTTCCCTAGACGACTCCCCAACCTCCAAAATACATGTAACCTTATCTTTTACCTGCCCAGCCAGAAAGTGACAATCATTCCTGATTGTAAGGTTCGAGTGACTGCCAGCACTTGGAATGCTCTTTTTATATGTATTTTCAACCTTAGTTTCCTAGTCCTAATTGAATTGAAATACGACCTAGTTTTCAAGTTCCAGACAAAGTCTAATCCTTCTTGAACAGAAATATGACATAGTTTTCAAGTCCAAGACAAAGTCTAATCCTTCTTGGAATGCAATACCAATTAAGGAAACTACTAAATAACTATTTTATTAAACTACATAAAATAAAATAAAACTAAACATAATGGAGTAAATAATAGTCTAGATCGTTGCAGGAAGTTAAAACCCGCATTCTTGATTCAGCCAAGTCGGCCCATGTCCATGTCCACTTTGATGAATCGAATCATCCTTGACTCACCCTCCTTAGGGAACACATGCTTTTATTTTTCTTATACTTTTTCAACAAAGCTATTAAGTTCTTCTCTGGATCCTTTTGCTCGAGCCCTCGACGTTTTTCCGACTGGTACTTGAACAGGATCTTGAATTGCCTTTATGTTTCCATCAATCACCATCTTCGTCAAACGTGAGAAAATTATTAGAGGGGTGGACCCCCGAAAACTAGGACAACCCCCTTCTCATCCATTTTTATTCTATCATTTTGGTTCCATATTCCTCTCATTAAAGCCTCAGATATCCTTCTACATAAGTATGGTCCCTAAGTCACATCCTTAGCCAGTGGCGGGGGTTAGAAAGGGCAGAACGGGGTCATGGCTATGATCCCCGGGACTTTTTGTTTACGTGTTTTGCATGTCGTGTGTTTAGTTTTTGTATGATTAATTGTTATTGCATGATTTTATTTGTTATAAGTTGGTTTATTTATGTTATGGGGCACTTTTGACGTGTTGGGAAGTTGAGGGACTTAAGTATGGATGTTAAGAAGTCTTGGGGCTTGTATGTCAGGAATTTAAAAGAGTTTAGTGGGGGGTTATGGGTGGGGGAGTTAAGGAAATAAGTTAGTGGAGGGGAAAGAGAAAGAAATGGTAAGAAACAGAAAGAGAAAGGGAGAGAAAATGAAAAGGCTGGAAAACTGAGTACAGTGAGATTTTTCCTATAATTGAGACAGTAAACGGAGTCGAATGGAGCAATTTTTGTTGGGTTAGATAGAAGATTGGAAGAGCTACGTCCTGTACGGTGGGTTTAAGGTTTCAACGATTCATTTAGGAGTAACTGGCTTCCAATGTAGGTTGTGATTTTTTTGAATTTGGCGTTTTGATTCCTTTGGAAAAATTCATTTAAACATCTAAGGTAAGGATCTTATAACCTTGAATTTATGTCCTAAAAGCATGAACTGATTATTTTAAAGTTATGGATTGTGATGAAATCGTTCTATACATATTTATTGCATTGAAAATGGATGAAGTGTCGGATCTTGTTTACGTATGATATGTGTATATACTTGTTGTTAATGTTGTTGTGTTTTAATTTTAATTTGAGACTCTCCCCAATCTAGAGCTCTTGTCTACGAAAGAATATGTAGCAAGATATGTCCAAATATTGTTCCACTAGAACCTGGGAGTTTGCGATGAATGATATGATAAGTAAGGCCCGGACCCTAGCAGGAAAAAAAGTTAGGGATGCTAACAGTTGTTGTGGAGCTCGCTTAAGTGGCCAATGACATAACAATCATATTCTTTATTTTTTGCCTAATGCACGGGGGAAAGTTTAGCCATACGGTAAAACACAAGAGGGGGGGGGGGTGAATTGGGTTTTAACTAATCTTGCAAACTTTTTCGAATCTATTCAATGCTAGTGTAAGTTTGAGCAAGATGAACAAAAGCAAAACTAAAGCCAATCACACGACAAAGGATTTATAGTCGTTCGATTCACTTAGAATCTACATCCACTACCTTGAGCCGCACCCAAGGATTTTCAACAACTTCACTAAGAAGACTTTTTACACTTGTGGCTAACTCACTAAGAGTTTTACAACACAACCACAATACACCAACTCACTAAGAGTGCTTGCCCACACTAAGTAGGACTTTCAATACAAAACTCACTAAGAGTTAATTGCCCACACAAAGTAGGACTTATACAAGAATTACCCTATCACTAAGAAAGGGAATGAGATGGTTTAATAGAAAGGTTGTTCACTCTTCTAAGTGAAAGATAAATACCTTTGAAGTACAAGAATGTTAAGCTCTTAGAACATTTGATGCACACTCTTTGTCTTGCTTTTGAAAGATCACTCTTGAATGATTTAGATCATAGAAATGAAGAGCTTTTGCTTTGTGAGTGTTTAGACTTGATAGGAAATGAATGTATATTGTATGTGCAAGTCTTAGAGTCATTCTCTAGCTTTGGAGTATTTATACTTTTCAAAATAGGCTGAAAAACGACTCTGCAACGGTCAAATAACGGCTAGTTCTCGCAGAGGTCGGTTGACCGAACACAGACTTTGGATGACCGAAGCTCACTTCGGTTGAGCCTAACCCAAGGTCGGTCGACCGACTTGACCCTTAGGTCGACCGAACTAAGCCTTGGTCGACCGAGGCCACCAGAACCATCTCTCTGTTTCTGCTCGGTTGATCCGAGGAAAGCTCGGATGATCCGACCTTCTGAGCTTTGAGAGATGTTGATTTTTCACACGTTTTGAAATCTATTAATGTCTAAAAGGTTTTCTCAATATGTAACAAGTAAGAGCATTTAGAAAACCGTTTTAAAAGACTTATACTTTGAAATCAAAGGCTTTTGAGATATAAACACATATGAGAATCATTTTGAAGCTTTGCCTTTTGAAAACGTGTTTGTGATGCATGCAAGACTAGAGTGATGTACGTTTATGTTCATAAGAGCAATGGTTAGAGCTTATAGGATAAAGACCATTAAAGACAAAGCTATTCTAACCAAACCTAAGTCTTCAATCTTCAATCTTGATAGATGAGCCTTGAATAATATGACTTTGAATCTTGATCATGGCTTGATTGAAGTACTTAGAGCTTCCATTATAAGTTCCGATATTCTATCACAAAGATATAAAACATTAGACACAACATCAAGTGTTTGTCCATTATAAAAAACCGAGTTCGTTCGCCCTTAGGGCTTACAATCTCCCCCTTTTTGATTATGACAAACTTTGATGTAATTAGATAGAATATGGTTAATTTAAGTGCAAGGAAGCAAGGCAAAAGATAAGACAAGAACATATAAGAGCGAGACTAGTGCTTAGAAGATAAAACCGAGAGTGGAACGAGAGACATAAGCACTAGCATGATAAGTTCTTTTGCCATTGCATTAGGGACTCTTTGAAGAGCCCTATATCCCAACCATCCTCCTTTCCTCCTTCCTTCCATCACAAGGCTAGTTTTGAGAAATATAATATATTCAAAATATAAATGCTCCCTCTCAAAACATGCCAGGGTAAAAATGAGTTAGAGATAAAATAACACTAAGCAAGATTACACCATTTTTTCTAAGCATGATTACACCATTCACTAAGAAAGATTACACCATTTTTCTCCCCCTTTGGCATAATAAAAAAGACTCCAATTACCAAAGAGTTGCAAAAACATAAATAGTTCAAAAGTATAAGTATAAGCATAAGGTGTACTTGCGAAGCTAAGACAAAGGAGATAAAGAATAAAACTTTAAAGTACAATCTCCCTGTTTATCAAACAAACCATGTTAGCTATTTAAGATGAAAACAAGTTGAAAATATAGCTAACAACTTTTGGATGGGTACCATAAAAACATATGTATTGCAACCAAAAGATTTAGAGGAAGTGTAAGATGACAATTCGAGAACATTCCTCTAATAAGTTAATGGTTAGCTAAATGAGTATAATAACTCTTGAAGCAAGACTGACCAAAAACTCTAATGAGATCACAAAAGATATGAAAGTAAAGATTATGATCTCATAGTTATTAAGGGAGAGTATATGTGATACCAAATGTAAGAAATAACCAATTGTAAAAAAATAACCATTTATAACACATATAACTTCCAAAATAACTTACACAAGTTGGCTATAAAATAAGAAAGATGAAAAACAAGCCAACAAATGATGTGATGATGTAAAATATGAACAATTGAGCATACATCACAATAGAGTTTACATCCTAAGTCAAGCATCTAGACGATCAACCACATAAGATTAATGCTATAGACTAGAATATAAACACAACAACACCCCTATATGCAATAAAGATCAAGTAAAAACTAAGCATAGCATTTACAAACTCCCCCAAAGCATAAGACACTAAATAATAGAGGAGAGGGGGTTTTAAAATGAGATTTCATCACAAGGATCAAATCATTAAGCTCTCTAATAATCATGCTCAAAAAAAATCAAAACATATGAAGAGCAAAACATGTTATACAAGCTTCAAGGTGCCAATTTCAAACAACAATTGATACATGAAAAGGAAAGTAAGATCAATAATGAAATGAAATGAAATGAGATACAAGGAAATGAAAGAGATTGAGTTTAGTAATTTCTCATTGAATTTGATGAATGCTTTTGCACTTTGAGTTCCTTCAATGAGTTCCAAGTGATGAAGATATTGGATTGACACTTTGGCTCTTGTCATCACTTGATGCTTTGCTCTTTGTATTTAAGCAACTTGATTTTCCAATTGGTTAACATTTGATCTTTGAGAATCCAAGCGTTAAGGAGTGCTTTTGAATTTCTTCTTTTGACACATCTCCTTTAACTTACAAGAACCTATAAGAGCAAAGGAAGAGTAACTTTTGGTACCCACTTTTGTTTGGGTCCATGGGGGTTAGTCAAAATACGCTTAACTCTCCAAATGGTTTTTACTCCTTTTTCAATTTTTCTCTTCACATAGCATCTAGCACTAGTGTGACCAAATTTACCACAATATGTGCAACAAGTAGATGGCTTAGCAAATTTGTGAATATGCTCATGATAACTATTTTGCTTATGTGAAGTACTAGCATGCACAAAGTGTTTTCTAGGTAACTTGGAAGTGCTAGCAATATCAATGTGAGTTGAATGTATATAGCCTAATCCATGTTTAACATGTGAAGCACGTTGCATACCAAGAAGATGATCAACTCATAATGTGTAATGTTCTATATATTTGTATGTTATGTTATCTGTATACCGAACCAGCTCATCCAATGTCTCCTCTGAGACGCACTCGAATTACCCCGAAGAAATTGTGTATCCAGAACAATCATAGGAGGATGCGAGACAGCTAGGATATGCATAGTCATAGATTGTAAAACAAACCAAATCAAAATCGAAAGGCCCGCCATATATAAGAGTTTATTATGCCAACCTTGAATGCAGACATCAATGGAGTCTAATACTTTGTGTAATACTGAAACCGACTTCTTCCCACAAATAAAGGACATCCCAGGTAGGTAATAGAAAAGTCACCTTGCACAAACCCCGTGACCGTTTGTATAACTGTGGAGTGCGAAGAATTTGTTTTAGAGGAAATGTAATAGCATCTTTTGCCCACATTAACTCATTGACCCGAGGCTTTTTCGTATCTTCCCATAAAGAGCATTAATTGAGCGAGATTCCGCATAGTGCCATTGGTGAAGATAATAATGTCATCGGCAAAGGAAAGATGAGTAATCGACTTCGTTCCTCGTGGAATGCAATACTGTTAAGTACCCGGCTGAAAAATTAAATTATTAAGGCCCCGAGATAACGTTTCTGCAGCTAAGATGAACAAAAGAGGGGATAAGGGATCCCCTTGTTTAACCCCTCGACCGACTTTGAAATAACCATGAGGACATTCATTAATAAGAATAGAAAAAAAATTAGAAGATAGCAAATTTTTCACCAGATTAAGAAGATGTCCATGAAACCCAAAACGAGCAAGCACCATGAGAAAATAAGAATGAGAAACTTGATCAAAAACCTTTTGCATATTGGGTTTCAATATCACATTTCCCCCACAAACTCGGCGATTAATATGTTGCACCAACTCTTGAGCCAAAAGAATATTATCTGAAATAAGGCGACCCATAACAAAACCTGATTGATTATCAGATATTAACATAGGAAAAATATCCGCTAGTCGATTAGCTAGAACCTTAGACAAAATCTTTCTTTCAAAGCACAAAGAGAGATAGGCCTATAGTCACCAAAAAAACAAGGACTAGAGCATTTATGCTATAAGATAATGAAAGAACTAGATATAAACTTAGGAAGTTGCACCCCTACCCAGAAATCTCTAACAGCATTATACACATCATGACAGATAATAGACCAACAAGATTGGAAAAAGATACCTGTATAGCCATCTAGGCCAGCATCGCTATCTTTATTCATAGCAAACACTGATCCCCGGACTTCGTCCATGTCCGGCAAAATAGCTAAGAAATTGTTATCGGCTTTGGAGACAATAGGTTGTATAACTTCCATTAAAGCCGGATCCAACATCACATTATCATCTTTGGCAAAAAGACTTTGGAAAAAAACGCTCTCCTTCTTTCCCAATATCCTCAGTCGTGGTCAACTACCCCCCATTCTCATCCATCACTCGAGAAATAACCATCTTTTTGCGCCGATTCGTACAAAAAGTGTGGAAGAATTTTGTATTTTTATTACCTTCGGCTAACTATCTAACTCTCGATCTTTGGCGCCAGAAAATTTCCTCCATTAAAAGTTTTTGGGTGTACCTGTCCCGGGCAGTCGAGAGAGCATATTCAGTTTGCGAGGATGAAGATTGGTCATAGTTGCTCTCGGCTATCTCCAAATCAGACGAAGCCCGCTTCACCTATTTATCAACATTACCAAAAACCTCGGCATTCCAAGTAGAAAGTACCCTCTTCAATCGCTTGAGCTTCAACATAAGGATATTCAAACCATTCCCGTCAATGTGCCTCTCCCAATCCTTAGCTACAACAGACATAAAGTTAGTATGTTTAATCCACATAGATTGAAATCCGAAGGGGAAGATGTAGCTTACTTGTTCTTGTTTTAGTATTTGTTATATATGAGTATATGAAACAAAATTGAGTATTTTGGGCATGGCATTCGAAAAGTGCATAAATGCAAGTTTCCTTCCCAAATTTACCCTGAAAATGGCCCTGACTGCATCTCGGTCTACCAGATCACATTCCAGTCGTCCGTACCAAATTACTGGTACTGATTGTGTATGATTTGTGATGGATTACGGGCGATCGGGTCTATAACCTTCTCTACCTGAGATATTGCGGTCGACCGGTGTGCTATGTTAGGCCGACCGGGCTTTTGGACAATGTTTCTATCCTATTCACGGATGACCATGGTTCTTTTTGGTCATTCTGGTTTCTGTTCTGTCAAGGTTCTTTCTGGTGTTTTCTAAAAGTTATATTGTGAGGTTTTAATGTGTATCTTGTGATGTACGAAGGAACCTAAACTTGCATGTTTTTACACTTGATTTTGGGAAGTCGGGAAAACGGATTTGTGTCTTATTTGATGTTTCATCCCAAGGGTGTTGATGCTCACGTCTTTTACTTTCCATATTTGCAGATGATGTGTTACTCGATGATTGGTACAATGAGGCTTGGGGTGGGGACTATGATGAGTGATCCCTAATCTATGTAATAGTTGAACCGTGACCTTACTTGAAATAATTTATGATGTAATAGTACTTAGTAACAACCTACACTTTCTTTAATGACGTAAATTTTACTCTGATAATGTAAGGCTGTTAGTCTCCCTTTTAATTAACGAAATAACTTGGACGTTTATCTTTCTGGTCTGGGTTTTATGCTTCATTGGCATATGAGGTGCTGCCAGGTCATCACCCGGGCACGGGGTGTGACAAACTTCCACTAGTAGCTTCCTACAATCTAATAGAATTAAAATTCACTAGCATATTGATCACACCAATTTTTGAAATTAAGGAGATTAAACTCTACTAACACATAGTTTCACCACTAAATTTCTTAATTTTATTTATTAAACTTTTTAACACACTGATGGTGGCCGTTTATTTTTAGCCAAATGTAAATACTAAGGTGATATATTTAGCCGAAAAATTATTTGAGTGGCAAAACCCGCAAAATATAAATCGTTTAGTAACCAAAATAGTCATTAAATCTTCTCTAAAAATATACATACATTTAATCAAATAATAAATTTTTAATAACTTTCTTTTTGTTTTGAAGTATGGTCTCTGACACTGGCCTCTGCAAACTAGTCAATTTTGAGTGGAATTGACTCTAAACATTTTGATGAGTCTTTGTTATTTAATTCATACATTGAATTACTTATATTATTAATATATTTTAAAGCATAAATACTGATCAAACAAGTTTCACATGGTCTAAGGGATTTAATCTTTGTAACTTTTCTAAACGTTTCATGTTCTCAGGTCAATTGATGCCCAGATCATGTCCTAAATTTGATATTGGATGGAACTTCTGTATGTAACCTGATCATGAAAGTTGTGAAAAGTATGGTAGACACACCCATGTTTTTGAAAAATAGTTTACAGGTGATATAGTATAGGGGAAATGACCTAAATGATTCTCAAAATATTTCACATTTTGAATGGTTGTTTCCGGCAAAAAACGCCTACGTACCGGTCACATGACAAAGGCTGAAGGGCTTTTTTTCTCCAAATATTTTCATGTAAGGTACTATTGACCATCTTCCACAAAAATACAATTCAACATCCACCACCACCGCCTTAACCCCCCCCCCCTCCCCTCCCCCACCAAATCCAAACATTCCTTGGCGGCAAAATCAAATGGGTCCGAGACCATTACTTCTAATGTCACTTCTTTACATAATGATGAAACCTTAATTTTAAATTTAGAACATTACAAGAAAGATTCTCATAAAGGGTTTGTAAGCTTTTAATGCTTGCAAGAGGTCAAAGATTACCTTAGATTGAGAAGTTTAAATTTGATTTGGGTTTTCCTCATGATTTTCAATCGAGTTTAATACACGATTTTCTTTATTATTCTAGTATTTGTGAAATGGGTTTTATGGATAAGGATGGGTGTGATGTGTTTGTATTGGAATTGGTTGGATGGAGGGAAGAATTGGCAATGCCAATTTTGTAGGAAAAGGCATAGAATTTGGGTAATGGAAGTGAAGAAACATGTTGGAGAGAAGCAATTTCTTTGGGGAACATGATGAATAGTATCTTCAAATTTTGGACAATTTTTCCCTTCAGCCTTTGTCACATGACCGGTGTGTGGGCCTTTTTTGCTGGAAACAACCATTTAAACTGGTGGTAGGACGATTTAAGAGACACAAATTTTTTATTGGACCTATCAGGAATTCAAAATACATGTAAGACTTTATCGTGTCTGGTGAAATAGTTTGATGATCATCTAGGTCACTTTCTCTGTATTATAATGGTAATAGCTCATTATGTACTGAAAGAAAATAATAACTAAGTTGTTTCTCTCCACAATCCACAAAAAGTAAAAATTTAACTTCAAAATTTTGCATTATATTTATATAATATATTATGTTTTGGGTCCCAAACATTCAAAATTTGCATCCGCTTTGTTAAGAGCTTGACTTTTGATCAACTTTATCTAAATTTAGTTGATGACTGAATTTGTGCCTTAAATTTCATTCTTATTCATCTGTGCAAAATATGTCAGGGGATGTTTTTCTTCTAAAATTTGCGGTCTTAATTGAAATTCATATTTCATATGCCAAATTTTCTTTTTTGATATCAGATGTTTTGTCGTTCGAAAACCAATGAAGTGATTCATTCATTTGTAATCCTGAATAGAAAAATATGAAGTACTAAGGGAATGAATGAAAAAATATATATTTTTCTGACAATTGGTATTCACTAAGTAAATTTAAATTATTTATGAACTATGTATAAGCCTTTTAAGAGACGATAATCTTTAAATAAAAAGTTAGTGTAGGCCGCTTGCTAATTTTCATTTTCTTTGTTTTTGTCATGAATAAAATTTATTTATTAATCACAAGGTCCATATACCCTCCTCACACAAGGGGCATGCTTTAATTTCCTTTTCTTGGGTTCCCCCCTACATGCATCTTCTAATCTTCCTCCTCTGTGAGGCACTTATATTCCCCCTACATGCATCTTCTAATCTTCCTCCTCTGTGAGGCACTTATATTCCCCCTACATGCATCTTCTAATCTTTCCCCCTACATGCATCTTCTAATCTTCCTCCTCTGTGAGGCACTTATATTCCCCCTCATGGATCAAAACTGGCCTGCCGACCTTCTAATATACCTCCTCTGTGAGGCACTTATATTCCCTCTCATGGGGCAACCGGCCTGCCGGTCTTCTAGTTTACCTCCTTTGTGAGGATCTTCTATATATAATTTCCGCCCTACATGGGAGGTCCAAAAAATATATATCTATATATATATTTATTAAAAAAAATTCAAATATATGATCATCAATAGTGGTCAAGTTTTGATGTATTTCGTGGTAATGAATTCAAATAATCTTACAATCATCGATTTCACTTTGATACACAAAACCTAGAAATATATCTCTTGTGATAGACATATAATTCATGGTATGAAAGGAAAATAGATTTTGAATTGTCGGTTCGGAAGTAAAGACGTGTCTTATGTGGCGCTTATTGGTATGTATAAAACGCTATTCATACACTTTTCAAAACTAATATCTTCAAATACTTGATCACAAAATCTGGACTTATATAAGACTTTTCCATATTTTGCAAACACGAGTTTCATCAAGACCCTGGGGTAGCACTAGAAAAATAGAAGTGATGATTTCCCCTGGAATTCAAAGTACCCTAGTTCCTTCCAAAAAAATAAATAAATAAACGAAATATTCTGAAGAGTTCAAGGGTTCCAAAAGAGTAGAGAATAGAGCATAAAAAATAATGATAAGGATATGATAGTCATTTCCATGGTTTCATTATATAGTGGAGAACAAGAAGAAATTGATATATTGATTGGAGATATTTAAAGAGGGAAAATAAAGAGTTCTTGTGATACTAATGAAATTGAACACTCTATACCTTACTGCTATGGTTCTTTTAAAAAAAAACTGCAAATTACTTTCAACTGAACCAAAGGAAAAATTAAGTTGAACTATCTCAAATTTTGCACAAAATGTTAGCTGTTGTGCTCATGTGCGAACCAAGGGAGGAAATTCATTGTTTTGATGTGTTCATTATTTGTGAAAGTAGATATGATTCCGAAAAATGTGATTTTGTTTTAGTTTAGTTTGTGTCTTTCCCAATCCAAATGCAGTACTTAAATAATTTCTTAAATCTCGATTCAATTGAAAATTGGATTTGAGAAAAAAATCTCTCTCGTGTAACCCTATGCAACGCCACTTGGGCTTAGGTTACATGACAACAATTGCGGCGGCGGTGCCTCCAAGTGGGGTGGCATGGCGCAAAAAATCATTTGTTGACTTTTTTTTTTTTTTTATTATTTTTTTTGTATGAATGCCACCAGTTGTGGTGGGGCGGACCCCCGTTTATTGAATGGCCGAAAGGCCTGAAAAAAGTTACTGGAAGGGGACGTAATACCAAAACATCCACGTCATACATATAAATGTTCAAAATATAGGGTCTGGGGCATTTATAAATATGCCCCAGGATGTTACAAGGAACCTATGCTAGAATGAAGGATGAAACAAAATGCAAAAACTATGTAACTTTGCGAATATAAGCAACACCCTCCGCATCTAGGCGGCATAGGCCACGAGTGAAAGATGTGCCAGCAAACGGAAATGTGGGAAAGTTGTAGAAGTTCGAGAGTCACAAGTCACATTGGCGAGACTGTCTGCAACCTTGTTTGCTTCTCTAAAAATATGCTGCACTCTAGCATTTCCAAGGATGCGTAAAAGCCCTTGAAAAAGATGATCAAGTCTCCAAGAGGATACTCGACCCTCATGAATCGAGTCATTGAGAAATTTGGAGTCTGTATGAATACTTACATTGATATAACCATGAGAGATGCATGGCGTATGTCTGTGATCATGGCTTCAATTTCAGCAACTAAGTTAGTCAGATTATCCCCAAGAAAAATCGAAAAAGCTCCAAGAAACTCACCGGATGATGTTCTCAGAATTCCGCCAGCACCAGAGATGCCTGGATTTCCTCGTGCTGCACCATCAATGTTCAAAATAATCGGATCCGAACTCCCCTGCCAAGTAACCGCCAAAATTCGGGAGCTAACCAATCGTGAACCACCCAAAAATACATCCGTAAGTCCCTTGCATTTCAATATAGGGAAATAGAAACTTTCAAATTCATAGAGCAGACTAGCAGAGCCCGATTTTTTCCCATCAAATATAAATCGACAGCGACTACGCCAAAGTATCCAACAAACACTTGCAATGATAATAGAGTTAATATCCCGCCAGCTATTACGTCCTTTCCACCATATTAAATTTAAAAGTGAGCGATAAGATGCAAACCTGAGTGAAGCCCATGCTATTCCAAGCAAGGCACACGCATGCTTCCATAATCGTTGTGCTATGTTGCATTCGGCAAAAATATGATCAAAGGTGTCTTCTCCTTGCCCACAATGACATCTAGATGCCAACGGGACACCCCAACGCTTCCGTACCTCATCCAAAGCCAAAAAACGGTTGATAAGTCTCCAAAGAAAAATCTTTTGTGCTAAAGGTATAACTGAATCCCATATCTGAGTGCGGGATAACTGGGAAGAACCATTCAGCTGAAGAGTCTGCAAAATAGAACTAATAGTAAAATTCCCTCGAGGTTCAAGTGTCTAGACATGTATATCTCTACCTGGAGTAAGTCTAACTTGAGATAAACCATTTAGATGTCCGAATGGTAGGAGCTGATGAGCCGTATCCTTCCAGCCGGCCTCATCCAGATGCTCATGAATAGAGGAGGCATCGGCTAACATACCAGGGATTGATGAAAAAGAACCATTAAATGTAAAGTTTTCGTACCAGAAGATGCATGCGGGATTCAGCCGAGTCGCGGATTGTCAACATTCTACGCCAAACAGGAGAATCCGTGGTCCAGGAGGGAACCAAAACCGGGTGAGCCACAATCGCCACCATAGTTTATGTGAGTAAGCAATTTGAAAGGAGTCCAAAGTACTTAAGCCCAATCCATTCTGAGAAGTAGGACGGCATAACCGTTTCCAAGACATCCAATGACGTTTCCCACCAAATTCCGTTGTTCCCCACAAAAAATTTGCAAATAACCTTTCCATATGATGCAAGACTTGTTTCGGGGGACAAGAGACAACTATAATGTGCATAGGCATAGAAAACAGAACATATCGAATCAAAATTAACCGACCACTCAAGTCCAAAAACTTCCTTTGCCAACCTGCTAATCTGGTTTCGATTTTTGCGATAATGGAGGAATAATACACAACCTTTTTCCTACCTATAAAAAAATAGGACAACCAAGATATGTCATAGGCATGAACCTCCGATTGAAACCAGTTACCCGAATGACCATTTCCAATTGTCTCTGCGGAGTCTGCTCAGAAACATAAAAGGAACATTTACCAGCATTAATTCGCCGACCAGAACATCCTTCATATTGCTGAAAAAACCCAGCAAAGCTTGCAATTCACGTTTAGCACCATTTAGAAAAACAATTACATCATCCGCGTAAGACAAATGGGAAATCATCACCATAGAGTGAGGAACCACATACCTTCCTATACATCCTGAATGTACCAGTTTGTCCAAACCCTGAGAGAATACATCAGCAGCAAGGATAAAAAGTAAAGGAGACAAAGGATCCCCTTGCTTAACACCAAGGCCCGATTTAAAGAAACCATATGGAGTGCCATTAATGATTACCGAAAACCAGTTATTATTTATCAGATTCCGAATCAGATGCATAAAGTGAGAGCTAAAACCAAATTTTCGGAGGACTTCCAAAAGGTAAGTATGCGAAACCCTGTCAAAAGCCTTCATCATATCTAACTTGATAATTATATTACCACCCCGAATCTTTTTATTTAAAGAATTCGCCATTTCCATAGCAAGCAAAATGTTATCAGAAATCACCCGACCCTTAATAAACCCGACTGATTTCTACACAATATTTGATCAAGCAAAGGGGACAAACGATTAGCCACCACTTTTGAAATAATTTACTAGAAAAAGTACATAACGAAATCGGTCGAAACTCCCCAAAAGATTCTGGGCAGTCCTTCTTAGGAATGAGAACTAGAAGAGAACTGGCCATAGATCTCGGAAGAGGCAAACCAGCCCAGAAATCTTTAACTGCTTGAACCACTCTGTCTGTGACTGTCTCCCAACAGGAATGGAAGAACCGGCCTGTGAAACCGTTTGGACCAGCTGCACTTGATGGACTCAACGCAAAAACTGCCTCCTTAATCTCCAGTGCAGTGGGTAATGAGTCCAGCGAGCAATTATCCATCTCCGATATACAATTCGGTATCAAATCCAAGAGTGGACCAACCGACTGCGAACTTGTGTCGAAAGCAAACAAATTTTCATAGTACTTTGCCCCCTCCGCCCCAATATCCGCGGGTGTAGTGTGAAATGTCCCATCGGGTGAAATAATCTTGTTTATTAATAATCTCCGTTGGCGGTTTTTACAAAAAGAGTGAAAATAGCGTGTATTAGCATTCCCATCTTCTAGCCATTTTTGCCGTGATTTTTGTCTCCAAAACATACATTCCAACTCCAAATTACGGACATGTTTCTCCCGTGCTAAAGATAACTCCTCTTGTAATTGAACTGTTGGTCCCAAATCATGCAGGCCTTCCAAACGCAAAACATCCATCTCAGAATCCTTAACATTAGTGTGAACATTACCAAACGTGGATCTATTCCAACTTCCCAAGACATGTTTCAGACGTTTGAGTTTTGTTTGCAATATTAACATTCCCGAGCCAGACACTTCTTCAAACCAAGAATTACGAACTATATCCAGGAAATTATGGTGACGGGTCCACATGTCTTGAAAACGAAAAGCAGAACCGCTTCTATCTGTTGTTAACTCGTCATTCACTAGAAGAGCACAATGATCGGAAATAGTGCGTGGAAAATGTGTAACGGTAGTGGATGAGAACGCATCATTCCAAGCCGAAGAAACTAGGAACCGATCTAGTTTTCTAAGTAGAGGCCAAGTACCACTCCGACACCAAGTGTAAGGACTTCCCAAACCCGGTATCTCCAATAAACCACAATCTTGAACCGCCTCCCCAAATTCCTGCATAGGAAGCAAAGCCGGTACCGAACCTTGACTCTCATCTACACGCAACACCACATTAAAGTCTCCCCCAATGGACCAAGGAAGATCATATTGAGAATAAAATAATCGAAGTTCACTCCATAATTCTCGCCGCTGAATATGAGAACACTTAGCATAAACAAATGAGTAGTAAACAGTTGATGCAGAAAAAATGTTAACTTGGCAATGAATAACTTGTTCCAAATCCTTAACAACCACAATATCCACCGTATCATCCCATTAACCATATTTTGCTGTTACAATTATCAAAATAAGAGGCAAACCCCAATCTCCTAGCATAAAAGGACAGTTCGGATAAATTCACCATAGGTACCAACAGAACAACAAATTGCAAACGATGTTCCCTTTTAAACTGTCGAATGTTAGACAAAGTACTGTTATTAGCTATCCCCCGTATATTCCAAACGATGTAATTCATTCAACAAAAGAGGAGGGATCAAATATAAGAGACTCCTAATGAGTACGAGTGGTCGACTCTGAGAGTCGAGGAGATCGTCTCAAGGGGCCTTGTACCTGTTTAGATTTTTTTCCTTTAGACGATCGTCTCAATGAGCATCCACAACTAAGGAATGGGGATTACCTGCGGCACTCACAAGTGCATTCTGCCTCGAGGGACTTTCCAGGGAAGTCACCACAACCTCTTGATCGTCCATTGATCCGGGTAGAGCTGAACAGCCACCCACTACAACACCAGGCAGAAGTTCGAGTTCATTTTGGTACTCCGGGTCTTGGTCATCCGTATCGGTTCCCCCTTCAACTTTAGGTATCCGAATAGGGTCTTCTATACCCGAGAATCACTCAGAAAAGGAGAGCGTTCCCGAGGCTCCCTTCAAAGCAATATCTTGTTCCCTAGCTACCGAAACTGCCTGCAAAATCGAGTCTGAAACAGTGGAAAACTGATCCGTACCTGGTACCATTATAATCATAGCAGTGTCCGGCTCCTGTGATGCTGAGATTGTAACCGCAAAAGAAGCAGTGGTAGCAGCAGCAATCGGGTCAGCTGGGACCTCGAAAACTGGAGCAGGGGAATTCGATAAAACAAGCAATAAGATTTGGGTCGGGTCAGCTGTGGCCGGTAGTACCGGGGCTGTAAAAGATCGTAATTCATCCAAAATTTCCTCCATTGTCTTCGTTGTCGATTTTCCATTGCCGGTAGATAGATGTAATCGATGATTAAAAGGAGAGTTCCCGCAGCCCACCATGATGTCATCGGCATCTCTGGGGCTCAATTCCACCTGTTCAACAATCGTATTCATCCGATCCCTCTGTGGCATGATTACCGGAGTTATTGGTGGTAGCTCTATAACTGCCACAGCCGGAGTCTCAAATTCCTCCACCACCGTAGGTTGATTTCGTGACGAATCCAATGCCACTGTTAAGACTGTTGTATTCGGGGCATTAACTCTTCCCTGAATTGGTTTTGCCTTGCCAGCCATACCAGATGGTCCCGGGTCCCTGCGCGGGGCGACCCTAACCCACTGATTTCCGATTGGAGGGGAAACGACTATCCCAGATTTCAATGTTTTTGTTTCCATAGGCAAAACCCTCTTACCTTTGTTCAATTTTTCCGCAACAGGCAACACTGCCGGAATCACCGGCGTCGGCAATACTGGTACATGCTTACCGCATTGGTTAAAATCATGCACAATTCTTTTACAACCCACACAGTAAGAAGGCAAATTATCATAGAAAATTGGTTGCCAAAAACTCTTCCCTGTACGGGCATGACAAATCCGAATTCTCTTAGGCAAATCTCCCAATAGATCAACTTCCACACACACCTTCGCAATACCCGGACGAGAGGCAGCAACAGTAGGAGCATCCAAAGTCAATGGTTGATCCACCGCCCTTGCAAGGGAAAATAGCTTTGATTTGTTGTATAGATGGATCGGCAAACCTTCGAATCCAATCCAAACGGGTACGATCGATGGTTCCTCTTCCACGTTGAAATCATAGGTCCATTTAAAAACTCGCATCGTAATGCCAATGAATGTCCAAATCCCCTGTCTCTAAACACGACAGTAGTCTTCTTCCAAATCAAATCTTATCAAAATATGACGGGGATCCATTCTATCAATCCAGAAATTCCCTTTAAAGCCAACTTTATGAAAAGATTTTCGTAAAGATTCGATATTTGGGGTATATTTCTGAAACTTACCCACTAGAGCAAAACGCCATGGCCGAATCAGAAGTTTAAGCAAGATGAATAAAAGCAATACGAAAGCCAACCACAAGACAAAGGATTTATAGTGGTTCGATTCACTTAGAATCTACATCCACTACCTTGAGCCGCACCCAAGGATTTTCAACAACTTCACTAAGAAGGATATTACACTTGTGGATAACTCACTAAGAGTTTTACAAATCAACCACAATACACCAACTCAATAATAGAGCTTTCCCACACTAAGTAGGACTTTCAATACAAAACTCTCTAGGAGTAAATTGCCCACACAAAGTAGGACATATACAAGAATAACCCTATCACTTAGAAAGGGAATTGAGAAGGTTTAAAAGAAAGATTGTTCACTCTTCTAAGTGAGAAATATATACCTTTGATGTACAAGGATAATAAGCTCGTAGAACATTTGATGCACACTCTTTGTCTTGCTTTAGAAAGATCACTCTTGAATGATTTAGATCATAGAGATGAAGAGCATTTGCTTTGAAAGTGTTTAAGACTTCATAAGAAATCAATGTATATTGTATGTGCAAGCCTTAGAGTCATTCTCAGCTTTAGAATATATATACATTTCAAAATATGCTGAAAAAACGACTCTGCAACGGTCATATAACGGCTAGTAATCGCAGGAGTTCGGTTGACCGAACTCGAACTCGGATCAACCGAGCACAGGGTCGGATGACCCGTCCAAGACTTCGGTTGAACCTACCCAATCTCGGTCGACCGAGATGACCCTTAGGTCGACCGACCTCTGCAAGTTCCAAAGTCTACAACTCTCTGTTTCGGTTCGGTCGATCCGAGGAAGGCTCGGATGATCCGACTTTTCTGAGTATGAGAGATGTTGATTTTTCACTAGTTTTGAAATCTTTTGAAGTCTAAAAGGTTTTCCCAAAAGGTAACAAGTAAGGACATTTGGAAAACCATTTTAAAGGACTTAGACTTTGAAATCAAAGGCTTTTAAGATAAGAACACATATAAGAATCCTTTTGAAACTTAGCCTTTTGAAAACGTGTTTAAGAGCATGAAAGACTAGAGTGTTGTATGTTTATGTTAATGAGAGCATGGGTTAGAGCTTATAAGATAACGACTTATAAAGACAAAGCTATCCTAACCAAACCTAAGTCATCAATCTCGACGAAATGCGCCTTTAAGTAGAACTTTGAATCTTGATCATGGCTTGATTGAAGTACTTAGAGCTTCCATTTTGACTTCCTATATTCTATCACAAAGATTGAGATCATTAGACACAACATCAAATGTTTGTCCAATATCAAAAATTGAGTTTGTTCGCCCTTAGGGCTTACAATCTCCCCCTTTTTTATTATAACAAACTTTGATGCAATAAGATATAATATGGACAATATTAATAACAAGGAAGCATGGAAAAAAGACAAATATCAACTAAAAACAAATACTAGTGCTAAGAAGATAAAACCCAGAAGACGAAAGCCCTAGAATGATAACTTCTATTTGCCATAGCATCTAGGGACTCTTAGAAGAGCCCTATTTCCCAACCATCCTCCTTTCCTCCTTCCTTCCATATTAAGATGTTTTGAGAAATAAGATAAATAATAATAAGCTCCCCCTCAAAACATGCATGAGTTCGGATGATCCGAGATAAGCAATGATAGCATAATGATAAGTAAGGGTAATAAAGATAAAACACTATTTTTCTCCCCATTTGGCATAATCAAGATAACATAATTATCATAAAGATAAGCAATGATAGCATAATGATAGGCAAGGATAATCATGATAACAATATATCAAGATAACAATATTTTCTCCCCCTTTGGAATAATCAAAAAGACTTCAAACATCATTAAGGGTTCCAAAAATAAAGAAAGTTCCAAGAATAATCGTCATCCGAATAAGCAACGGCAATGAGATGCGATTCTTTTAGGACATGCTTGGAATCTAGCACATAAGCATATTATGGCAAACATAATATCCGGTAAGATAAAGAGGAGAACCAATCATACCTTTATACCTTGTTTCATCTACCGGTTTACCTTTTTCATCCTTGTCAAGCTTGATGGTTGCACTCATCGGAGTTTTGCTTTCTTTTGCACCATCCATCCCAAGCCGTTTAAATAGTTCTTTAGTGTACTTGGCTTGGTTGATGAAAATTCCTTCATTTGTATGTTTGATTTTGTAATCCAAGGAAGTATTTGAGCTCTCCCATCATTCTCATCTCAAATCCATTTTGCATAAGATTAGCAAATTCTTCACAAAGCACTCCATTAGTTGAGCCAAAAATAATGTCAACAACATATATTTGCACAAGTAAGATGCCATGAGATGCATTTGTTTTAATGAAAAAAATTGGTGTCAACAAGTCCTCTTGAAAAACCAAAAGAAATGAGAAACTTGCTCAAACGCTTACACCAAGCACTAGGAGCTTGTTTTAAACCATACATAGCTTATGTAAGTTTGTAAATATGGTTTGGAAATATTTCATGCACAATACCGGGAGGTTGTTCAACATATACAACATATACTTCCTCCTCAATAAAGCCATTTAGGAATGCACTTCTCACATCCATTTGTAATAGTTTAAAAACTTTAAAACAAGTAATGTCAAGAAGCATCCCAAGAGATTCAAGTCTAGCTATGGGGGCAAACATTTCCTCATGCATAGCTAAAATCCAAAGGTAATCAAGTAAAACTACAAGAATGTTCTTAGGCTCTATAGAAGAAATTAAAGCAAGATTATCTAAGAAATACCGCCTTGTTTTGATGCCAACGGATGGATCACCAATGATTTGCTCTTGAGGGTGACCTTGCTTGTAAATCCATTCCTTTGGTAGCTCATTTGAAGGATCATTGCTTTGAGTGACTTGGGGATCATTTTGAGTAGTTTCAATGTCCTCCTTATCCTTGGAATTATCATTCAACATAGGAGCTTGATGGATTTCATTTACGCTTTCCAAAGGCATACCTATATCATCATCATCTTTTCAAGGCAAGTAGATATTAGATTCATCAAAAGATACATGCATGGACTCTTCAATACACAATAACAAAGGCATACCCTATAAGCCTTTTTGTTTGAAGAATAGCCAAGAAATATTCCTTCATCGGATTTCTTGTCAAATTTTCCAAGGCTATCTTTAATAATGAGCACAAATCATAAGCAACCAAAAACTTTGAAATATGAGATTAAGAGTATTTTCCAAAGATAAACTCAAAAGGATTTTTTCCAACAAAAGGCCTTAAAAGATCAAGATAAACAAGTTCAAGTGGTTTAGAAGTGGAAACCATTTGTTTAGGCTTGAAAGACGTTTTTGTTTGTTTACCAAATTGACAAGCATTACAAAGAGGGTTTTTTTCATATTTCACTTTTGGAATCCCATGTACTAGCTCTTTAGAGAAAAAAATATTTAAGAGAACCATGCTCATATGACCAAGCCTACGTTGCCATAAGAATGCATCATCCTCATTTATGAATAAGCATTTAGAAACACATGCAACAAGATCAACCAATGACAACATAAAAGCATTAACGGTTCTAATAGCAACAAGCACTTTTTTTCAAGAGAAGAGCTATCAACAATAGAGCAAGTCTCTTTGCAACATAACATCAAAATCATTATCACAAAGTTGGTTAATACTAACCAAATTATATATGAGGCTATCAACAAGAAGAACATGCTCAACAAGAGTTGAAGAACCTTTACCAACATTTCCAATGCCAAGGATTCTACCCTTCTTTTTGTCCCAAAATGTGACATATCCTTCATAGATAGGTTCCACTTCTTTTACTAATGAGGCATCTCCGGTTATGTGACAAAATCATGCACATTGAGACATCATAGCGCCGGAGCCTCCCTCTAACTTACAAGAACCTATAAGAGCAAAGGAAGAGTAACTTTTGGTACCCACTTTTGTTTGGGTCCATGGGGGTTAGTTGAAGTTTGCTTAACTCTCCAAATGGTCTTTACTCCCCTTTCAATCTTTTTCTTCACATAACATCTAATACTAGTGTGACCATATTTTCCACAATAAGTGCAACAAATATGTGACTCAAAAGATTTGTGAACATGCTTAACAAATCTATTTGCCCTATGTGGCGTTCTAGCATTCACAACATGATTCTTAGGTATATGAGAAGAGCTAGAAATATCAACATGATTAGCAATATAACCAAGACCATGTTTAGCATGAGAAGCACGTTGCATACCAAGAATTTGATCAAGATTTTTCTTACCCTTAGTAAAGTTTTCAACAAGAAGGGTAAGGTCATTAACTTTGTTCTTCAAAAGATCAAACTCAACAAGCTTGTTTTCAAGGGATGACAATTTAACACAAGCTTCTTTGTATTGTAATGAAGATGCTTTACAAGTAGTAATGAGACTCTCATTTTCGGATTTCAAGCAATTAACATCATCACACAACTTTTTATTTTCCTCAAACAACTTAGATCTTTCTTCAAACAAAGATTCAATTTTAAGCTTCATATCTTTGTTTTGCTTTGCACATTTTTTCAATTGATCATACATATCACATAAAAGCTCATTAGGATCATCCTCATCATCATCATAAGAATTTGAAGTGGAGGGAGAAAGATGTACCTCATTACCAAATCCCATAAGACACATGTGGTCTTTTCTTCTTGATCATCATCACTTCCATCTTCATCCCAAAGGCTTAACATGCACTTTGGGTTTTTGAAATTAAAGAACAATTTCTCTTCCTCTTCATGATTAATGATGTAATCAAGATCATTACCCTTTCTAGGAACATTTTTCCTTTTCTTCTTCTCGAAGGTGAGTAGAGAGCCAATAAGTTCCTCCGTTGAATATGTCTTTAAGTCCTTGGCTTCTTCAATGTCAAGAGCTTTTGTTTCCCAACTTTTAGGAAGAGAATTGAGAATCTTCCTATTCATCTCTCCCATAGTGTACTCTTTACCATAGGACTTCAAGCCATTTATCACATTGGTGAATCTAGTATTCATCTCATTGATTGATTCATTTGGCTTCATGGAGAATAACTCATATTCTCTAACTAGCAAGTTCAACCTTGACTCCTTGACTTGATTTGTTCCTTCATGAGTAACTTCAAGCATTTTCCACATAGTGTGGGCGGATTTGCTTCCACGGACACGGTTGTATTCATCTTGATCCAAGGCACAACTAAGAATGTTCATTGCCTTATAATTTCGAGTCATTTTCTTGGACTCAACTTCATTTAGCTCATTGTCCGACTTTGGAATTTGAACACCATTCACCACTTTCATAGGAACATATGGACCTTCTTCAAATGTATGCCATAAAGAATAATCTATGGAACACACATAAATCTTGAATCGGTTTTTCCAAGCACTATAGTCGTTTCCATCAAAGAGTGGTGGTCTATTTGTGGAAGACCCCTCTAAGAAAGCTAAGGCGGAATTTCCGGCCATAATCTTTACTTCAAGCGATTAAGCTAAAGGTGAAGACGAGGCTCTGATACCAATTGTAAAACACAAGAGGGGATGGAGGGGGGTGAATTGGGTTTTAATCAAACTTGTAAACTTTTCCGAATCTAAGCAAGGCTAGTGTAAGTTTAAGCAAGATGAATAAAAGCAATATTAAGAAAGATGAATAAAAGCAATACGAAAGCCAACCACAAGACAAAGGATTTATAGTGGTTCGATTCACTTAGAATCTACATCCACTACCTTGAGCCGCACCCAAGGATTTTCAACAACTTCACTAAGAAGGATATTACACTTGTGGATAACTCACTAAGAGTTTTAAAAATCAACCACAATACACCAACTCAATAATAGAGCTTGCCCACACTAAGTAGGACTTTCAATACAAAACTCTCTAGGAGTAAATTGCCCACACAAAGTAGGACTTATACAAGAATAACCCTATCACTTAGAAAGGGAATTGAGAAGGTTTAAAAGAAAGATTGTCCACTCTTCTAAGTGAGAAATATATACCTTTGATGTACAAGGATAATAAGCTCTTAGAACATTTGATGCACACTCTTTGTCTTGCTTTAGAAAGATCACTCTTGAATGATTTAGATCATAGAGATGAAGAGCATTTGCTTTGAAAGTGTTTAAGACTTGTTAAGAAATCAATGTATATTGTATGTGCAAGCGTTAGAGTCATTCTTAGCTTTAGAGTATATATACATTTCAAAATATGCTGAAAAAACGACTCTGCAACGGTCATATAACGGCTAGTAATCGCAGGAGTTCGGTTGACCGAACTCGAACTCGGATCAACCGAGCACAGGGTCGGATGACCCGTCCAAGACTTCGGTTGAACCTACCCAATCTCGGTCGACCGAGATGACCCTTAGGTCGACCGACCTCCGCAAGTTCCAAAGTCTACAACTCTGCTTTTGGCTCGGTCGATCCGAGGAAGGCTCTGGATGATCCGACTTTTCTGAGTATGAGAGATGTTGATTTTTCACTAGTTTTGAAATCTTTTGAAGTCTAAAAGGTTTTCCCAAAAGGTAACAAGTAAGGACATTTGGAAAACCATTTTAAAGGACTTAGACTTTGAAATTAAAGGCTATTAAGATAAGAACACATATAAGAATCCTTTTGAAACTTAGCCTTTTGAAAACGTGATTAAGAGCATGCAAGACTAGAGTGTTGTATGTTTATGTTAATGAGAGCATTGGTTAGAGCTTATAAGATAACGACTTATAAAGACAAAGATATCCTAACCAAACCTAAGTTTTCAATCTCAACGAAATGCGCCTTTAAGTATAACTTTGAATCTTGATCATGGCTTGATTGAAGTACTTAGAGCTTCCATTTTGACTTCCGATATTCTATCACAAAGATTGAGATCATTAGACACAACATCAAATGTTTGTCCAATATCAAAAACTGAGTTTGTTCGCCCTTAGGGCTTACATAGCCGTTATCTGACCATTTTAAAAGCTGTTTTTTGGACTCTTTTGAAAAGTATAAAAGCTCTTGTGCAGTGGAATCTTCAGAGAACAACTAGAGAGAATATACATTGATTATACAAAAAGCTTTAGCACTTTCAAAGCTTATCCAACTTTATTAATGTGCTGAAAAGTTAAAAATCACAATATCACTTGCTAGACACAAGTTGTTGAATCCCAAGTTCTAAGAGCATTAAAGTAAGATCTTTAAAGGTATCAATCCTCCACTTTTTGAGTGTGTAACTCTCTCTTTATATCTCCATCTTTCCGTCTCTTAGTGATAGGGTATTTATTGTGTCAAGACCTACTTGGTGTGGGCTTTGTACTCTTAGTGAGTAGAGTTTATAATTGTGTAAAACTCTTTGTGAGTTAGCCACTTGTGTAATTACTTTTCTTAGTGAAGTTATTAACAATCCTTGTGTGAAGCTCAAGGTAGTGGACTTAGATTCTTTGTGAATCGAACCACTCTAAATCACGTGTCTTGCTTTCCTTGTTTTTATTTGTGCTCCATTTTCTCCAAACTTCAAATACAAGTTTCACTTTCAAGAATTTTGAAAATAAAAAGAAGCCACTTTTATAAAAAACCCAATTCCCCCCCCCCCCTCTTGTGTTTTCAGCTTTTATCTTTCCAAATATTAGATACAGAAATCGGTGGAGCCACGGCGGCCGGAGGGCCGCTGGCCATTGCAGCCGCAGCCACAAGAAGAAGAAAGAAGTCGGTTAATTTCTCTTATTTTTTTAGGAAAAATCGCCAGAGAGTACTACAACCACGATATTACCAATCAAGAATTTAAGCACATTCAAAGGGGAACCAGCCTTGCAAATTGAGGAGGATAAGTTGTCGACGTTGGAAGCTCCATGGAATCTTGCACTCGTCGAAAAGTTCTTGAGAAGGGCCCTGTTAATTGAGACTCTAAAAAAGGATCTCAATAAGCTTCAATTTAAGGGGGATTTCTGGATCGGATGGTTAGACCCCGCCATACCGTCATCAATTTCGATTGAAAGGAGGACTATTGCAACTTTTGGAGTAGGGGTATATGGGTTTTAGGTGGATCGCGGATGGAAGTTTTTAAATGGAGGTTCGATTTTGATACTGTAGTGGATCAGCCAATCGTTCTGGTATGGATACGTTTCGAAGGTCTCCTGATTCATCTTTTCTTTGGCGCAGGCGTCAGACACGCCATTAGTATTGATGAACCAACATCAAACGTCTCGAGACCTAGTGTTGCGCGGGTCTGCGTGGAAAATGATTTTCTAAAGGAATTGACGCAACGTGTATGTATCTCACATGCATGAAACGGTAATGGTTTTTGGCAGTATATTGTTTATGAAAATCTTCCGGCTTATTGTACCAATTGTGGGAAGGTCGGGGATAGTAACATTGAGTGTTTTGTGAATGGGAAAATTGCTGGCTTGGTCCCGGAAATCCGGAAGCAGAAGGAAGGGGATATCCCAAATGGTGTGGGATAAGTTCTAAAATGTGGCTAAGTTGTGACTTTTCCAGCTAGAAACCCTAAGAGGGTAATGGAAAAGAAGGAATATTCCAAGTCTGGGGCAGTCTCAGCGGGGGATGCCACTCCTAATCCTATTAGTATGGAAGAAGATCCCATAATCACTATTCCAAGTCCGATTAGGACTAGACAGGAGGCGGTTGTTGTTGTGATTCCTATTCCAACTGGAAAAGGGATCTTCGAATCCGCAACTGGGGGTTTGTGGAAAATTTGGTTGTTGTTAATGACACTAATGAAATTTTAGAGCCTCAAGGGGACTCAGACAAATTTGAGGAAACCCTAGTCGAGGATCATTTAGTTGATTAATTGGAGAAATCACAAAGGGCTTTGAGTCCATTGCGGGTACGAGATGATATCTCCGTTAACACGGCATCACCTCATGCAGTTTGGCTACCCGTAACGCTTAGGATGGGAAAGGATGATTTTAATATTAATTTGTCATCTTCTTCTCTGGTGGATTTTTCAAGATGGGCTTCCTCAGAAAATTGCATCCAGCCAAAATCTCTTAGAAGGGAAGAAATTCGTATTGGATGGAAAGCTTTTGTGGATTTTGCAAATACATTAAATTTTTCGGAGTAGGATACATAGGAGGAATTATCTCAGGGTGTAGTGGTGGCGGAAAATCAGAGTGTGGTTGGGGCTGTTTGGTAGGGGAGGATCAGAGTGTGGTTGGTGGCAATTTGGTGGTGGACTTTGAACCGTACACCGAGAATTTGGAGCCGGCTGCAGCGGCGGCTCAATCAGGTGTACAGGTGGTCCAAAACACACAAAAGGTGAGGGCTGGTAAACAAAGGACGGTTAATGTGGACAATAGTAAGTCTACCCGACTCGCGAAGAAGGTCACTCCATCATCCTAAGGGTACTTTCCCCTTCTTTTATTTATCTGTCATTTGTTTTACGGATCTAGTCATCTGGAATATACGTGGTGCTTCAAATGATGCATCTATTTCCCAAGTAAAACAACTGAGGCGTGACTTTCGTTTATTTCTCATTGTTTTACTTGAACCTATGTTACCGCTTTCGGAATTTTCTGTTTTCGTTTCGAAGTTGGGTTTTTGATTATGGTTACGGGAATGTGAATAGAAAGATTTGGATTTTTTGGAATGCTAATCTTGATTTGAATGTTATAAGTTATCAGGAACATGTACTTCATGGGGAGAATACTAATTTCTCGAGGGTGACAGTTTTACTTTCATTTGTTTATGCCAAATGTGCGTACACTCAACGACGCACATTGTGGGATGAGATGAGATTATTTGCAGGAAAGTATAATGCTTCTTGGCTAGTGGGGGAAGATTTCAACGTGGTTCTAAGTCAATCTGAGAGTTTAGGTTCAATACTGCCCATGCTCCCTATTTCTGAATTCTCGTATACTCTTAATTTTAGTGGTTTAATGGACGTTCCATTCTCCGACTCATCTTTTACTTGGTGTAGAAGTTCAAGTACACCATTATTGCGACGATTTGATAGTGGTTGTTAACTCGAAGTGGAATGACTTTTTCTCTAATACCCGTGTGGAACACTTGCTTAGGGCTTTATCGGATCATTGCCCACCACAGCTTCATGTTCAATTATTGACTCAATCCCCCCCCCCCCCTCGGCTTTCAGGTTCCAAAAAATGTGGATTAAAGATATCTATTTTATTTCTGTGGTTGCTAATGATTGGGCAGGTCACATGGAGGGGACCGTTTGAATATCTTAATGTTGAAGCTAAAGAGATTCAAGAGGGCGCTACCTATTTGGAATACAGAGGTTTTTGGAAATGTGGTCAATGAAGTTAGGAAGGAAGCGGTTACTTTGCAAGTGACCGAGGACAGTTTCGATGTTTTACCATCTCCACTGCATGCGACGGGCCTCTCGGCTGCCCGGGATTGTTACACACATTCTCTTTAATGTAGGAAATATTATGGCGCCAAAAATCTAGAGTGCGATGGTTGGAAGAGGGTAATAAAAATACAAAGTTTGTTCACACTTTTTGTACAAATCGTTGCAAGAATATGATTATATCTAGGGTGATGGGTGAGAATTGAGATTGGCTCACTTCGGCAAAGGATATTGGGAAGGAGAGGGTACAATTTTTCCAGAACCTATTTGCCAAGGATGATAATGCGGTAATGGCCCCTGTTTTATTAGATGTCATCCCATCGCTTGTATCTGCAGCCGACACTACAACAAAAACACCTTTTTGTGAAGTTTTTGTACCAACGTTTTTATCAAACGCCGCTTAAAACAAAAAAGAGTAAGTTAAAGTAACACTTTTTGCAAACGTCGCAATGTTTGGATTTTATACGACGTTTCATAGCGTCGATTATAGTAATTGTTGTTTAAAATGACGTTTTGATGATTGTTAGCGACATTTACATTAAATGTTGTTATAAATTGTTACTTTTTGTGACGTATATAACGACATTTATATACTATGTCGTTAGATCTTGTGAATTTTCAGACAAACATCGCTACATTTGAATTTTATACGACGCTTCATTGCGTCGATTATAATAATTGTTGATAAAATCGACATTTTGATGTTAGTTAGCGACGTGTACATTAAATGTTGTTATAAATTGTTACCTTTTGTGACTCATATAGCAACATTTATATACAACATCATTAAATCATGTGACATTTTATACAAACGTTGCTATATTTGTATTTTATATGACGTTTCATAACGACAGTTATAGTAATTTTTTTCCTTACCGACAATTTGATGTTAGTTAGTGACATATACATTACATGTTATAAATTGTTACTTTTTGCGACTCATATAGCGTCATTTATATATTTTGTCGTTAGATCTCGTGACATTTTCAAACAAACACAAATATAAAGATTATGTTTCTGAAAAAAAATTTTAAGAAAAATTAAACATTTAATTATTAAAATTTTAATGAGAGTGTATTGATTTTAATTTAATTAATAACAAAATCAAAACACAAAAAGAAATTAAAATAAGTAAAGGTACAAAATCCAAAATTTCATTATAATAAATATAATAGGAGGAGAAACAAATAACAAATTATCATTTAGCTCAGAGGCGCATTGCACGACATACATGCAGGAGGTCGCATGTTCAATTCTCATCCCTTTCAGTAGGGAGAAAATTTATTATATATTATTCAAAGGTGTCTAGACTCGACGGCTCCGACTCCGATTATTCAAAGGTAGCTAGACTCAACAGCTAGGCTTGTCTAGGCTCCGACTCGACTTGGTTTATGTCGGCCAACCTGGTTTCAAAATTTACAAATGTTGGAATGTGTATTTTGTTGCGACTATTTAAAAACGTTGTAATAACTACTTATTCACGGTATTTACAAACATCATAATAGACTACTAGATGCGATTATTTACAAATGTCGGCAAAAGTACCTTTTGATACACTTTAAAATAACAAATGTCGTAATAGATAGGTATCGGCGCTTGTAACAAATGTCGCAAAAAACCATAACGACACAGGCAAATGCGACGTTTACGCGACATTTGTAATAAATGTTTGTATAGATCTATATCGACCTTTTTTTTACCTTATTGCGAAATATGACAAACGTCGCAATAGACCTTTTTTTGTTGTAGCGATTACAAATCTTTAGCTACCATTCCGGATATTGGGGAAGTTCGGGTAGTGGTGTTTGCTATGAATAAAGATAGCGACGTTGCCAGGATGGTTATATGGGGACCTTTTTCCAAGCGTCACTACAACAAAAAATGTCTATTGCGACGTTTGTCATATGGCGCAATAAGGCAAAAAAATGTTGTACAAATGTCGTACAAATGACGCATTTGCCTGTGTCGTTATGATTTTTTACGACAATTGTAACAAGCACTAATACCTATCTATTACGACGTTTGTTGCGTCATTTTAAAGTGTATCAAAAGGTCAGTTTACCGTCATTTATAAATAGTCACAACAAGTCGCCTATTCCTACGTTTGTAAGTAATGTGAATAAGTAGTCATTCCGATAGTTGTTACGTCATTCTAAAGTGTATCAAAAGATATTCTTCCCGTCATTTTTAAATAGTCGCAACAAGACATCTATTCCGACATTCATAAATAGTTTCAATAAAGACATACATTCCAACATCTATAAAAAAAATTAAAAAAAAATAATTAATCCAACATTTGTAAATAGTATAAATATATAATTTTCGCTATATTTGCAGCGTCATCTCGAATTGTGTCAAAACATATTTATTTCGACAATTGTAAATAATCACATTAAGTAAAGTAGAAAAACACAAATGTAACAATGTAAACATTTAATCATGTGACATAAATCACAAATATTTGCGATATATGATCAACAATTAAAATGAACCTAAAAGTGTAAATTACTAACTTGCAAAATATCTTCAACTAAAATAAAAGACTACTCTAATTGTAGAATCTCTAACATACCAAAAAAGTAAATGAAAGCTTCAATTCTTTCTAATGGTGTATGAATCTTCATGGTAGAGTCTCATCTAAAAAATGAAAAATAATAATAACTAAATTAATAAGTTTTTATTAGTATTAAAGTTTACTTTGAAACGGTTAAGAGTACTTACCTGTAGCACCAATATCATTGTCATGTGATTGATGAGAAACAAACAAATAAGAACAAATACTACTAATATCTGTAATCCCATCCCACGAACACGCCCACTTTTCTCCTGACCAAGAACTTGACCGAGAGCATCAATTTCTAAAGGAGTAAAATCATTTGCTTGTTGAGAAGATTCAACTTCACCTTGAACTTGCAAAATTCTTTCAATTTTTGTCTGCATCATATTAAAATATAATATAATATATGATTATATTCAAATTGATGAATATATTATTAATAACTAAAATTAAGGAACTATTAATAATAAAAAATCTTACAATAATTTGTGATGATCTGCATATAATTTTGCTCTTCTAGTGGCTTTAAACTAGAAAGCAATTACAAAATTACACTTGATTGAAATATATTTTAATAGAAAATGTGATTGTAAGAAAACTAGTAATGTAAGTGTCTAACTTCATCTCTGCTCTTCGAGCAAAAGAAATTGTACCGGAAGTGTGAGGCATGTCTTTTTTTTTCGTGCCTTTCTACCATTTTCAGATTTTTCCTATAAATATATATTTTTTTATTTTTTTATTTTTTTATTTTTTTTTGTAAAAGTAATTAAATAGTATGTCAATTATTTAGCATTAAAATATGAGTTTTACCTGCCACTTAGGAGAATACCATTTAGTTGCTAATTCTCCTATTGATCTTTATGACTTATGGTATCCACATTTAAAATTATCAAGATACAATTTTATCCTGAATTCTTTTAAAATTTTGCCAACTTCTTTAAGAACCCAAGACTTTCTACTTTTAGTTGAAGTTATATCGAATTTGATCTGAGATAAAAAACAATATTAAGACTGTACGAGTATTTAACTAAATAAAACTTTAATATAACAAAGTAATTGATTAAGATATATTCTTTTCGATAAAAATAACTTACTAAATTACCTTGATAACTCTCCATAAGGGACCTTTCTCCAATCATCATATTCAAGTGGTGTCAAATCGGGATTTCTAGCTACAGTACCACGAAATTTTTCGAGTTCACCATCATCTACGCATTGATCAAATGCATTAAATTGTTCCGATAATTTTTCATTAGGACCTCTATTCATGGAAGAAGTTTTTTTTTTTTAAAGTTAAAGCCACCTATTGTGGTGGGGGGTTTGGCATGGACCTTTACCCGTTTATTGATAAAGCCAAATCTGCAAAATGTACATGGAGGGGGACTAAGACAAAACTTCCAATTAGGTGGAAACAAATCCACTCCATGCATAGCAAAACAAGAATAAGAGAAAATAAAAGAGTTGACCTATTTGTAAGTATGGACCAGGTGTTACAAAATGCAAAGCGTACTATAGTCTAGTATGCAGAAAAATAAATCTAGCCATTTATAAGGCTAGAAAAATACTTCATGCAATCTACACTAAGATAGCCTAAGAAAATAATTAAGAAATATACTTAAGGTAAGGTGATCCGGATTGATCTAGCTTACAAAGCCCACGAATAAAGGATGGGAGTTGTGTTAGGTACATGTAATTGCTATTTTAACGTGTATCATAAGCTTCATTAGCCAAACTGTCAGCGACCTGATTAGCCTCCCTGTATATGTGAATTACTTTATGCGTATCCATCAATCTTAAAATGTGTTGGAATACATTGTCTAGTTTCCAAACTTTCACGGATCGACGTTTTATGGAGTCACATAAAACCTTAGAATCCATCTGTATAAAAAACCGCGAGAAGCCTAACTTCATAACCAATTGTAATCCAATCAATATTGCTACCATATTGGTCTCAAAATCGCCGATAAAACTATGGCAAGCCGCTATGAAATCACCATTCTTGTGTCTTAGAACACCACCCGCCCCGGCTGCCCTAGGATTGCCATGCGATGCCCCATCAATATTGAGGATAATCGAATCCGCACCAGGTATTGTCCAACGCACAACCTGCACTTTTACTCGAGCATTCCAAAAGGGAACTCGAGCTCCTATGTAAGTATAAAAAAGGCCCGCAGGAAGGAGGATTGGCCCTACATAGAAATCAAATTCCCACGATAGACCCCATTCATTGGATCTAATACCATAAAAAACTAACCGACAACGTGCGCGCCACATAATCCAACGAATACTCGCAAAATGAATAGTATAGATATCATGCCATTTTCCTCTCCCTTTCCACCACAAAAATTTCATAAGAGATATAGGAGAATCAAATTGCAAAGTGCTAGAAAATATGCCCACATTACCACATACTCTCTGCCAAAGAAAATTTTCAATTGAGCAGTCAACAAACAAATCCATAGCTTGGCCACAGTAACAATGGGAATCAAGTGATACACCTAAACTTTTCCTTAACTTTTCTAAAGCAAAATAACGATTAAAGAAACGCCAAAGAAACACACAGAGTGACACGGGCAAAATCAAAGACCATATATGGCGCCTTGAACCTTGTATAACTGGTGTTGAGAGCGGATGTGATGATAAACATGCCGCTAGGTTCCAATTTCCATATAAATTTATCCGACCCCGTACCCAGCACAACCCGAGGCAAAAGTCTATGTTGCGCCTGGGATAGGGCATCCTTGGAAGTATCATTCCAACCAGACTCACCAAAAAAATTGCTAATGGGAACAACAAGTTGATTTGTTGATCCGAAGCAGCCCTATATAGTGAAATCTTAATGCCAAAATGAAGAGGAACCATCTCGAATTAATAAACCAATATCTGGCTCGGGTTGAGGGCTAATATTCATCACCTGACGCTACATAATCGAGTCATGTTGGAGAGTGATTCTCTAGAGTAGGGTGGGAGAAATTCTTGCAATATTTATCTATCATGTAATCCTTCCATAGAGAGTCAGATGTCCGAAATTGCCACCATAATTTAAAAGAAAAGGCCTGTTGCAGATTTCGTAAAGTCTCGAGCCCAAGACCATTTTGTAACGCCAAGACATCCAATGCCTTTTGCTTCCATACTCCGATTGCCCCCATAAAATATTAGCAAAAATACGCTCAATGTCATCAAGAACATTTTTTTTTGTGGGCTAGCGGACGCTAGAATGTAGAGAGTCGTAGAAGACAGAACATGGAGAACAAGAATAAGCCTGCCTCCAAAACCAAGCAACTATTGTTTCCATCCTTCGACTCTTGCAGTGATTCTATCCAAGATTGGCGCAAAATATGCCACTTTTGTTCGGCCAGTTAAGAGTGGGCAGCAAGGTAAGTGATAGGGAAAGAGCCCTGATAGAATCTCGTAACTCGTTCAATAATTTGAATGTATCACAGCTGAGTTCTGCTTGAGACAAAAAAAGAGCTCTTGCTTGGGCTAATTTTTTTACCGGAAGTGGACTCATAAAGACGAATAAAATCCATGAGATGTTGCAATCCCCTCTTACCACCATTGTTGAAGATTACCATGTCATCAACATAAGCTAAGTGAGAAACCACTAATGATGAACGCGGCACCACATATGGCTCGATTGTCCTTGTTCCCATAAGGTAATTAAGACCACTCGAGAAGACCTCTGTTTCCCTGATGAACAATAAAGAGGACATCGGGTCTCCCTTCTTCAGTACCCTGTCAACCATAAAGAAACCAAACAGACTACCATTTATGAGGACAAAAAACCAGTTATGTTCAAAAAGATTACGTACCATATGTATGAAGTGGGCACTGAATCCGAACTCCCTTAAGACCGCAGAGAAGAAAGAGTGGGAGACTCGATCAAATGCTTTCATCATGTCTAGCTAAATTATCATGTTTCCTCCTCTAACCTTTTTTATCAAAGAGTCCACCATTTATGTGGCCATTAAAATGTTGTCTGTGATAACTCTTCCATTAAAAAAATCGGATTGGTTACGGCTTATTAATAAAGTGAGAATGCCCGAGAGATGATTCGCCATAACTTTGGAGATAATTTTGCTAGAGAAGGCATAGAGAGAGAGATAGGGCAAAAATCGCCAATATGTGTCGGATTGTCTACCGTCGGAATTAATACCAGAAAAGAGCTCGCCATTGAATTGAGGTATAGGAAGTCCCGCCCAAAAGTCCTGGTCTGCATCAACTACATCATCCCCAACAATATCCCAACAGGATTGAAAGAAACGCCCCGTAAAACCAACCGGTCCAGCTGCGCCAATAGGATTTAAGGCGAACACTACTGCCCTCACTTCTGGCCGAGTGGGAAGACTATCAATGAGCTTGTTATCTGCTTCTGTGTCTATGCCTGTAATGAATTGTAGAAGTGAGTCCTCGGCTGTAGGTAAAGTCTTCGCAGTGTAAAGAGTCTCAAAATATGTTGCTCCCTTCAAACCAATCGCCTCAGCTGAGCCAAGCCAGTTGCCATTTGATGATTGGATTTGTATGCATATGTTTATTTTTATTCCTACAATAAGAAATAAAATATTTTGTGTTTAAAATCACCACCAATAATCCACGGGTGATCATATTGCAAATGGAGCGACCTCATTTCTGCCCAAAAAAATCGCCGCTGCACATAAGAGCACTTATCATATATAAACGAGCAATAAACCGGCATTCCCGAAAATGAATTTATCTGAACATGGACTCTTTGCTCCAAGTTGCCCAAGATAGTAACATCTAAAGATCCATCCCACAAAATCCAAATCTTACTAGTGCAATTGCCAAAATAATTATCATACCCCAACCGACGGGAGTAAAGTTGTAAATCAACTAACCTAACCATAGGTTCCAACAAAATAAAAAGGTTCAAACGATGTTCCTTTTTAAACCGACGAATACTAGCAACAGTACTATCATTCACAATCCCACGAATATTCCAAATAAGACAATTCATAATAAAACCAATAAAAAAGAAAAGAAAAGAAAAAAAAATAATAAAGAGTATGACAAACAGTGCCCTATTGAGCTAAACGGGGTGAGCGCCTTACCGGAGTGGGCTGTATTTGAGACACCTCCTTAGTTATGGGGAATTTCGTGAGGTCCACCGTTAAAGATTCAATCTCTATTTCTTGGACGGTCGGTTGACTGTGATGAGGTAAAGTTTCTACTAGAACAATGTCATTGCATGTATTGATACCAAGTCGTCTTCCTGACACGGTTCTGCTGTGAACAGATTAGCATCTACCCGATCCGGTTCCAGCATAATATGATCATTTTTCTTTTTCTACTGCCGCAATATTTCGAGCAAAATCCTTTAATGATTTTGTTACCATATATCTTGATGATTGCATGTGGGATATATTTCCTTCTGAATGAAAATTTCTTGATTTAGCCATAGGTGAGAATCCCTTGAATCCGACCATAATATCATCTTGGCAATGAACCGAGCCACTTTTATGGCCAGATTCCAAATCATGAACCCAGCCAGTTTTAGGGTCAGATACCAAATCGTCAATTAATCCTTTTGTAAGCACCACTTTCCTTCCAGATTGCAAGCCTTCAATCATGAGATCCATCCCAGATTTTAAGCCGCTGGTTATGGACTCTGTTTGCACTTCATCTTGGTGCACTCTCCTGTGGCATGATTACAACTAACCATAATAATATTATTCACCGCCATCGAATTGTCCGTAACAGTGGCATTCTCCTGTGAATGATTACAACTAACCATAATAATATTATCCAAGGGTTTAGAATTAACCTCAATGTTATCAACATTAGGCACAATCACCTCCGATTGATTTCTTGAGGGTCTAGGGTCGTTAGCTTTCCTGGCCGCCGGTTTCCATACATTCTGTCGTTCCCCGCTCCAGAAAAGTTACGGTCTTGCATGATTTTAGTGTCATGGCTGGTAGGGAACCCATATTCGGATTGTCCATAATCTTATTTCACGTGATCCTTTGGCTGGGGCGCAGATTTTTGTTCTCCAACACATTGGCCTTGCCCATGACCAATTCGTATATAACATGTACAATATTCAAAAAGATCAACATAAGTAATAGATTTCCAATAACCTTTACTAGGTTTCTCATGCGTGATCCGAATTCGGTGGGGTAATTCCGCAAGTAGATCCACTTGAACACAAACATTTGCCACGCTAGGCCGAGAAGCATTCCTCGTGGGTGCATCTTGCGATAAAGGTTGCCCCACTTCCTTTGCTAAAGAGAAAAGTTTAGACTTGTTGCATAGATGAATTGGAAGACCCTTAAATCCAATTCATATTGGAACAATTGAAGACTCCTCATGAAGATTAAAGTCGTACGTCCATTTAAACACTCACATATTAAGGCCGCTAAACATCCAACGACCTTGCCTCCATAATATACAATAATCCTTCTCCAAATCAAAACGGGTCTATCCACCCAATCCAAAAACTACCCTAGAAACTTCCATATTAGGGGCATGCTTATGAAATTTACCCACAAGAGCGAATCTCTAAGGCGATATGAGGACTTCATGTTCATCAATGGGAAGAGTGAGATTTGGCTCGCCCTTGTATGAGTCCAAAGGAGTGATCGAAATAGATTTGGCAATGGTCGTTGGGTGAGAGATGAGGTCTGCAAATGATTTCTTAGGCCAAGAACTTGCATTGCCGGCGGTCATGGGGAGGCTGCAATCCGTAGAAGAAGAAGGGGTCCAAAGAGGCTCTTATTTTTAGAGAGAGAATTTTTTCTAGAGAAAATAAATGTAGGATGCATGGAAGGAGTTTGATTCTTTACACAAGGAATTCTCAAAAGATCCTCGTAATGTTCGACTTGGATTAGCTTGTGATGGATTTAATCGATTTCGAAGTATAAATGTCAACTATAGTATTTGGGGTGTGATTTTAACTGCTTACAAATTACCCCCACAGGTGTATATGAAACAACCTTATTTCATATTTCCTTTACTTATACCTTGCCTGAAGTCACCATCAAATAAAATTGATGTATTTTTGCAACCTTTAATTGATGAGTTCAATGACTTGTGGGTTAATGGTTTGAACACATATGATACTCATTCTAAGAGTAATTTTCAAATGCGGGATGCTTTAATGTGGACTATTAATGATTTCCCGGCTTATAGCATGTTGTTTGGGTGGAATACAAAGAAAAAGTGTGCATGTCCTTGTTGTGGTTTCCATACTTGTTCAAAATGGTTAGTTGATGGTGGAAAATATTGTTTTCTTGGACATCATCGATTTTTTCCACCAGAACATCCTTACATGCATGACAGACGTAATTTTAATGGTAGACAAGAATGGGGAGAAGTACCAACTTTACAAACTGGTATTCTTTCTTTTGGCCAACTAAATTGGGAAATAACTATGGATGATAAAGATGGTAAGGTCATACCGATGAGTGAAGGATGGAACAAGAAAAGTATATTTTTCTCTCTACCTTATTGGAAGTTAAATTTGATTCGTCATAATCTTGACGTCATGCATATTGAGAAAAATATGTGTGATAATATTTTGGGGGCAATATTGAACATTGATGGGAAATCAAAACACAACTTGAAATCTCGTCTTGACCTTAAACGACTAAGCATAAGAGATGCGCTATACCCTGAAGAGCTTTATAGTGGAAAATTTGTACTCCTTCCAGCATGTTATACAATGACAAATAGAGAAAAATAACAGATTTTACATGCGTTGAAAGGGGGATTAATTGCCATTTGGGTCACCAACATATTTTCGTTCAGCCATTTTTATCCTTTTCAACTTTTTTTAACTTTTGACATCCCCAACATATTTACAAACCGCCAAAATCATCCTTCCGTTACAAAAATCTGCCAAAAATGGATGACTTTCTACATGAATAGTCTTCATCTTCTTCATTGTTAAAGGCGAAAATTGAAAAACCCAAAAAGCAAGAAACACCATCTTCAAAAATCAAGCAACACCATCTTCATCTCCGGCACCACCACCCCACCTCCGGCTCCACCACCACTACCGCCCTCGCCCGCCGCCGCCGCCAACCTTCCCCATCACAAATTCAAGAACACTAAGCCATCTTCAAAAAAATTCCGAAATTTTTTCAAAAAAAAGCTCATTCACTACGGACCATTTCACCAAAATCAAATCATATACACTTGTTCACAATTAAAGACGAAAGTTATTGGTAAAGTTTGAGCTTCAAACTCATTACGAATCATCCAGAAATCGCAAAGAAAAATGAAAAAAATTCTGCCAGAAAAATTTTGCTCAGAAACCGAAATTTTTCAAAAAAAAAGTCCAATCACTACGGATCATTTCACCAAAATCAAATTATATACACTTGTTCACAATTAAAAGACGAAGCTATTGGTAAAGTTTGAGCTTCAAAATCATCACGAATCATCCAGAAATCGCAAAAGAGTAACGAACAAATTTTCTGCCAGAAAATTTTCGCGAAAATTTTCATTACTCTTTTGCGATTTCTGGATGATTCGTAAAGAGTTTGAAGCTCAAACTTTACCAATAGATTCGTCTTTTAATTGTGAACAAGTGTATATAATTTAATTTTGGTGAAATGGTCCGTAGTGATTGGGCTTTTTTTTTGAAAAATTTCGGTTTCTGGGCAAAATTTTCTGGCAGAATTTTTTTCATTTTTCTTTTGCGATTTCTGGATGATTCGTGATGAGTTTGAATCTCAAACTTTACCAATAGCTTCGTCTTTTAATTGTGAACAAGTGTATATAATTTGATTTTGGTGAAATGGTCCGTAGTGATTGGGCTTTTTTTTTGAAAAATTTCGGTTTCTGGGCAAAATTTTCTGGCAGAATTTTTTTCATTTTTCTTTTGCGATTTCTGGATGATTCGTGATGAGTTTGAAGCTCAAACTTTACCAATAGCTTCGTCTTTTAATTGTGAACAAGTGTATATGATTTGATTTTGGTGAAATGGTCCGTAGTGATTGGGCTTTTTTTTGAAAAAATTTCGGTTTCTAGGCAATTTTCTGGCAGAATTTTTTTTTGAAGATGGCTTAGTGTTCTTGAATTTGTGATGGGGAAGTTGGCGGCGGCGGCGGTAGTGATGGAGCCGGATGTGGTGGTGGTGGAGCCGGAGGTGGGGTGGTGGTGCCGGAGATGAAGATTTGGGACTTAGGGTTTGATTTTTGAAAATGGTGTTCTTGATTTTTGAAAATTTTGAAGATGGTGTTCTTGATTTTTGAAGATGGTGTTGCTTGTTTTTGGGTTTTCCAATTTTGCCCTTTAACAATGAAGAAGATGAAGACTATTCATAGAAAGTCATCCATTTTTGACAGCTTTTTGTATCGGAAGGATGATTTTGGCGGTTTGTAAATATGTTGGGGATGTCAAAAAGTTAAAAAAAAGTTGAAAAGGATAAAAATGGCTGAACGAAAATATGTTGGTGACCCAAATGGCAATTAATTCGTTGAAAGGGATAAAAGTGTCAGATAGCTATTCATCAAATATCTCTAGATGTGTCAATATAAAGCAACGGAAATTAATTGGACTAAAGAGTCATGATTGCCAAGTTTTGATGCAAGATTTACTTCCAATAGCTATTACGGGAGTTTTGCAAGAAACTGATTTATGTGCTTATTTTAAAGAGATTTGTTCGAAATTTTTAAAAGTAAGCCGTCTTGAAGAGCTTGAGGTGAAAATTGTAGAAACTCTTTGTCGTTTATAAATGATATTTCCGTCGTCTTTCTTTACTGTAATGGTGCATCTAGTAGTCCATTTGGCAACAAAAGAAAAACTAGCTAGTCTTGTGCATTATCGATGGATGTATCCAAATTTTTTTTTTTTTTTTTTTTTTTTTTAACAAATCCACCAACGTGGTGGGGCGGGCCCCCGTTTTATTAAATAAAGCCAAATCGGCAGAATTGATGAGAGGGGGACATAAACCTTACCTCCCAGGTACAATAATATATGCAAATTGTGCAACCTTGATCATTTATCTTATGATCAAGGGTGAAACAATATATGCCTATGCTAGTATGCAAAGCAGTAAAATGCAACCTTGAACATTTATAGTATGTCCAGGATGTTACATATGATCCAAACTAGTGTGCAACGGAAAAAAATTACAATTGTAAAAATTGAACATCACTAGCTTATACTAAGCAGATATAAGGTGTCTGCATCTGATCAAGCTGAATAAGGCCCTGGATCTCCAAATGTAGTGAGTGTAACGCCGAAAAAACAAGCGAGTTGCGAGTGGAAATTGCTAAATTTGCTAGAGCATCCGCAACCTTATTAACCTCGCGATATACGTGTATCATCCTGCAATGGCCAAGAAGAGAAACTGCTCTACGAAAAACTATATTCAAAGACCAAGAAGAGATCATACCTGAAGATACCGCTTGAACCAACACTTGGGAGTCAGATTGGACCAAAAATTCTGATATGCCATTACCATGAGCCGTCTAGATACCGGTTAGGAAAGCCTGCAGCTCTGCCTCCATACTGGTGAAGGAATCCCCCAAGAAGGTAGAAAAACCAGCTAAAAATTCCCCCGTGTGATTGCGAAGGATCCCACCTATGCTAGCGGGACCTGTGTTTCCTTTCGAAGCACCATCAATATTAAGGATGATCCCCACATAGTCTGAACCACCCCATTTTACTACTTTAATTTTCCTTGGGGTGAAAACCGGTGCAACAAGACGAAGGTCTCTAGCCTTGAATAATGTGGATGCATCCAATTGAAAGGTACACATATTATATTTATTTATAGTTTTTATTTCTAAACATATTTGATTATATATAATAATTTATTAAGTCAACTGATACAATTCCTTCAATATTATGTTCCCGATATTTGTTGACACTTAAGTCATATGTGAAAAATAGAAATTATCTGGAAGGATCAATTGCTGAAGGATACGTAGCAGATGAGTGTATAACTTATTGTTCAGGGTATTTTCAAGGTGTTGAAACAAAGTTCAATCGATCAGCAAAGAATGATGATATTATAGAACCTTCTCCTGTGCAAAATGCTCCATTGTCTATAGTTATCAGACGTCATGTAGGTAAATTTGACCATGTTATCCTTGACGATAAAACACTCATTCAAGCACATAGATATGTCTTGTACAACTGTGATTCGGTTAATCCATTGATAGAGTAAGTTTCATCTATAATTGTTTTATATTCTATTTAAGTTTTTTAGTTAGAATATATTAACTTAATATTACCTAATTAAATATTATTTAGGGAGCACCGAAATGAGATTAGAAGACAACTGAGAAGTAAAAATTGCAAACGTCCTTTGAATCAAGTGGAAATTGAAAGGATTCATAACTCAAATTTTAATGATTGGTTTCAATCTCATGTAAGTAAAATTTTGTTTATTCTTGAAAATTTTCTCTTTTATAAATATTTTTTGGTTATATTTTATATTTAATTAGGAGATTATAATTATCTATTTTACGGATTGCAAAGTTAACAGAAATGAAGAGTCCAAAAGTCACTGATTGTATTCAATGGTTGGCTCGAGGTCCGAATAAAGTAGCAATGGGATTTAAAGGATATATCATCAAAGGTGTTAGGTTTCATACCAAAGAAACTGAAGAGATGAGAAAAACTCAAAATACCGGTGTTGTCATCAAGACACAAACATCCAGTTTAGATGATGATGTTGTTTATTATGGCGTTTTGAATAATATAATTGAGTTGAGTTATTATGATATGTTTAAAGTTGTGTTGTTCAAATGTGATTGGGTAGATATGAAGCAAGGTAAAGGGGTAATGTAAGACAACTTTGGATATACACTTGTTAATTTGTCGAAGTTGGTTCACACTGGATAAAAATTAATTGATGTGCCTTTTGTTTTTGCATCACAAGTTGAACAAGTTTTCTATGTTAGGGATGCACTGAAGCTTGATTGGCATGTTGTTGTTAGAACTAAGCCTCGAGATGTTTATGAGATGGGGATGAATTGACATTTGAAACAAATAGTCATCACGAATTTGATAATGATGAGATCATAGGAGAGCCTAAAATAGTAATTGACGCTGTTATTTGGGCTAGGAACGACATATATGGTAGACATGTTGGTGCAGAAGAAAATGAAGCACATTCTTTATCTTCAGCAGAAGATGAGTAACATTGCAATTTTATTGTAATGGATCAGAGAGCTTTTTGTGATGGTGGTAAGTCGTTTGATTTCTCTAATTTTTTATATTTTTTTTAACAAATATTTTTATTTCATTGAGTGTAGTCCTATTTCGAATTTCTATAACTGTGTAACTTGTATTGTGCCTAACTACTAAGATGTTTGATTATGCGAACTTAAACTTTGTTTCTTCTTATTTAGGCTCGTAATTTGAATATATATATATATATATATATATATATATATATATATATATATATTGCAGTATACAGATGTCGTTAGAGTTTTTATCGCAAAATTTCCTATAATTCGAGTTGAGAACACTAAAGGCTAGAAACGTCGTATAAAATAAAAAATTGCAACATTTGTATGAAATGTCACATGATCTAACGACATTGTATATAAATGTTGCTATATGAGTTGCAAAAAGTAACAATTTGTAACAACATTTAATATATATGTCTAACTAACATCAAAATGTCGATTTGAACAACAGTTATTATAATTGTCGCTATGAAACGTCGTAAAAAATTGAAATATAGCGACATTTGTATGAAAATGTCGCAAGATCTAAAGACATAGTATTAAAAAATCGCTAAATGAGTCGCAACATTTAATGTAAATGTCGCTAAATGTCGCAACATCAAAATGTCGGTAAGAACAACAATTACTATAATTATCGCGATGAAACGTCGTATAAAATCCAAACATAGCGACATTTGCAAAAAGTGTTACTTTGACTTACACTGTTCAGTTTTAAGCGACGTTTGAAAAAAACGTTGGTAATAAAAATTTGCAAAAAGCTATTTTTGTTGTAGTGCGTGTTGGTCGATTATCTGTCAAGATGTTCTTAATGCGGTGAGAGATTTTTTGGCGGGAGTTAAGCTTCCTAAATTTATGTCAAGTGCTTTCATTGTCTTATTGCCGAAATGCCCTAGTCCATGTACATTCGGAGACTATAGGCCTATCTCCCTATGTACATTCACAAGTAAAAGTTTGTCCAAGGTGGTTGCGAAGCGCTTATTGGTTTTATTGCCAAATTGATATCAGACAATAAATCGGGTTTTGTTAAGGGCCGCTTAATCTTGGATAATATTCTTTTGGCGCATGAATTGATGCAACATATTAGTAGACGAGTTCGCTGGGGTAATGTGATTCTGAAATTAGATATGCAAAAAGCTTTCGATCGAGTTTCTCATTCTTACTTGATTATGGTTCTTGCTCGTTTTGGATTTCAAGGTAACTTTCTCAATATGGTGACTAACTTATTGTCATTAAACTGGTTTTCGATCCTTATTAACGGCTGTCATCATGGTTATTTCAGGTACGGAAGATGTGTTAAACAAGGATATCCATTATCTCCCATATTATGTTAGTAGTGCCCTAGGACAATTAGCATATGTTGTACGTTTTATATCTTTTCGAGCATGTAATTTGAATAGTTAATTTTTGTTATAAACATCAAATGCGTGATTTGATAGTAAAACTCATTAGCTTATGCAATTACTATTCTAGTTGTCCCTAGTTTTATGTAATTAGCTTTTGAAATAAAAGTAGTATGATGTATGATTGATGATCATGTTTTACTGATTATGTGTAATGGATACAAATCATATCATAGATGCAATATATAGGGATACATTGTATTGGACGTGATCCGTTAGAGAAGTAATACTTCATGGTCCTTAGTCATAAGTATTACTTTCTCAGTACTATTTTGGAATCCTTAGACCTTATGTCTCCATTGATTCTAGCATGAATGTAGCCACATTTTTTTACTCACTCGGACGTTACTTTTAATCGAGTAATCAATACGGCTGATGATCAGATGCAGTGTCCTATCATGGCTTGAATGTGAGAGATATTGTAAGGAATTTGTCCCTCTCTGTTAGAGAGAGATATCCATGGGCCCCTCGGTAAGGAAGACTGTCTAAATGCATGGCCGTGCTCAAATGTATTTGATAAAGTAGTTATCAAATACTATTTGTTGGAACAGTCTACCTGGAGATCGAGCATAAATACAATTAAGCTTAATAAGGTTGACGACTACCATGCCTTATGCTTAATTAGGATATCGCGAGACAAAGGGATTAAATAGTGGATTGATATTAGGTTCCATCGTACATTCATTCACTCTGGGTAGTCACAATGTCCTGCTAGGGACCGCTTGTGATTTATGAACTCACACTACTACTAAATGTGTTTTCATTGCCATTGTGATATGAACCTACAAGGTCACATGCATAGACGGATTAGCGAGCTTCATGTGCAGATTCAATGAATCTAGAATGTGTCTAGGTTCATTGTATCTGACATTTATTTTATGAGAATAAGAAAATTGTTATTATTTCGAATTAGAGAGAATGAGGGATATTTTCAGTATTTGGTTTTAACTGGGATTACGTGGGAATTATTATCCGATAAAGACTCCCACTACCAGTAGAAGTCTAGGGGACGTGGGAGTTATAGACTCCCATTGCCGGAAGAGGTTGAGGACGTGGGAGTTGGTTCTGGGAACAAACTCTCACATCCTATATAAACCTATTTTGGCTGAAACCCTAGGTTAAGTAATTTTTGAGCCGCAATAACCAAAATACTCCTGAAATCAGATTTTTGGATTTTCTGCCCTTCTCTTCTCTCTAGATTCCCGAACATCTGAAATGAAGAGCTAGCACTCGCTGCTCGTTTCGTCGCGTGGATGCCGGTAGGGAGCAATTCCGCAAGTGAAGGCTTTTTGGTGGCAGCAGTACACATTCGGGAAAAACAAAATCTTTAGCCTAAAATGTAAGTCTTTTCCCCGTATTTTTCGATTCCTATGGTATGAGCGGATCCTTCAGGGGAGGACTCATGGGTGTTTAGAAAGAGTTTCTGCCCATGAATCCCTTCATATTATTCATCTTAGCCGCGGAAATTCAATCACAGGGGCACAACACATTGTTTTTACAGCCAGGTTCCTCCCCATATTGCATCCCCCTTGGTCTTGTGTCGGTTATTTAATTGTCTTTCGCGGATGATATTATCATCTTCACTAACGGTACAAAGCGAAACCTCACTCTATTGATGCATTTTCTTGGAAGTTACGAGAAGGTATCGGAGCAACAAGTTAATGTGGGCAAGAGTTGTTACTATGTTTCTTCCAAAACAGACGCCTCTTACTCAACAGTTATACAAAGTGTCACGAGTTTTGTCCATGGCGACTATCCTATTACATATCTTGGATGCATTTATTTGTGGGTAGGGGCTGGTTTCAATATTTTTCTAGATTGTTGGATTTAGTCGATGGCAGCATTCAAGGATGGCAGAATAAACTCTTGGATATGGCGGGGCGCTTGGTTTTGATTCGGTTTGTTTTTTCAAACCATGACAATGCATATCTTGGCGGTATCCCATCATCCTAAGATTGTTTTGGACACATTGGAGAAGAAGTTTGCATAATTTTTAAGGGGGAATTCGAGTGGCTTCCAGAGATGACACTGGATGAAATGGACCAGCATTTGCAGGGACACAACCTGCAATAGTCTCGACTTGGTATCTTTAAAGGATTATCACTTGGGTTTTGTATGCAAGTATGGTTGCGAATGCGAACTACACATTCTTTATGAACTATGTACATGATGGAAATATATGGCAGAGGGCATGATCACATCTCTTTGGCAACAAGTATTTCAGCAAGTTCCACTACATGGAGATTAATGATGCAAGTTAAGGAGGAGGATGAGAGGACTATTGGAGTGCTGATCCGAAGGGGTAATCCATCGATGTTTTGTGAGAATATCTGTTTGACGGGTCCTTTGATTGAACACTACTCGTCACTTCCATCATCTATCCGATTGGCTAAGGTACGTGATTTTTGTGATAATCACGGATGGAACATGAACAAGCTCTCGGATGCACCATTTGTAATTTCTCATCTCCCGACTGTGGCAATCAGGCAAGAAGATGATAAGATGGTATGGCTAAGAATGGGCAATGGTACCTTTACCAATTTGTCAACGTGTCGATGCATCAGAATGATACTTTAGTGCCATCATGTAAGTGTATTTGGCTCAAAGGTATGCTTCTTGCTTTGTCAATATTCTTATGGCGATTACTCAATGGTTTTATGGCACTAGATGAATGTATGAGGAGACAAGGTTCCCAAAATGTTTCTTTGTGTGCTTGCAAATTGGGATCAGATTCTTTTGAACATATATTTAGGAGATGTAGGCTTGCTGAATCGCTTTTCCTATTTACTGCATCAATCTGTGGCATTATTATAGATTTTAGCGCTTTCACATCGCATCAGATGCTAAAATGTTGGTGGATGGGTCTTAAGGGAGTGGCAAGAGTTATGTTATCAGGTGGAGTATGTTGGATTCAATGGCGAGCTAGGTGCCATTTGGTTTTTTATGGGAAAATGGCCTCATTTTCGGTCCTCCGAGCCGAGTACCAGGAGTATATACGAAACATACAAATGGCAGGGAACATCCATCATCCTCTCATTCGTAGGCGGATTCATCGTCCGCTGGGCAGCTATTCGGTGGTTTGGAAGCGGGAGAGCTACCGAGCGGGAGTGGGACTTAATGTAGATGGAGCTTCTACGGGTAATCCAGGAGTGGCAGGAGAAGGATGTGTGTTGCGACATGGTGATGGTAGATTTATTGCTGCAAAATCACATTTTATTGGCAATGATGCGACTAATTCCCATGCATAAATTGTGGCATTTGGGGAAGGTCGTGATATGTCACGCTCTATGAAAGTTTAAGTCACGGTCATTCAAATGGATTCTAAATTTCTTGTTGGAGCATTGCAGTGAGGTAAGGTGTCCACTTTGGCACTTGATTGTTGTTTTGCAGCGGCTCAATCTTTGTGGCAAAGGGAGGAGGTGATTCATGTATATCGACAGTCCAATAAAGTGGCTGACTGGCTCGCGAATATAGCTTGTGATAATCGCTTTACAACCATTCATTATGATTTGGAAGATTTACCATTGGAGGGTAGGTCGTGGTCATTGTAACTTAGATCGTCTTGGTATCCCATATATTCGACACACAGACGGTGGATAGATGATGAGGGATCATCCATGAAGCTAAAAGAGGTAATTCATCCAAATGACCAAGTTCTTAACTCATGCATTCCAAATCTAAGTTTCCAAAGAAAGCCTTTGTTCCAAGTATTTAAAGTAGTTAATCTAAAGGTTCATTGGACAAAGAAGCCTTCAAAGAATGCAAGAGAAAAAGATCAAATTCATCTAATCGCGTTTGAAGGCAAGACACAATTGGAAGGAAAACGGTTAAAGGGCATTTTAGGAAACTTATAAATTAAAGTCTATTCTAGCTTTAATTAGAATTTCAGCTTTATGTTATTTACATATTATAGTTTAGCCGCATTTATGTTAGTAGGGCAATAATAAAGGACATGTTGTCCATGTGTTTAGATAGTGGTTCAATTATAGTAGTTTACTATTCTAAGATAGGAGAATTCTAACTTAATTAGGATTCTTCCTTGTGGGTTCCTTGGAACCGAAGATATTATTTAGAGTTGATATATTGTATTTCTTAAGGTTATTCCTTAGTTACTTATGAATTGAACTTCTATGTAGAACTTTACTCATTCTTTGAGTTACTGTATCACCAAGGTATTTCGTTTGTTGTGATGTTTTAGCCTCCATCGATAATCAACTTTCTTGGAGTTGCGTTGGTTATATTCCCCTTGGAAACTAATTCGAGAAAGAGAAAGATCCGAATTTCAACCTTTTATTTTGAATCTTGACCTTAAAAATTAAGGTTCCTCATCAATAGAATTGTTTGATAGGAAATTAAAATTGCTTTCCTTTGTTTTTACAACCTCAAAAGCATTATTCTTTTAAGGATGTTGTAATTTTCGGCTCACTAGAGTCTCTATCAATAAAATTTCCGCCTTATACACAAAAATTAATTCTTAAACCCAAAAACAAAGTGCAAATTACATTTACGTCAAAGGGACACTCGTCCTAAATTAACAATTTTCTTTTTCCGTAAAATAAAATAGTTTTTATTTATAACTTAAATTATTTTTCGTGGTAATTGTCAAAAAGTGTCGTAAAATATGTCATATTTCAATTTGTTTGTGGCACTTAAAAAGTTTCATAACTTGTGCCGCCAAATATATTTATGACACGAGTGAAATCGACATAACTTTTGCGGGCACTTTTCGTCTTTTAGAGAACTTATATAGCTTTTTTTGTAACATTGTTCAATGCCACCAAAAGTCAAATATGCCATAGTGTATATTCAGCAAATAAAGTTATATGTTATAAGTTCATCAGAAAGGAATAAAGAAAGTAGTTATAAGTTTGATATTGTAGATTCAATACCCATTAATTACAATTAGTTTTTATCAAACAAAAAAATGTTAGTTTATAAATTAAAGTATAGAGAAAATCGCTATACATACATAAACTATTTTTACTTTTCTCTTTCTATCAATAAATTTTTATTCTAGTTATTTCTATCCCTAAATTATTTTTGAGTTGTTGTATTAGCGTAAAACTGGTGATTTCTGTCAAACTTTGGCCACATATTCTTAATATTTCGCTAGTCTTAATGACCTAAATTGACAAAAATGCCATTAAAACCGAAGACACGTGCATAATATTTCACCAAAAGTTTGACGGAAATCAACAATTTTACAAAACCAACAACTCAGAACTAGTTTAGAAACAGAAAAAACAAAAAAATAAAAGTTTATTGATAGAAAAAGAAAAAAGAAAATCAGAAAAAAGTTTATACATGCATATGAATGTTTCCACTTAAAGTATAAAGTAAAACAATTTTTTTTGGGAAATAAAATGAAAAGATTCACCGACAGTAGTTAATTAATATTATGAAAGAAGATTCATTATTTGACAATACATGTAAATGTTCCTACTGCTGATAGAAGTTTTTCAAAAATAAAGTTGATTAAATCATATTTAAGATCAAGTCACAAGATCGATTAAATATATCAGAAATATTATCTATTGAGAAATGTTATAATATCTTGATTGTAAACTTTAACACAACAAGAAAACAGTTAAATAGCGACCGAAATTTTCGGTCACAAAGTTACCGACCGAATAGAAACCGAAAAAACATCCGTCGTTATGCCGTCGCCCATCCGTCAGCCACATCGGTCCCGTTGACCAAATTGAAACGACGTCGTTTTATTCACACTTAACGACCGCATACCGACGTATATTAACGACCGTTTACTGACGGAATATATAACGACCGAATACCGACGGAATACATAACGGTGTTTATTTGAATAGTAATAAATGAAGGACACAAAACGACGTCGTTTTATTCACCCTTAACGACCGAATACCAACGGAATTTAACGACCGAATACCGACGGAATACATAACGGTGTTTCTTTGTATGGTAATAAATGAAGGACACAAAACGACGTCGTTTTATTCACCCTTAACGACCGAATACCGACGACAATTGGAAATAACGACGTATTACCGACGAGAAATAACGACGGATTTCTCAAAAAAATATAAAAGGAAGGCAGAAAAATTTTCTTCATCCACGACGCCAAAAAAATCCCTAAATCCCTAAAAATTCTTCTCTTCTGGAAACCAAATTCACTGCGCCACTGCCATCCCTCCACCTCCTACCTTCCACCACGCCACTGCCAACCCTCCACCTTGCCACCGCCTGGCATCTCCGACACTGCTCCACCTCCGGCACTTCTCCATCTTCGACACTGCTCCACCTCCGCGTCTAAAGTCGCCGCGCCACAACCACTCCAAAGTCCCCGCACCTCCACCACCACCCCTTAGTCCCCGCACCTCTGCCACCAGTTTCCGAAATCAACCGAAATCAAATCTTCAATTAGGTATCACAAAATATTTTCTCATTCCCCTTTCAGTTTCACTTATAAATTGCAATCTGAATTTTGCTTCTGTTAGCAACTAATTTTAATTTCACTGAAGTTTTTTGCTTCGATTGCCGGCTTACATTGTACGTAGAGATGAAATTTTTGACTTTTTTTTTATAACAGAAAATATTTTTTTTTGTTTGGAAAAGAGCTTAATTGATCTGATTAATTAGATCAATTTACCTTTAATTTGATTTAGCAATTCAGCATTATTGTTTGGAAAATTTATTGAATGTTGCTTCATAATTTATATGGTGACTCTCTCAAAATATGCAATGAGGGATGTTGGATGTTTCCGAAGCATAAATGAATTTGTCAGTTTTAAACGGTCTATTGTTTGCATCGCACTACATGCTCTTTCTCCCGGAGATTTTGTTGCAATGCCTCAAGAATATTATCCTTAGGTTCAAAAGAACGACGTAATTCTTCAATGTTATCTCGGAGTCTAAATTTTAGAAACAAGAAATACACAAACAATGAGAAAGCAAATTACCAACTGTGAAATCACATGTATTCTTTATTTTTCAAAGGTTGTCGCTTTTATGTATCAAAATTGTTTTGGTAATAAGTTTCTTCCTAATCTTTTGTACTGGTCTTGGTAACTAGGAATTGATATATGGGAGCGATTGTGTTGAAACTGGAAAGTTATAACTTATAAGTGTGTGTGTGTGTGTATTTTAATGTTTTAAAATGATGGTGAACAACCTGCATTTCTCCTAATTTATGACATTTCATAGCGGGCAAGGCCCCTCATTCTCTAGCTACTGCCATGAGCATAAGTTTGGATCAAACAAGTTTTGCATGGTCTAAAGAAATATAAAAGTCAGAAAAATATTCTAATAAAGTTATTCTTTATTTTTCTTATGTGCCATGATTTAAGATTCAAACAAATTTGGAAACTAAACTACTCTCTAACTAATTTCAAAAAACGTTAGTATTATAGTATCATTGTAATATTATCTCTTCCCCATTACAAAAATAATACATTGAATATAGAAAGTATTGTTTATGGATGCAATAAGTTGTTGCTAGCAAAATTGGGTCTTAGATGATCTGTCATATACTAGACCTGTGATTTCGAATCATAAGTGTTGCGTCAACTACGCTATAACATGTTTTGATTGATTTTTAAATATTTTCATTAAAAAAGTAAAAGTACAGTGATTAAAAAAAATAATTAAAGAAAGAATAATTCCTTTATGTTTCATAAAACTATAGATATTAATGAAGCATTAAATAGACAATTATGTCCCTGTTTTTAGAGTATGTGCACCGTACATACGGATTCCTCCACGAATATAGTGACTATGACTATATAGGTTGAAGGTAAAATGTTTTAGGATTGTTTGCATTAAAACAACTTGAGGACTAGCGAGGCTAAACGAAATAAGTTCAGAGACGTCTGAAACCAATTTCCTGATTTATAAATGTTATGGATCTTTTTTTCTTTTTTTTTAAAAACTTGTATGGATCTTTGCCGACCCACTATAACTAGTTGATTACCTTTTCAATTTCTTTCTTAATCTCAAACTTTAAATAGGTAGGACGGGGCGGCTGCTTTGTTGAGCCGCCCCACGAAATCAAGAGCTCCAAGTGGACCATTTTTGGTAAATAGAATTGGCGATGCGGAAGTAAATCAAGGGTTGTATGTGAAGTAGATTGATTCTTTTAAAAATATTTTGTGAATCAGATTGGATCTCTACAATTAATCAAGACCGAATTGTTGTTTGTCATGTTCTACATGACATTGAAATTTAGGAATATGATCATTTTTATTGTAAATCATGAACAAATTTTATTTTTCATTTAAATTCTTCTTCGCTGAAGAATTATGCTTTTTTCATTTGTCACGGTCTTTGAGCCGTTACTTTGTGTACCGTTACTTAGTCGTTTAGTTCGCCATGTATTTCAGAGATGCCCCCAAAGAAGAGCATTCGACTTTCCTTACCGTTTAGTTCGCCACACATGTCTGCTCCGGCCTCCCCTTCCCAGCCAGGTTCGTCACATGATTTGGGGTCGACACCGACATCTGCCCCCGAGCTTGGTACCACATCTGCCCCCGAGCTTGGCGCGACATCTGCCCCCCACCTTGGTACGACTTCTTCTGTACCAGCCTATGAGTCTACGCCGGCAGCAGGATTGGCGACTCACCAGTCTCCCGAGTCTACTGGTGGAGTTTTGCCTACGGTAGATACGCGTATTCTCCTGCAGCCTACCCTTGGCACGTAAGTAAATTGTTCATTAATTATTTCCCTTAAGCTAACTATACTATTTGTCGTCATTTTAGTAACTAATCAAGTTATTCTTTGCTATTATAGTTTCAGGTTGGCATCCAGCTGTTCTACCGCAATTACTTCAATTTTTCAACATCGTTTCAAGGGGGCGTACAGCACCATCAAGGATGTTCCCCAGGAAGAATCGAAATTGTGGTGGGACGAGTTCAAGGTAAAGAAATTAGTAAATAAATTTGAATTTAGAAGTCTTTATATTTAATTATCTAACCATTTTTTCACAATACAGAAAAAGTATCGCTGGGCTCCGGAGCATGAGGCAGGTGTCAAGTCAAGTTGGCGTATATTGCTTACAAGGAGACTGAGCGGGATTATGAGGGATGCTAGGAAAAAGAATAAGAGGCCAACATGGGTATCTGAGACCGATTGGGCGCGACTTCAAGAGTATTAGCAAACTCCGAGCTTTAAAGCCAAGTCGTCACAGGCGGCAAAAAACCGGAAAGAAGGGCGGGGTGGCAAAGGCCCGGTGAAGCACACTGGCAGTTCGCTCAGCCACATTGAGCAACACATCAGACTGGTAGTTAAATAATCTAATTGACATATACATATATGTTATGTGTTTATTGTTAATATTTAATTGTTTTAATGATTTCTGTTAACAGGAAAAGGAGGCCGGACAGGCAGTCCCATTCCCAGCCACTTACGATCATCTTCATCAACAGCCATATCGGCCCAAAGAAAGGCGAATGAGTTGATGAAGCTTCTAGAGAGTTGTCTGTACGTATATCATTACCTTTTCTCCCTTTTTGATATTTGATTAGGTTTTCTCCATTTTCATAACCTGACACAAGTGTTCATTTTCAGGGGGTGTTCCATGCGGTTTATGACGATGCTGCAACCCAAGCAACTCAAGCCGGCCTACCTCCTCCGGATTTGGCAACCCAGATTGTGTTGTCTGCTGAGGCTACAGGTGGGATAAGAAAGGGACTGTCCAAGGACTCGGTTCCTTTAGTGATGTGGTAAAGACGAGACAGCGAGGCAGTCTCTCATTCAGCCATGGAACAAATGCGCACCGAAATGGAAGCAAAATTCAAGAAAGAGATGGCCGAAATAGAAGCAAAGCAGAAAAAGAGATGGCCGAAATGGAAGCAAAGCAGAAAAAAGAATTCAAAATGCGGGAAAATAAGAGAAACAAAGGTTTAGCTAGTATGTTAGCAAACATTTTAACTAATAAGGACAATGTTATATTAAGTGCCTCTGAGTTAGAGGATAAGTTGAGTAGTGCTTTAGACGACGACTTAGAATCAGACTATGACGATGACCCCCTAACTGTCGATGAAGTTTTGGGGAGTCAATAGAGCACTTAGTTAATTTTGTATGTATTCTATTATGTTTTCGGTTTTGTTTAGTAGTGCCCTAGGACCATTAGCACATGTTGTGCGTTTTATTATCTTTTGAGCATGTAATTGAATAGTTAATTTTTCTTTTGATTATCAAATGTGTGATTTGATAGTAAAACTCATTAGCTTATGTAATTACTATTCTAGAAGTCCCTAGTTTTATGTAATGCTTAATTACTATGAAATAAAACTAGTATGATTGTTGATTGATGATCTTGTTTTACTGATCATGTGTAATGGATACAAATGACATCATAGATGCAATATATATAGGGATACATTGTATTGGACGTGATCCGTCAGAGAAGTAATACTTCATGGTCTTAAGTCATAAGTATTACTTCCTCAATACTATTTTAGAATCCTTAGACCTTATGTCTTCATTGATTCTAGTATGAATGGAGCCACGTTTTGACTCAGTCGGACGTTACTTGTAACAGAGTAATCAATACGACTGATGATCGGATGTAGTGTCCAATCATAGCTTGAATGTGTGAGACATTGTAAGGAATTTGTCATTCTCTATTATTAGAGAGAGATATCCATGGGCCCCTCGATAGGGAAAGACTGCTTTTAAATGCATGGTCAGTGCTCAAATGTATTTGATAAAGTGGTTATCAAATGCTATTTGTCAAACAGATCTACACGGAGTTCGAAAGCATAAATACAATTAAGCTTAATAAGGGTGACGACCACCATGCCTTATGCTTAATTAGGATATCGCGAGACAAAAGGATTAAATAGTGGATTGACATTAGGTTCCGTTGTAAATTCATTCACTTTGGGTAGTCACAATGTCCTGCTAGGGACCGCTTGTGATTTATAAACTCACACTACTACTAAGTGTGTTTTCATTGCCATTGTGATATGAACCTATAGGGTCACATGCATAGACGAGCCAACGAGCTTCATGTCTGGATTCAATGAATCTAGAATCTGTCTAGGTTCATTGTATCTGACATTTGTCTTTCCTAAAATAATAAAGTGTTTATTATTCGGACTAGAGATAGAGGCAATTTCGGTATTTCACCTATAGCTGGGATTACGTGGGAGCTATTATCCGATAAGGACTCCCACTACCAGCGAAAGTCTAGGGAACGTGGGATTCTGAGACTCCCACTGCCGAGAGAAGTTGAGTAGAGGTGGGATTTGTTCTAGTAACAAACTCTCACACTCTATATAACATATCTTAGCCGAAACCTAGAAGGCTAATTGTTTTCAGTCGAAATAGCATATAGAATCAGAAAACCGTTTTCTATTCTTGCTTCTCCCTTTTCTCTCTAAATCCCCGAACTTAAGAAAGACGAAGAGCTAGCAATCACTGCCCGTTTCGTCGCATGGATACCGGTAGAGGGACATTCCGCAAAGGGGATTCCATTGGTGACAGCAAAGAATCCAAGAACGTGATCTTCCATTCAAGAAGTAGCTTCTTGAATCCGCAAAAGTAAGTTCTTTATTGCTGTTTTCGAATTGTTTCATATGAGCGGATCCTTCAGGGGAGGATCCATGGGTGTTTGGAACGAGTTTCCGCCCATGAATCCCTTCAGTTCCATGCGGTTTATGACGACGCTGCAACCCAAGCAACTCAAGCTGGCCTACCTCCTCCGGATTTGGCGACCCATATTGTGTTGTCTGCTGAGGCTACGGGTGGGATAAGAAAGGGACGTGTCCAAGGACTCGGTTCCTTTAGTGATGTGGTAAAGACGAGACAGCGTGGCAGTCTCTCATTCAGCCATAGAACAAATGCGCACCGAAATGGAAGCAAAATTCAAGAAAGAGATGGCCGAAATGGAAGCAAAGCAGAAAAAAGAATTCAAAAGGGACCGCCGCCAGCTCTGCGTAGTGGCAACACATATAAACTTGTATTTATATCCGCGAATTATTTATGCCATGTTTTATGTGGTATTAGCATTGTGAATAGCATGGCCTATTATACCTCTTGTTTTACATGTTTGGATTGTAATTTTATAATACGACCTGCGAGTCATTTTTCTTTATGATGTACAATTGTAACTGCTTTCTTAGATTAGTCATTGAAGGCTGGGTATGCCCAAGCAATTATGTAACAAGACTGGAGGCTGCTGGATCGAAGACATTATCCATGAGATGGATTTTGACCTAGATTGACCCTTGACTGCCACAAGGCTCGTGGGAGTCATTATAGGAATAGGCCATGCTATATCACATTTACATTTTCGCTTCATATCCTGCGTGTGATGTTTATTTTATGTCTGGATGGATTTATTTTAGACGTCACATCAAATGGTTTTAATTAAGTCTTAAAGTGCCTACCATAACCTAAGCACTCCATAAGCTTGGATCATCATTTTTTTGCTTGCCAAAGCAACAGATAAAGTGGTTACCTAAGTAAAGGGAGAGGGGAAAATAGTGATTTCCATAATGCTTAGACATGGTCCGACTTAACTAGGCTATCAAAATAGTTTTGGGCCTAGGGCATAAAATGGGAAATAGCCGGGACATATAGATATCATTCCCATTAGATGATTTTACTTTAATTGTGGGTGTTAAGCCAAAGCTTTCCTATAACTATTGTAAAATATTTTTCCCCACTATTATCAAATGTTGAAAATTGTGGAAAATGTTTTTGCTCAAAACTAATAACTTTGCAAATAATTTAATGTAGATAATGGCAACCAATTCATCACACAATTCACTGCGATCCGTCCTTGAGAAGGAAAAACTGAGCGGGACCAATTTCCTTGATTGGGCCCGCAACTTAAGGATTGTCCTTAAGCAGGAAAGAAAGCTGTTACGTTCTTGAAACGGACATTCCTGAACAGCCTGCAAACAACGCCCCTAGAGCTGAAAGAGATGCTTGGAAGAAGCATTTCGATGACTCTAACGATGTGACTTGTCTCATGTTAGTCACGATGAACACTGACCTTCAAAAACAGTTTGAAGGAGTTGAGGCTTTCCAGATGATGGGCCAGCTCAAGGAAATGTTCCAAGAGCAAGCTCGTCATGAAAGATTCCTCACAACTAAGGCGTTAAATAGTTGCAAAATGGCCCCAGGAACCTCTGTCAGTGCACATGTTCTTAAGATGAAGGGCTATTTTGACCAACTTGAGAAGCTTGGAGCTACCGTAGGTCATGACATGGCCACATATATGATCTTGGGCTCACTCCCACCGGAGTATGACCAATTCGTTATGAACTTCAACATGCATGCCATGGAGAAGACCATACATGAAATACACGGGATGCTCAAGCAGGCTGAATTGAACATTAAGAAGACCCCTGAAGTCTTAATGGTTCAAAAAGGGAATTTCAAGAAGAAAGGCAAGGGAAAGCCCATGGCCAAGAGAGGCAAAGGCAAAGGCAATGACAAGCCCAAGCCCTCGACGACAAAGCCAAGGCACCAAATGAGGGAGTTTGCTTCCATTGCAATGAACCAGGTCATTGGAAACGGAACTGCAAGCTCTATTTGGAAGAGAAGAAAAAGGGAAAGGCCAGTTTGACTGTCTCTCCAGGTATTTATGTTATAGAAATTAACATGTCCCGCTCCTACTTCATGGGTATTAGATACCGGTTGTGGATCTCACATTTGTGCAAATGTGCAGGGGTTCAAAAGGAGTAGATCACTGGCAAAAGGAGAAGTGGACCTCAGAGTAGCCAACGGAGCAAGAGTTGTTGCGGTAGCTACTGGGACATTTAATTTAGTTTTGCCAAGTGGCCTTATTATAGAACTGGAAAATTGTTTGTATGTTCCAACTTTGAGTAGGAATATTATTTCAGTTTCTTGTTTGGATATTGAAGGTTTTGAAATTAATATTTTGAATAAGATTTGCACCATTCATAAAGATTGTATCTTTTATGGAGATGCCTCTTTGATGAATGGGCTTTATATTCTTAACCTCGATGATTCCATTAAAAGGCCCATCTATAACATTAATACTAAAAGGTTTAAATCAAATTACTTAAACCAAACCTACTTTTGGCACTGTCGTTTGGGCCACATAAACGAGAAACGCATATCAAAACTCCATATAGATGGAATTTTAACATCATTTGACTTAGAGTCTTATGAGACGTGTGAATCTTGCTTGTTGGGCAAAATGACTAAAGCTCCCTTTACTGGACAAAGTGAGAGAGCTTCCGATTTGTTGGGCCTCATACATACAGATGTTTGTGGACCTATGAACACAAGTGCTAGAGGAGGGTTTTAGTACTTCATCACATTCACAGATGATTTCAGTAGATATGGCTACGTCTATCTAATGAAACATAAATCAGAGTCTTTTGGAAGATTCAAAGAATTTCAAAATGAAGTACAAAATCAACTTGGTAAAAGTATTAAGATACTTGATCGGATCGAGGTGACGAATACCTTAACCAAGAGTTTGACGAACATCTTAGTGGTTGTGGAATTGTTTCACAATTAACTCCTCCCCGGCACACCGCAATGGAATGGTGTGTCGAACGGAGGAATCGCACCTTATTAGATATGGTTCGATCTATGATGAGTCAAACAAGTCTTCCAATTTCCTTTTGAGGGCTACGCCCTAGAAAGCTACTGCATTTATATTAAATAGAGTTCCTTCTAAAGCGGTTCAGAAAACTCCATATGAGATATGGGATCGGGAAACGACCTAGCTTGTCATTTCTCAAAATTTTGTTATCTCGATAAACTCGCCCTTTAAATCGACAAATGTTTGTTTGTGGGATATCCTAAAGAAACTAAAGGATATTACTTCTATCTTCCATCGAGAGAACAAAGTGTTTGTTGCTCGTAATGGTTTATTCCTTGAAAGGGAATTTATTTCCAAAGAGGATAGTGGGAGTAAGATCCATCTTGAGGAGATTCAAGATCCCCAAACAACATCCGAACCAACTTTAGAAGTTCAAGCAAGCTCACGTGCCGATCATCGAGCTTCAATCTTTGACACAAGGCCCAAGGAGGTCGAGTCGGGTACATCAACGACTCGAGAGATATGGATTTCTCGTTGCGATGATCATCGAGTTGAACTGATTGATCAAGATGAACACCCACTACCTACAAAGAGGCAATTCGTAGTTACGAGTCGATAAGTGGCTAGAAGCTATGAAGTCCGAGATGCAATCCATGTACGACAACCAAGTATGGACTTTGGTTGATCCACCCGAAAGGGTGCAAGGTCATTGATAACAAATGGTGTTATAAAAAAGAAGACCGACATGGATGGTAATGTACACACTTTTAAGTCACGACTAGTAGTTAAAGGTTATAGACAAGTTCATGGTATTGACTATGACGAAACCTTTTCCCCTGTCGTGATGATAATGTCAATTAGGATTTTACTTGCCATAGCCGCATATTATGACTATGAGATATGGCAAATGGATGTTAAGACTGCATTTCTTAATGGAAACCTTCTCGAGGATGTGTATATGACACAACCTGAGGGGTTTGTTGATCCAACAAATCCTAGCAAAGTGTGTAAGCTTCAAAGGTCCATATATGGATTGAAGCAAGCATCTCGAAGCTGGAATCGTCGCTTTGATGAACGTATTAAAGAATTCGGTTTCATCAAAAACGAAGACGAGCCTTGTGTTTATAAGAAATTAACTAATAATGCAGTAGTGTTCCTTGTGCTTTATGTGGACAACATCTTACTGATTGGAAATGACATCCCCGCATTACAAAGCGTAAAAGCTTGGTTGGGGAAGTGCTTTTCCATGAAAGACTTAGGCGAGGCCACATACATTTTGGGTATAAGAATCTGTAGAGATAGATTTAACAAAATGATTGGCCTGAGCCATAGTGGATACATTGACAAGGTACTGAAACAGTTCAGTTTGCAAGACTCCAAAAAGGGATTCGTGCCCATGTCACATGGCATTAAACTCAGCAGAACTCAAGGACCTTCCACAAGGGAGGACCAAGAGCGCATGAGTAAGATCACATATGCTTCGGCCATTGGGTCTATTATGTACGCCATGATATGTACTCGCCCTGGGATGTCTCATTTGCTTTAAGTATGACTAGCGAGATATCAATCGACCACGGTGAGTCACATTGGGACTGCAGATCAAGAGCATTCTTAAGTATTTGAGAAGGACTAAAGATATGTTCTTAGTTTACGGAGGTCGGGAAGGAAGTCCAGTTGTAAATGGTTACACAGACGCAAGCTTCCAGATCGAGCGTAGAAAGATTATAGATCGTAATCTGGGTTTTGTGTTTTGTTTGAATGGAGGTGCTTTGTGAGTCGGAAGAGCTCAAAGCAAGAAACCGTGGCCGACTCTACAATGTAAAGTCGAATATCTAGTCGCTCTCCCAAGCGGCTAAAGAAGTCGTTTGGATCAGGAAGTTTGTTGATGAATTAGGTGTCGTCCCTAGCATTGTGAACCCAGTGGACCTCTATTGTGATAGTACTGGTGCCATTTCACAAGCTAAGGAACCTAGATCTCACCAACGATCCAAACACATTCTCAGGCGTTTCCATCTGATTAGAGAGATCATCGACAGAGGAGACGTTAGTATTTGCAAAGTTCATACAGACGACAACATTGCAGATCCATTGACCAAGCCACTCCCACAGCCTAAACATGAGAGTCATACTAGGTCAATGGGATTGATGATCATGTATGATTGGACCTAGGGCAAGTGGGAGACAGTTAGTAGTGCCCTAGGACCATTAGCACATGTTGTGCGTTTTATTATCTTTTGAGCATGTAATTGAATAGTTAATTTTTCTTTTGATTATCAAATGTGTGATTTGATAGTAAAACTCATTAGCTTATGTAATTACTATTCTAGAAGTCCCTAGTTTTATGTAATGCTTAATTACTATGAAATAAAACTAGTATGATTGTTGATTGATGATCTTGTTTCACTGATCATGTGTAATGGATACAAATCACATCATAGATGCAATATATATAGGGATACATTGTATTGGACGTAATCCGTCAGAGAAGTAATACTTCATGGTCTTAAGTCATAAGTATTACTTCCTCAATACTATTTTAGAATCCTTAGACCTTATGTCTTCATTGATTCTAGTATGAATGGAGCCACATTTTGACTCAGTCGACGTTACTTGTAACAGAGTAATCAATACGACTGATGATTGGATGTAGTGTCCTATCATAGCTTGAATGTGTGAGACATTGTAACGAATTTGTCCTTCTCTATTATTAGAGAGAGATATCCATGGGCCCCTCGATAGGGAAAGACTGTTTTAAATGCATGGCCGTGCTCAAATGTATTTGATAAAGTGGTTATCAAATGCTATTTGTCGAAACAGTCTACCTGGAGATCGAGCATAAATACAATTAAGCTTAATAAGGGTGACGACCACCATGCCTTATGCTTAATTAGGATATCGCGAGACAAAGGGATTAAATAGTGGATTGACATTAGGTTCCGTTGTAAATTCATTCACTTTGGGTAGTCACAATGTCCTGCTAGGGACCGCTTGTGATTTATGAACTCACACTACTACAGGGTCACGCGCATAGACGAGCCAACGAGCTTCATGTCTGGATTCAATGAATCTAGAATGTGTCTAGGTTCATTGTATTTTGTACATTTGTCTTTCTGAAAATAATAAAGTGTTTATTATTCGGACTAGAGATAGGGGCAATTTCGGTATTTCACCTATAGCTGGGATTACGTGGGAGTTATTATCCGATAAGGACTCCCACTACCAGCGAAAGTCTAGGGAACGTGGGATTCTGAGACTCCCACAGCCGAGAGAAGTTGAGTAGAGGTGGGAGTTGTTCTAGTAACAAACTCTCACACTCTATATAACATATCTTAGCCGAAACCTAGAAGGCTAATTGTTTTCAGTCGAAATAACATATAGAATCAGAAAACCGTTTTCTATTCTTGCTTCTCCCTTTTCTCTCTAAATCCCCGAACTTATGAAAGACAAAGAGCTAGCAATCACTGCCCGTTTCGTCGCGTGGATACCGGTAGAGGGACATTGCGCAAAGGGAATTACATTGGTGACAGCAAAGAATCCAAGAAATGTGATATTCCATTCAAGAAGTAGCTTCTTGAATCCGCAAAAGTAAGTTCTTTATTGCTGTTTTCGAATTGTTTCATATGAGCGGATCCTTCAGGGGAGGATCCATGGGTGTTTGGAACGAGTTTCCGCCCATGAATCCCTTCAGTTCCATGCGATTTATGACGACGCTGCAACCCAAGCAACTCAAGCGAGCCTACCTCCTCCGGATTTGGCGACCCAGATTGTGTTGTCTGCTTAGGCTATGTGTGGGATAAGAAAGGGACGTGTCCAAGGACTCGGTTCCTTTAGTGATGTGGTAAAGACGAGACAGCGAGGCAGTCTCTCATTCAGCCATGGAACAAATGCGCACCGAAATGGAAGCAAAATTCAAGAAAGAGATGGCCGAAATGGAAGCAAAGCGAAAAAAGAGATGGCCGAAATGGAAGCAAAGCGAGAAAAAAAGAATTCAAAATGCGGGAAAAGAAGAGAAACAAAGGTTTAGCTAGTATGTTAGCTAACATTTTAACTAATAAGGACAATGTTATATTAAGTGCCTCTGAGTTAGAGGATAAGTTGAGTAGTGCCTTAGACGACGACTTAGAATCAGATTATGACGATGACCCCCTAACTGTCGATTAAGTTTTGGGGAGTCAATAGAGCACTTAGTTAATTTTGTATGTATTCTGTTATGTTTTCGGTTTTGTTTAGTTTTGAAGTTTTGGGTTAATTTTGTAATTTAGTATGTTTTGGGATAATTTTGAATTTTGTATGTTTTCTGTTATGTTTTGGGCTATGTTAATTGTGACTTTTTGGGTTATGTTTTCTGTTATTTGCCTGAATTGTGCAGGGGTTTGTAGTATTATGTTATGTTTTGGGCTATGTTAATTGAACCCTGTTTTGCTTCTGGAAATTTGGTCTCACGGCGACCTCTTACCGACCTAATAACGACCGATTTAGGGTTTAGGGTTAGGGTTTAGCGACAGATTAGCGACGGATGTACATTTATCATTTGGGCGACCTAATAGCGACCGAAACAGCATATCCGTCGCTATTCAGTCGGTATATTCTCACGGGTTTCGTTTTTTATAAAACAGCGAGGTTTTTAAAGATATATAAAAATACTTGTCTATTTTAGTAATATATACGTATGTACACATTAAATACCTGAATAGTGAAACAAGTAAAACTTATACTTATTCACAAAATACTCAGTATAGACTCAAGCGTGAACAATTCAAGTAATACAATCGTATTTTGTGAATAAGTATAAGTTTTAATTGTTTGCATATTCAAGTTAATGTGTGTGTGTGTGTGTGTGTGTGTGTATGTGTGTGTATATACATATTTTAGTAATAGTAACTAAAATAGACAAAATGTTTCTATATATCTTTAAAAACCCCGCTATATTATAAAAAACGGAATCCGGGAAAATAATAGCGACCGAATAGCGACCGCATATGCCAGGACGGTCTCTATTCGGTCGCTAATGTTAAATGCCGAAACGGCGTCGTCTTGTCCAGTGAGTGGGATCTTTATTTTCAAAAAATTACAAGTGTTCAGACATTCTTCTGGGCGACCGAATATGCTAGTACGGTGGCTATTCGGTCGCTACCTTTAAATGCCGAAACGGCGTCGTCTTTCCAGTGAGTGGGATCTTTATTTTAAAAAAATTACAAGTGTTCAGACATTTTTTTGGGCGACCGAATAGTGACCGAATATGCTAGTACGGTCGCTATTGGGTCGCTACCTTTAAATGCCGAAACGGCGTCGTCTTTCCAGTGAGTGGGATCTTTATTTTCAACCCTCCCCTTTACACATTCTGCAGCCGCGATTTCTAACTCCACCACCATCTCCTCTAGTGATTTCTTCCAAAATCTACCTTGAAACTCCACCCTCCTCCCATCACCACCACCTCCGGCAACTCCAAGACGGCGCCACCACCTCCGGCATCCGCAAGACTTCCCAACACCTCCAATTTCAGTTGGGTATTTGGTGAGAATCTCTTCTTCTCTATTTATTATAATGTTATTAATGTCAATATTTATGCTCTTTTATATCATTTATTCTTTAGCTTAATCAAAATGTGGTATACGGGATAAAAAAAAAATCATGAGACCACAAAGAATCAAATTTTAGGGCAATTTACCTTTTATTAGGTTTACAACATACCATTTATTTTTTGCATATTAAATGATGATATGAAAGTGGCAAAATTTTATGCTTCTTTGTATTATCCCAATGATTTTGTTTCTTTGTATTATCTCCCATGATTTTATGTCTTTGTATTATCTCCCATGATTTTATTTCTTTGTATTATCTCCCATCATTTTGTTTCTTTGTATTATCTCCCATGATTTTATGTCTTTGTATTATCTCTCATTATTTTATATCTTTGTATTATATTGCAACAAACAAACAACCTAATGTTGAAAATAATCGAAATAGTTGACAAAATTTCATTTAAAATAGTAGACAAGATGCCATTATCACACGTTAATAATTACTTGGAAATAAGGGTGACAAATCATCAAAATAACATTCAAAGTTAATATGCATTTAATTATTAAGTCTTTGTATCTCAGATATTGTGTTTGCAATGGAAGACCGTAGTTGGTTGTATATGGATTCGAATAGTGGACCTCGTCATAGTCAAGAATTTATAGCGGGATTGAAACGATTTGTGGCTTTCGCAGTTAGCACGTCTGCTAATGTACAAATAGATGGGATTAGGTGTCCTTGTGGGGTTTGTAGGAATAAGTATTTTCATATGCCTGATACTGTGAAGTATCACCTAGTTATGAACGGATTCGTGTCTAACTATTATAATTGGACATGTCATGGTGAGGCATTCATTCCCATGCCTCAAATCCCGTTTGTTCATGATTATTATAAAAGACACACGATACCAAACAATTATCGAGATATGATTATTGATGCTGCGGGACCAAGTTTTAATGAGCAGCAAAATAGGGACGTGGAAGAACCTCCCAATCCAGAGGCACAAAAGTTCTATGACATGTTGAAAGCTGTTGATAGCCCACTGTACAATGGTTGTACAAACCATTCACAGCTTTCAATGACTGCCAGGATGTTGAGCATTAAGTCCGAAGACAACTTATCTGAAACTACAATAGATAAATTTGCGTAGTTGATGAAAGAGGCACTTCCTCCAAATAATAATGCTTTAGACGACTTTTACAAAATGAAGAAATTGGTTAAAGGCCTTGGATTACCAGTGCAAAAGATTGATGTTTGTGTTAACGGTTGTATGTTGTATTGGAAAGATGATGTTGAGAGTAGAGAATGCAAGTTTTGTGGCCATGCTAGATACATTAAGAAAAAGAAATCAAAAAATACACGATTAAAAGAGATTGCTTGCAAAAAGATGTATTATTTTCCGATTACTCCAAGATTACAAAGATTGTATGCATCTGAGAAAACTGCAAGACACATGACATGGCACTCAGACAGTGAGAGGGAAGAGGGAATAATGAATCACCCACGGGATGGAGAAGCTTGGCAACATTTTGACAGAACACACACCGATTTTGCAGCGGAACCTCGGAATGTAAGGTTTGGGTTATGCACGGATGGTTTTGCACCTTTCGGCATGTCGGGGAAGAACTATTCTTCTTGGCCGCTTCTTCTAACACCTTATAATCTCCCCCCTTGGATGTGTATGAAGAACAATGTAATCTTCTTAACTATCATTGTACTTGGACCCCAAAATCCAAAACACAAGATCGATGTGTACTTGCAGCCTTTAATCGATGAATTGAATCAACTGTGGGCTGAAGGAGCGGAAACTTATGATATCTCAAAAGAACAAAATTTTAAATTGAGGGCTTCATTACTTTGGACAATTAGTGATTTCCCAGCATATGGAATGTTGAGTGGATAGAGTAAAGCTAGCATTCACGCTTGTCCATATTGTATGGAGGAAACCCAAGCGTTCTATTTTTTAGTCTGGAGGGAAACAATCGTGGTTCGATTGCCACAGATGCTTCTTGTCACCTTATCATCCTTTTAGAAGAGATTGAAAGGGATTCCGAAAGGACTGGCGACAAGAGAGAGCAGACTCACGACTCGCCTTAGTGGTCATGAAATGTTCCTTAGAGTTAGAGATTATCAAAAAAATTACCGATACAAACTGAAGAGATCGGTAAAGAGCAAGGCAGGGACAGGGATCATAGTTGGGCTAAACGTAGTATATTTTGGGACTTACCTTATTGGCGAACACTTTTGATAAGACACAACATTGATGTCATGCATAATGAAAAAACGTGTTTGATAATGTCTTTAACACCGTGATGGACGTGAAAGGTAAAACTAAAGACAATGTTAAAGCTAGAGCGGATGTTGAAAGGTATTGCAATCGTCCGGAATTGAATATTAAACACGATGGCCGAGGTAAAACAACAAAACCGAAGGCATGTTTCACTCTTACCAAGCCTCAAAAAGAAATGGTTTTGCAGTGGGTTAAAGAATTAAGATTCCCAGATGGATATGCATCGAATTTGGCGCGATGCGTTGATATGAAAGAGTTGAAAATGTCTGGAATGAAGAGTCACGATTCTCATGTATTCATGGAGAGACTTATCCCTATAGCACTTAGAGAAGTACCACCGGCAAATGTTTGGGGACCCTTGGCTGAACTTAGTCTGTTCTATAGAGATTTGTGTTCCCCAAAGTTGAGTGTGGCTCATATGCAAGAATTGGAGGACACTATCGCTATTTTATTATGCAAGTTAGAGAGAATATTTCCTCCGGGATTTTTTGATGTGATGGAACACTTGCCGATTCACCTTCCGTACGAATGCAAGGTTGGTGGCCCGGTACAATTTAGGTGTATGTACCCATTCGAGAGGTAACAACCATTGTCTTAAGTTATCTCATCTTTGTATTATATTTTTCATGTACGTATTTACAATGTGATTAACTACATATGTTTTAATTAGATACCTGCACCACTGATAAAGAAGATAAAGAACAAGGCTAGAGTTGAGGGGTCAATTTGCAATGCATACTTGGTCGAAGAAGCTGCTACGTTTTTTAGCTATTATTTCGAACCCCACGTGAAAACGAGAGTTACAACCATTGGGCGAAATGATGGTGAAGACGAGATTAGCGGACCAGATGTATTATCAATTTGCAACTTACCCGAAAGATCATTTGGAAAAAAAGAAAGGATTTTATTATCTGATAAAGATTATAAAACAGCCATGAATTATATCCTAATAAATTGTGAAGAGGTCGAACCATATCTTCAGTAAGTAAACTTATCTATTTGCTTCATTTTTGTTATATAATTAAAAGTGGCCAAATAATAATATTGTCATTTAATTTGTAACTCAGGAAATTTGTTAGTCAAGTACATGAACAAACCCCGCAGATAACGGAGAAAGAACTTCAAAGTCGGGTTTATAATGATTTTTCCAAATGGTTTGGAACTCATGTAAGTTGGTAGTGTGTAGAAATGTACTTGTAATAAGAATGCATAATTAAAATAATTTAACTTTTATTGCTCACGGATACATAGCCTTCAGGAAGATTCCGAAATTTTGTTGAAAAATCTGTCTTGGGGCCCGTCAAGGAGAGTGATGTCATACACCGGTTACTTTGTTAACGGTTATAGATTTCACACCAAAGCCCATAGCGATGGAAAAGGAACGACAAACAGCGGGGTATGGGTTAAAGGAGATTATTACGGTGAGTTGAAGCAAGTAATTGAGGTTGAACTTGCTGGACTACCTGACCAAAAAATTATTCTTTTCAAATGCGACTGGTTTGATTATACTCCAAATCGAGGTTTAAGAGTGCATCCTCAATATAAACTTGTAGAAATCCATAGGAAAAGAACTTACCAGGGTTACGATCCATTTGTATTTGCTTCCCAATGTCAACAAGTCTACTACACACCTTATCCGGGTAGTAAGACAACATCTAGAGGCTGATTGGTTGGTCGTATGTCGCTCCAAACCACGCCTATTTGACGTTCTCGGTGTTCCGCACCGTATCGGGACGAAGTACGCGAGGAGGAGACCCAGTCACATTGATCCAACTATTACCGAAGTTGGTCAAGTTGCACACCGGTCGTGGGAAATTAAAGTTGTACTTGTGGCTGTGACGAGCCGTGGTTATGAAGATGATGACGATGACGATGATGAAATTATGTCGGGAGATGACAATTCTGAAGAAGATGATGAATTAATGACCGATGATGATTTATAATGATTAAGATTTCTCGCTTCTCTTGGAATTCCACATATTGAAAGTGAGTCATATTTGTTGTTTTTTTTTGTACTTTATTACAATAAATTAATTGTCATATTGTATAACTTTTTAACATAATTCAAAGTAGAAATTGTATTGTCATAATAATTTGATTCTTAAATGTTGCAGATTGCAACTCATGCATTTTCAAGGATATGCATATGAATGACATCAAGGAGTTTATGAGAAATGCACACTTTGATTGTAAGTTTTGATAAATGAAATAAATTACTTTGAACGTGAGTGTTGCAATGTAATGTGCACACTTTGATTGTGAGTTTTGATAATTCAAAGTGTGCACTTTGAATGTGAGCTTTGTAATGTAATGTGTACACTTTGATTGTGAGTTGTAATGTAAGGTGCACACTATGATTGTGAGTGTTGTTATTCAAAATGTGCACTTTGATTGTGAGTGTTGTAATAAGAAGTTTGTACTTTGATTGTGAGTATTTAATGTAATGAGAATTGATTGTGAGCATTTTAGTTGTGAGCATTTTGGTTGTGAGCATTTTGGTTATTAGCATTTTGGTTATTGCTGCTATTGCTGCTGTGTTCTGTAATAGGGATTTAATTAAATTAAATTTTTATTTTTTTAAATAACAACAATTTAGCGACGGTAAATACCGTCGGTATTCGGTCGCTATATGGTGACCCTCTTTTCCGTTGCTAAGTATACGTCGCTATTCGGTCGTTTCTGGGTCAAGTCAAATGTCAACAATGTTGACCAGACCGTCGGTATTCGGTTGCCATATGGTGACCCGCTTTTCCGTTGCTAATTATCCGTCGGTATTCGATCGTTCCTGGGTCAAGTCAAATGTCAACAATGTTGACCAGACCGTCGGTATTCGGTCGCCATATGGTGACCCGCTTTTCCGTTGCTAATTATCCGTCGGTATTCGGTTGTTACCCAGTCAAAGTCAAAAGTCAACAATGTTGACCATTCGGTCGGTATTCAGTCGGTAAATAGCGACCGAATATTCAGTCGCTAGAACTTCCGTCGGTATTCGGTCGTTACCCAGTCAAAGTCAAAAGCCAACAATGTTGACCATTCGGTCGGTATTCGGTCGGTAAATAGCGACCTAATATTCGGTCGCTAACTTTTCCGTCGGTATTCGGTCGGTATTTTGCTTAGCAACGAAAAATACACGACCACGTCATTCGGTCGTTAATCGGTCGCTAAACTGAGTTTAGTGACGGATTAGCGACGGAAATGTCCGTCCCTGTTACACAGTTTTCTTGTAGTGTAACAAATGAGTTTGCTGCTAAAAAAAGGTAGGAGAATGGGATGAATAATTATCAAATTAGGCGTAAATGCTACTGTAACCGACCTAACACTTTGAACTTGGAAAATAGGCCACGAGTTTGACATCACTGCCGTAATTAAATTAAGCTCCGAAACAATTCGCCTAAGACCCCACATTCTCTAGCTAAGACCCTGAGAATAAGTACCGATCAAACATGTTTTACATGGTCTAAGGGATGTAATATTTGGTAACTATTTCTAACAAGTTTCATGCGCATGGGTGTATTGACGCATATATGTACAACGAACAAGAAATTTGCTAAAATATGACGGACGCGCTTATTTTTTTTGTTGAAAACTAATTATATATGTGAAATATTGTAATAGTTGTCCATGACTCAAAGAAAATAATAAATAAGTTGTCTAAAAATTTAAAGTCTTGTTTGAAATAATGCATTGCATTTTTATAGTACAACTTTAGTTCCAAACATCAGCAGCTTCAAAAGTGAACGATTGTTGATTCCCAAACAGTTTGCATCCGCCCTATTAAGAGTTGACTCTTCGAATAAGTGTTTGGCTCTTAATTATATTTCATTATATAATAACATGATGTTACATTAACACTGTATTCAATTGAAGACAACAGAAATTTTGAATTGAATTACCTTTAAGGCCATATTGCCAAGGACATGTGTTGGCAGCACTCAAGTATAAGAGATGTTTTGACGGCCTCCCATGCTAGTATTTGTCTGAAAATTCGGATGTCCAAAATTATGTGGCAAAAGAAGTTGTCAAGTATTCTCCAATTTTGGTGAATCCTCTTGTATTTCTGAAAACAGTTTGAACAGAAGAGTTAATTAGTACTACTTCCTCCGTTTCAAACTATGTCAATTTCATATTCATTTATATATGAGTTAAATATTCAAATTTTAACTGATGGAGAAAACTGCAAAATATTTCTTGAACGTTGGAAAGATCGACGACACTTGTAAGTGGCTGGAGATATGGTGAGGTTTCATATTGGGGACATTCATCAACTTCATTATTTCTAATGGTTAAGCATCTAAATAAATAAAGTAATGTAAAAGTCAGAAAATATTCTAATAAAAGTTATTCTTCATTTTCTTATGTGTCTTGATTTAAGATTTCAAATAAATTTAGAAACTAAACTAGTCTCTAACTAATTTCAAAACCATTAATATTATAGTATCATTACAATATTTTCTCTTCCTCCATCACAATATTATATTTTCCCCATCACAAAAAATTAATATATATTAGACCAATAATTATGGTTCAATAAATAGTTGATAAAAAACCCGGGTCTAGTTCATTCGTCATATACCAGACTTATAATTATGAATTATAAGTGTTGTGTTAACTATTCTATAACATGTTTTGACTCATTTTTTAAATTTTTATTAAAAACGTAAAAGTTAGAAAGTATATATTAGAGTAATTAATAAGAATAAGACAAGAAAAAAAGAATAATTCCTTTATGTTTCATAAAACGATAGATATTTGTAAACAAAAATATGAACAAATCTAAACAAATAAAAAACGATAAGAGTAATATATGTGCATGCATGTGCAAAAGACTAAACAATGAAATACATTTTTTTTTTTTTAGACAATTGCGAATTTTATTGATATGGGCCGAGGCCAACAAAGTACAATTTATCACTCCGCGTCATCTAAAGTGATGGGTTACATAACAAATTCACCCTAATCTATATTATTTCATGGGCCGAAATCTAATACATGGTAGTCCAGCCTTATCCGAATTGCATAGGCCTCGTTAAGTCCAAAAATTCGCAAGAAGATCTTGTGTTGCAAGCCTCATTGGCAAGCATATCCGAAACCTTGTTGGCTTCTCGATATATATATATATATATATATATATATATATATATATATATATATATATATATATATATATATATATATATATTTTACTATATTCTGATTTAGGCATCTGATTAATCTCTAAAATATCTCATCAAGCTTCTAATTGTTAATGTTCCCGTGGAGAATCGAATCCAATAAAAATTTAGAATCTGTCTGTACCAAAACACAAGTGTAACCCAAATTTGCAGACCTTTGTAGTCCAATCACCATGGCTTCCAACTTGGCTTCAGTGTTTGTCACATTATCTCCCAAGTATCGGTAATAAGCAAATATAAAGTCCCCATTTCCCCTTCGCAAAATGCCTCCTGCACCAGATTGACCAGGATTGCCCATTGAGGCTCCATCAACATTTAATATCAGGATTATCCAGACAAAACTATTTCACAACAAAAGACCTTCCTCTGACATCCCTTGAAGGGACCCTTTTCCCCAAGTAATATTCATATAAGCCCACGGCTTGAAGGACAGGGCAAATAAAGGACTCAAACTCTCTAAACAACCTCGTGTTATTCGGCTTATAAGCATCATAAACAAATATACATATGGCACGTCATAGCATCCAACATACTCCTGAACAGAAAATCACATAAATATCCTTCCATTTTCCTTTCCCCTTCCACCATAGGAGCTTAACTAACGAAACTGGGGAGTCAAAATTCAATAGTCTCCAATCTAGTCCAACTAGACCACACACCTTACGCCATAAAAAACTAGCAGCTGGACATTCTAGAAAAACATGCATAAAGCTATCTACACCACCCCCACAAAAACATTGAGAAGCCAAAGAGACTCCCCATCATTGTCTTACAGTATGAAAAAGCAAAAAATCCATTAAAGAAACGCCACATAAAAAAGCACAATGCCATAGAAAGCTTGGAAAACCAAAGTATTCGGCGAGTACCCTGTATTATCCGAGATGGCTGCAAGATTTTAATAGCCGAGGTAATGGTGAATTTTCCTCTCGGTTCAGGCTTCCACACCTATCTATCAGGGGCCTTCTCCTCGCGTAATCCGAGGCAAACTTCGCTGCTGAATCGAGGTGATTCCATTCGGTAAGAGGGACCAGCCTTCCTGCCCCAAATATTGACTGATTTTAGCCGATGAATCCTCCAAAGGTGAATTGGCTGGGCAGCCCTCCATGGTAAAGTCTTCGTGCCAGAAGGAGGAAACCCCCAATGGACCAGGAGCCCTATATTCACTTCGGCTTGGTCTCAGATCATTTGCATTCTTCTCCAAACAGCCGAGTCAGTGGGCTTAGGCTGAACAAGAATTGGATGAGGTTGATTCGTGCAATATCTATCAAGAAGAAAGTCCCTCCATATTGAGTCTGTTGATCAAAATCTCCGCCATAATTTAAAAGAGAAATCATTTTGAAGTGCTCTCAACGAAAATAATCAAGTCCATTGTGTAAAACATCACAACACAAACGTGACCAAGACATCAAATGCCGCTTGTTCCCATAAACAGATTGACCCCATAAGAAATTAGCTAGAACACGTTCTATATCATCCAAGACCTTCTTTGGAGGATCAACAGACGCCGATATATAGAGAGTCATCGAGATAAGGACATGACAAACTAATATTAATCGACCACCAAATCCTAATAGTTTTTGCTGCCATCCTTCAACCCTTGAACAAACTTTATCCATTAACGGAGCAAAGTATGATACCTTCGATCTCCCCGTATAGAGAGGGAATTCGAGAGAGATAAAAGGGAAGGTACCTTGCGAAAACCCCGTAGCTTGTGATATCATTTACACCTGATTCTGTTGCGTTCTGCTGGATATAAAAAATGAACTCTTTCCCGAATTAATCCTTTGACCCGATGATTGCTCATAAGACTTACTAAACCGCACCAGATTCTACAAACCTCGTTTTCCACCATTCATAAAAACGACCATATCATCCGCGTATGCTAAATGGGAAATCACCATAGTTGAATGCGGAACAACATAAGGATCAATTGAGTGTATACCCATCAAGTGATTCAGCCCTCTTGAAAATGCCTCAGCTGCTAGAATGAATAATAATGCCGACATTGGGTCTTCTTGCTTAACTCCTCTCTCAGATTTGAAAAAACCATTTGGGCTTCCATTAATTAATACCGAAAACAAATTATTCTGAAGAAGATTTCGTACCATATGAATAAAATGAGAGCTAAATCCGAACTTCTTCAAAACCAGCACCAAAAACTCATGCGATACTCGATCAAACGCCTTCATCATATCAAGCTTAAGAATCATATTCCCCCCTGTAATTTTCTTGTTCAATGACCCCACCATTTCAGTTGCTAACAAGATCTTATCTGCCACTCACAAAACCTAACTGATTAGGACTGATTAAGGATGGAAGAATACCTGAGAGATGATTTGATAAGACCTTCGAAATATTTTACTAGAGAAATTACAAAGCGAAATTGGCCTGAAATCTGCAAAGCTCATTGGGTTGTCAGTCTTTAGAATTAATACCAGAAAAGCACTCGCCATTGACTTTGGGATCACCAGGGCTGCCCAGAAATCCTGTACAGATTGCGTGACGTCCTCTCCAACAATCTCCCAACAAGCCTGAAAAAAATCTTCTTGTGAATCCATCTGGACTCGCGGCACTCGTACGGCAAAGATTGAATATCGCGGATCGGACCTCCAGTCGCGAAGGAAGTCGGCCCATCAATGTGTTGTTCTCGCCCGAGACCAAAGATGGGATGAGAGCAATCAGTGTTTCGTCTTGTTCTTGCACCATCTCTCGGCTCAAGAGACTTTGAAAATAGCCCACCCCAGCCGAGCCTATTGCATCCATGTCGGTCAATATTTCATCATCAGTGGAGGTAATTTGGGCTATGTGCATACGTTTTTGTTTGTTCCTGCAAAAAGAATGAAAATAAGATGTGTTAGCTTCGCCCTCCTTTAGCCATTTTATGCGGGTTTCTGCCTCCAAAAAATCTCCTCATGCTTTAGAGCCTAAACATAGTGATGCTTAGCAGTAGACAATGCATCTAAACAGTCTTCGCTCGAATTCTCATCATACAACTTATCCAATCTAGACACCTCCTCCATTCCAACCCTCAAATTTGTGTTAATGTTTCCAAATTCATCACGATTCCAGATACTCAACGCAACATTCAAACGTTTTAATTTTTCTTGAAGTTTACACATCCCCGAACCTTCCATGTCTTGCACCCAACTTGCCTTCACCACATTCATAAACATCTTGTGCTTGACCCACATATCCTAAAAATGGAACGCCGACCCACTTCTATCTATGGTGAGCCGAATGGTTAGAAACAACGAACAGTGATCCGAAATTGTCCGTTGTTAATGTTCCACCTTTGTTTGCTGAAAAAGAGTATTCCATGCCGTGTTTACCAGAACTCTATCCAATATCCTATGTAGTGGACGAACTCCCCCTCTACTCCATGTAAATGGACTCCCTACACTTGGCACCTCCAAAAGTCCACAGTCATTAACAGCTTCCATAAATTCACTAATGGGCAACATAGCAAGGATTGACCCATGGCTCTCCGACAGTCTAAACCCATGGCTCTCATGACAAGGCTGGTCATGTTGCTCCTGAAAAGTTCTAAGCTCCTGCCACAACTCCCTCCTCTGAACATAGGAACATTTTGCATAAACAAATGAGCATACAACAGACCTACCAGAAAATGAATCAATGCGCACATGTACTACTTGCTCCGTATCTCCCAACACATCAACTCCCAAAACACCATTCCACATAATCCAAATTTTACTAGAACAATTGCTATAACAAAAATCAAAGCTGAGTCTACCCCTATATAATTGTAAATCATTTAATCCCACCATTGGTTCCAACAAAATCAATAGATTCAAAGAATGTGTAAATTTCAAATGACGAATGCTAGCCAACGTACTATCATTTGCTATTCCCCATATATTCCAGATTAACCAATGACATACTTGTTTTACCTAAACTAGAAAAGGCTTCTCTGAATTTACCCTCCAAATGTGGGGTCCAAACCATATTTCCTTCCGGAACTTTCAATTCGAGTTCTACAACTTCATCATTTTTTCCTTCTTCTATTTTAGCATCGACTTCATCACTTGAGATGGAGATTACATTATCAATAGATTTGACCAAAACATCTGGATTGGCTTGATCAATTTGGCCACTTGGTTTTGCAGCAAGCTCGAACTTGTTGGAGAACGAAGCACAACTCAAGCGGTAATTATGACGCCTTCTTACTAAATGATAATTCAGAATTTCAAGTCGCTAGAGAGGAGAAGTAAAAATTTCTAACCTCATCGTCTTCATAAGCGAATACAAGGTAGAATGGATGGAGAATGCTATGTGGCTGCCAGTCACAGGTTTCATCGAATGACTTTGAGAATTGAACTAGGACCTCCATTTGGTCACATATGAAAATGTGAGACAATGTAACTTTTACATTTAAAATTTATGTTTACTTTGGAGCAAATTTCAATCAAAATACTTATAAATAATTTCATTGCACAGAGAAATGTGCAAATTAAAATTATGAGATTAATAATTTATTCTACGTCATATATAATCATCGAATTTATTGTTCAATAATCTAGTTTTTTAAATAAACAAACTAGAAAATACACCACTTGTTATAGTGAGATTCTTATTTAAGCCTCGGTGTTTATAAATCACACCCAAAAATATAATAAGGGACGTAAAACCTTACCTCAAAATAACTCTTTTAAAAGTTTTCCTTATTCGTTGTAATTAAAAATGAATTTAAATATTGCATTCCTTTACCTTCAACTACTTGCTCGTACGAGGTTGTTGCTTTATTGACCGGAATAATTAAATTCCCGCAATCCAGCGTGGTCCAACATACACCATGTCGAGGTTGTTCCTTTGCCTATATGTATATATATGAAATTTATCCTTTTAGATGGATAGATAAGGAAAAGATGGTAGCAACTTATAAAAATGAACCAATTACATTTAAGTTCATAACTAACCTTTTACTAAGGTATTAAATAATCTATATGATGATATCTTATATAAAGAAAAACAATTAGGATATTTAAAATATGAAGTTAATATGTTAACTATTGAAGAAAAATTGGAAAATCCTAAATTAAAGGAAAAGATAGTTAATATAACTAATCAGTTTGCTTTAGATATTTGTAATGACCATCCTAATGCTTTTTGGGATAGGAAAAAACATACGGTAAGTTTACCTTACGAAGAAACTTTTAATGAGGAAGATATTCCTACAAAGGCTAGACCTTGTCAGATGAATTCTGAATATTTAAATTTATGTAAAAAAGAGATTGAATCTCTATTAGAAAGAAAAATTATAGGACCATCCAATTCTCCTTGGTCTTGTACTGCTTTTTATGTTAATAAACATTCAGAGATAGAAAGAGGTGTACCAAGATTGGTAATTAATTATAAACCTTTAAATAAGGTATTAAAATGAGCCAGATATCCAATTCCTAATAAAAAAGATTTATTGGATAGATTATATGATGCCTTGATATTTTCTAAATTTGATTTAAAATCAGGATATTGGCAAATACAGATAAATCCAGTAGATAGGTATAAAACTGCCTTTAATGTACCTTTTGGACAGTATGAATGGTATGTTATGCCTTTTGGTTTGAAAAATGCTCCCTCTGATTTTCAGAGAATTATGAATGATATTTTCATGAATTATACTAATTTTATAATTGTCTATATTGATGATATCTTAGTATTTTCTAAGACAATAGAGGATCATTTTAGACACTTGGAAATATTCAAGAAATTAGTAATAGCTAATGGGTTAGTGATTTCTAAACCTAAAATGGTTTTATTTCAGACTAAGATAAGATTCTTAGGTCATAATATTGAAAAAGGTGAAATAATACCTATAAATAGAAGTATAGAATTTGGATCGAAATTTCCAGATATAATTACTGATAAAACTCAGTTACAAAGATTTTTAGGAAGTTTAAATTACATTCTACCTTATTACAAGAATTTGGCAGAAGATACTACAATCTTATATGATAGATTAAAAAAGAATCCAAAACCTTGGACTGAAAGTCATACTAAGGTTATACAAAAGATTAAGGAAAAAGTAAAAACTTTGCCTTGTTTAATGATATCTAATCCTAATTGGGATAAGATTATAGAAACTGATGCCTCTGATATAGGGTATGGTGGAATCTTGAAACAGGTTAATCCTGAAAATAAACAAGAAAATCTTATTAGATTTCATTCAGGAAAATGGAATAATAGCCAAAAGAATTATGCTACTATAGCTAAAGAAATTCTTGCTATAGTTAAATGTGTTTTGAAATTTCAAGATGATTTATATAATCAGAAATTTATAATAAAAACAGACTGTCAATCAGCTAAATATATGTTTAATAAAGATTTCAAACATGATGTTTCTAAGAAAATGTTTGCTAGATGGCAAGCTAATTTAGCTCCTTTTGATTTTGAAATAATTTATAAGAAAGGAGAAGATAATAGTCTTCCAGATTTTTTGACTAGAGAATATTTATGATTCACTTAAATCCAATAGTTCAAGAAATGTATATGGATCAAGAATCAATTAATTTCATTAATAATGAATTAAAGAGTTATTTCACTCATGATTACTTTATTCCCGGAAATAGGGATTTAAGATGTTATGGATTATGTGAAGAACCATTTGAAGATATTATGCAAATGGACATTGAAACATTTCAAGAAATTAAAAACCTAGACACAGAAATATTCTGTGAAAGAAAGGATATTGATACAGATTATATAAATGATGAACCTTATAATATTAATGGTCATATCAATTCTTATAATGTTAATTTATTATTTGATTATCCATATAGGTTTTTATATGATAAATCTCCTGAAGACTGGTTTTGTGGATATAATACAGAAATGTCAGGTTACAGGGGTAATTCCTCTTATAGAGGAAGAGGAGGTAGAGGCAAAGGATCTGAAAGGGTTCTTGCTCAACATGGAAATAAGAAGTTAATAGCTTCTGATATTTCTGGTTTATCCAGAGATAAAGATGAATTTGAACAATTCAGAGCTTGGAAAGAAGCTTAGAAAGGTGATACCTCTAGTAGCTCAAATGCTCAATCCTTCGCCAGAATAGTGGAAGAAGGAAAACAGAAAGATGAATTAATGGTTAAAAACCAAAAAGAAAGAGTTATTTTACTCTTAAATGATGATGATATTAAATGGGAAGATCAGCCCTGGATAATATATAAGAAATATCTCAATAATATGGGTAATACCTTTGAGACTTATAAATCTCAGAAATATTATGAAATGATACTTTCTGACAATGAATGTGAGTTTAACCACTTCACAGGAACTAATAAAGAGATTTATAATTTCTCTAAAATTATAATAAAGAAGATTATATCTATTGAGGATTGGGGTATATCTCCATTTATAGAGAAATCGTTCTTTATAAAGAATGTCCAGTTGAAATACAATTATTGGGATTATATCCAGGCATTTGATAAAGTGTTTTTATATGAGAATGGCAAGAGGAGCCATACATGGTTTATTAAACTGTGTTCTCAGATTTATAATCGAAAAATTCCAAACTGGTTTATAAGCTGGTGGCGGTTCTATGGAGCTTCTGAGGAAATTTTACCTCAAATATTTAAGGAGTATTACATGGAATATATTCAAGTTACTCCTAATATCTCTAAAAGGGCTAATCCTGGTTATAACCAGATGAATTTCTTTATAGAGTTTTCAATTCCGTATATATGGCGGAATGATCCTAAAATTAGTTTTGATCATAATAATCTATTATGTTTAAAAAGATGTTCATATGCAAGATTTTGGGATACGATGATGAAGGAGGATCCCAAGACAAAACAATTAAATTGTTTGGATACTCTTGATTATATCAAACAAATGCTTGATAAGTATAATGATATGAGACTTCAAGAAAGTCTTACATTCATATTTGGAGGTGATACTCAAAAGGTGGAAGAAATGAATCTTTCAAACCAAGAAATTGTTGCTAAATATATTAAAGACTTAGGAAAAGTCTTAGCAGAAAAAAAGCAGATGGAAAGATTGGAAAAAGAGAAAAGATCTGCAACAGGAAGTGATACTTCAATGACAAGTGTCAATAAATTTCAAGAATTGGATGATTTTGAGGATGCTCAGGATCCAGATGATATTGAAATTAATCTTGATGATATATTAAAGAAATCAGCAGAGTTCATAACAGGAAACTTGGACAAATCCAAGAAAGGTAACGAAAAGATAGAAGAGTAGAAAGGAATCTTTACTTTTTAAATTATTGCCGACAAGATTATATTCATTACTTTTATAAAGTAGAAAATATTCGCGCCTTTATAAAAAGGAGATGCTTTAATAAAGCAGCAATCATGTAAAATACTGTAGAATTTTCAGTTTTTTATTATAGTTTGAAGTCCGCATATCTCTATAAATAGCGGATTAGTTTTTATTGTATAGGTACGCTTTCCTTTACCCGCTCTCTTCTTACTTTGTAAAAATCTCATATCAATAAGAATCCTTCAAGCTTGCTGTACATAAGGCTTCAACTTTAATTTTTGTAAGTATTTATTTTTGTTTAATTTTAAGTTTTTATAGTTTATGAGCCTTATAGGCTAAAACTTTCTTGTGTTGAATTATGGCTGATTAATGAAATTATAGAAACTCCATGACAAAGATGTCTTAGGACTAGGGGTTTTTGAGAAATCTGGCGTTATAGTTAGAATATGATTAAGTATGAAGGTTGCTTCAGAAAGATATGGCCGAACTACTGTTAAGCCGTTGAGAGGATGAAGGCGTTAGGGCATTAGGGCGTTGTGTAGTGGCTGTTGAGTTCTGAAATGGCTTCATGCAAGGCATAATCTATAAAACCTCCCATGTATGCTGGTAGCTTAAAGATCCTGACCCCTCTGATGGTATCATATATATATATATATATATATATATATATATATATATATATATATATATAGTGTTTTGTATGTATTAGTAAAAATATGTAGTTCATAAGGAGTTGAAAAAAGGAAGTAGAATCTTTATATATAGTGATTTTCACGGCCGCCAGATGTGTTATACGAGCTGGGACGAGAATATTACTGCTCGTGTTGCTCTGATTTTTTCTATTGTGGGTTAGATCATACATTTTTCGGTATAGTTATGAAAAAGGTTGCACACAGAGCATTAATCTGAAAAAGAAAATACATCAAACGCTATGTCAACTCATTCAATGACTGATAAGTGTCTCACGCTTAAACATATAACATCCTGTTGCACATTAAATTCAAAATTAGGCGGGAGAGGCAGGTTAGCAAATCTTTATATTGCCTTAAATTTCATTCTTACTTCTTTGTGCAAATTATGTGAGGAAATCCAATAATAATGATAATAACCAAAAAAATAAAAAAATAAAAAAATAAAAAAATAAAGAAAATGTCTTTCTTCGGATAAGTCTTTGGCTCTTAATTATATTTCATTATATAATAACATGATGTTGCATGAACACAGCTTAACTCCTATCATGGTTTGGAAAAAATGCAAACTTCTTTCAATCTAAGACAATAGAAAAATGCAAACTTCTTTCAATATATGAAATGAATATTCAATTTTAGACCGATCGAGAAAGTTGCAAAATATTTCTTAAATATTGGAAAGATTGACGCTACTTGTAAGTGGTTGGAGATATGGCGAGTTTTCAGATTGGGGACATTCATCAACTTCATTCTTTCTAACGGTTTAGTATCTCGATGAATAAAGCAATATAAAAGTTAGAAAATATTCTAACAAAAGTTATTCTTCATTTTTCTTATGTGTCTTGATTTAAGATTTCAAATGGATTTAGGAACTAAACTACTCTCTAACTAATTTCAAAACCATTAGTATCATAGTATCATTACAATATTATCTCTTCCACATCACAAAAAAAATAATATATACAAGACCAATATTTATGGTTCCAATAAGTAGTTGATAAAAAAACTTGGGTCCTAGTTCATCTTTCATATACCGGGCCTATAATTCTGTATTATAAGTGTTGTGTTAACTATGTCATAACATGTTTTGATTGTTTTTTTAAAATTTTCTTTAAAAAAAGTAAAAGTTGGAAAGTATATATAAGATTGATTAATAAGTATTATATCTTCTTTCAATTCCTGCAAATTAAGCAACCCTTACCATTTTTCTATTTCAGTCAGTCGCACACAGCCACACCTCTCCTTATTTTCCATTGGAAACGCTTTGGTTTACCAGACTCGTGTGCGGTCTACCATATAATCATGTTAAAACAGAATTCCTCCCTAAAGATTATAGCACTTAAGCATCCCGGCTTTCCATGCTTGAACAGCGGTTAGCCGTGTTGATTAGATGTTTCTCAAAACAAGTATGAAAATAATATGATTCACTCAAGTATTGTTCTCGGCCAGAACCAATAACTATAAAGCTCAGTTTGAAAAATAAAACATTTTGAAAACCTTTTTTGTAATAATGCAAACACATTTGATCATAAAGACCAAACATTTGAAAGTGATTTTCAAAACAATTCAAGTCTTATAAAAATAGTTTAAGATCAGAGTCATTTTTGAATGATTCAAACAAACAGAGGAAATGTTAGGATTTACAAGATATACCTTTAAAGTAGAACCCTACCATATAAGATTTCAATCTTCAGTAGCATGTCATTCTTGATAACTTTAGTAAATCAGGGCTTGCATCTTCAATAGAGCATATATGAAGATCTTAGGCTTCCTTCCTTGTAGAAATATCACAGTGAGTATAAGACATTAGATATCAACGTCAACGTTTGTTGTACTCAAAACTAAGTTAGTAAGCCCGAACGGCTAACAGATACACTTCCAGAGATGATCACTCGAGATGTATTGAATTGGTAACGAGATATAAATTTAAAATCTATCATGAATACTCTGAAAGAAAATTTTAAATTTAAAAATAATATTAAGGTCCAAGAAAGAAAAGTAATACAGATGCGCTCGATTTCCTGGCACATTAGCATGAAATTTCTATTTAAGAAGAAGTAACTAAGACATATATACACATAGCTATACTCTCTAGAATAACAGTCCTAATGTACCACTTCAACTAGGGTTGTGGCTACTCATGGCCGCCGCCGGTGACCCATCTGTGACGCCCCGGCCCTCTCGGGCTGGGAAAGTTGCGTGCCTCTCGGCACTGGGTTCTATCTTTTACAACCGCCAAGGCTCTAAACAAACATTCTATTACCCAAAAATATAATATATCCACAAGGTTACATTAAAATTCGATAAAATACAAGACTAATATCCGTAAATACAGATTGCTAATCCAAAGCTCCCGCTGCGCACTCTGATTCCAAAATGTTTCACAATCTTCAGATACTTGTGGAGGGGAAAACATTTGGAAAACGTGAGCCGAAACTCAGTGAGGGCCGTGCCAGTGGTGCGTATGTCTTTTAAAACCATTTTTTTTCCAAAGTGCTTTATATTCATAAAATAGTTCGCACAATGAGAAAATCACATATATATTGATTATAATAAGGGGCCTGATTTTCTAAACAATTGGCTGGGACTGTCGAGGTGAAATTGACATAGGCATGACAATAATAGCATATCAAATTCATACGGGCCCCCAAATACAGATGTTCAAAATCAGGACTCTAGAGGTGTCTCACACCCTCTGGTGTAGCACTTAGCTCCTTTAGATCAAATAATTGGGCCCGATACAATAAACTTATAGTCTGATCATACCATGTCAATATTCAAAAGACAAATCCGTATCAAAATTATTCAAACTTCTCATTTCCAATGTAATAAGATAATATTTCAAAATAAAGCCCCAATTCAGAAAGATATTTCATGGTGACAAATAAATGAACATGTGCATGTCATGAGTGGATCCAGATCATGAGTGCAATGAATAAATGAATACACAATACTTATATATAATAATTTTTTTCAAAGGGTTAGGACCACTCACCTGATAAACTGATTATAACCTTGATTTAGAATAATCCAAATCCTTATATTCATGAGACAATAAAATATCAACTGACATACATAAATTCAAGCTCCCAAATAAGAGAGCTTCATGGGAAACGGATTTCGACCAAAGCAAGCTGGAAGAGTAATAGGATAGACTGATTTGAACAATAAAATACATATATAATGGTTAAACATCAAAGATTCAAGGATATGTTGAATGAAAATGGCTACTGGAATGAGCCGGTTGAAGACGAAATGCTCACTGTTGATGTGAAGAATTAATGAGACAATGCAGTAACCTTATGATATATTTTGATGGTTTAATTGGCTAGAATTAATAGGTGTCTAAAAATAATGAACTTGGGGGTGACTCACCAAATACAAATGCTAGGTGTTAAGTTTTGAAACAAAATGGGTGGCATTAAAACTTCACACGTGGTAGCCAAGAAATAAATTGGAGAAAATAATTTTCTCCTCTCCTCTTTTCCTTTAATTATATAATATCAAATGACTATTATACCCTTATCTCTTATAAAAATTACCAGCTCAAAATTGATATACCTAAAAGTACTTACGGAGCGGGGTGTTACACCATCAACGTGGCAGACCTTCTCACCCGCCCCACTTCCGCGCCCTTATCGTTACCGATCACCCCCCTTCGACTAATTCAAGGGAGAGCCTAAGCTCAGTATATCCGTGGAAGAACACGATGCTCACATATCTCCATGGAGATTTGCACTAGTTGGGAAGTTCCAAAAACATGCTCCGAACATGGAATCACAAAGGCAGGCTTTTCATATGGTCGGATTTATGGGTAGTTTTTGGATTGGATGGATGGATCCCCGCCACGTAATCATCTGATTTGATTTGGAAGAAAATTACTGTTGATTGTGGAGGTAAGGATCTTGGATATTTTGTGGGATGAGTATTGTAAAACACAAGAGGGGGGGTGAATTGGGTTTTAACTAATCTTGCTTACTTTTTCGAATAGTGCAAGTTTAACAAAAGCTAAAGCAAAACCCAATGCAAATCACAAGACAAGAGATTTAGAGTGGTTCGATTCACTTAGAATCTACATCCACTACCTTGAGCCGCACCCAAGGATTTCAACAAACTTCACTAAGAAGATGCCCACACAAAGTAGGACTTTACAATTGTGGCTAACTCACTAAGAGTTTTACAAACACAACCACAAACAAAAGCTCACTAAGAACTTGCCCACACTAAGTAGGTCTATTACAAAATCAACCCTATCACTAAGAAAGGGAATAAGATGGAATTCAATACAATGAAGTTCACTCTTCTAAGTGAAAGATATAATACCTTTGAAGCACAAACAATTTAGCTCTTGAACATTTGAAGTCCACTCTTTGTCTTGCTTTTGAAAGAATACTCTTGAATGCTTTAGATCATAAGGATGAAGAGTATTTTGCTTTGAAAGTGTTTTGGCTTGATGAGAGATCAATGAATATTTGATATGCAAGCCTTAGAATGTTTCTCTAGCTTTGGAGTATTTATACATTTCAAATTTGGCTGAAAATCGAGTCTCCAACGGTCAAAAAACGGCTAGTAGAAACAGAGTTCGGTTGACCGAAGCTCGAACTCGGTGCACCAAGCTGAGAGTCGGTCGACCGACCCAGGGACCTCGGTCGACCGAGTTCTTCACAGTGAACTCCTTGTTTTGCTTCGGTTGATCCGAGGCAAAACTCGGTTGACCGACTTTCCGGACTTTCAAAGATGATTTTTAAACACTTGTTTTCAAGTCTAATGAAGTCTAAAAGGTTTTCCCAAAAGGTAACACATAAGAACACTTGGAAAACTTTTCTAAAAGACTTAACTATGAAATCAAAGGCTTTTTGTATAAGAACACATGTAAAGATCATTTCGAAACTTAAGCCTTTTGAAAACGTGTTTATGAAAACATGTATGCAAGACTAGAGTGTAGAGCGTATGTTCTTAGAGCTTTGGTTAGAGCTTAAGATAACGACTATTTAAAGACCAAGCTAACTAACCAAACCTAAGTCTTCAATCTTCAATCTTGAAAGATAAGCCTTGAATAGTATGTCTTTGAATCTTGAACATGGCTTGATTGAAGTACTTAGAGCTTCCATATTGAGTTCCAATATTCTATCACATAGATGAAAACATTAGATACAAACATCAAGTGTTTGTCCATTATCAAAAACCGAGTTCGATCGCCCTTAGGGCTAACAAGTATGAGGGTGGTTTTTAAATATACTTATGATTTTAATGTGAATGAAGAACCATCAATTGTGCCTGTATGGATTTGATTTGAAGGTTTACCAATCCATCTCTATAACAAATCAAAGCTTTTTTTCTCTAGCAAAGGCGGTGGGGCAGCCATTAACTCTAGATGCACCAACAGCGAACGCTACCTGCCCAAGTATTGCAAAGGTATGTGTAGTGGTAGATTTGCTTGCAGAATTACCGCACCGAATTCGTATAACATATGAAAAATCTGGAAAGGGATTTTGGAAGCCGATTACGTATGATGATTTGCCGGATTATTGCACTCGGTGTATGAAGATCGTCCACAGTTATGGGCAGTGTTCGGCAATCTCTAAGGCTATTCCGAATACGAATACTAAAAAATCAACCAGGGATAACAATGGCCTAACCAAAAAGTAAGGGGGCATGAAAACCAGTATCCAGAGGCAACTCCGATGGGATCATGTCACAAGCTAAAGTGGCAGCGGCCCCCGAGAAAGAATTCCATCATATCTTAGTGGCCCCAATTCAAGAACCGGTCCCTCAAAAACCGGTGGTTAATCCCCCTACAGAGCAGATTCAAGAGGCGGTTATGGAGCCGGTCGCAAAGAAAACGGAGGTGAAGGGATTCATGGGCGGAAACTCGTTCAAACACCCATGAGTCCTCCCCTGAAGGATCCGCTCATACAAAAAGAATCGAAAACAGCAAGAAAAAGACTTACGTTTTGGGCTCAAGAATCGGATTCTTGGATGGAAGATGTTGTTTCTTGGATACGTTGCTGCCACCAATTGATTTCCCTTTGCGGAATGTCCCTCTACCGGTATCCACAAGATGAAACGAACAATGATTGCTAGCTCTTCGTTTTTCTGAGTTTCGGGAATTTGAGAGAAAAGGGAGAGGCAAAATACAAAATCTAATTTCGGGTGTCTTTGGTTAATTGCTGCTAAAGAAAGGAATCGCTAGGGTTTCGACTGAGAGATGATTATATAGGGTCTGAGAGTTTGTTCCCATAACCAACTCTCACGTCCTCCTCCTCTCTCAGCAGTGGGAGTCTTAAACTCCCACGTCCTCTAGACCTCTGCTGGTAGAGGGAGTCTTTATCGGATAATAACTCCCACGTAATCCCTGCTATACCGAAAATGCCCCTTATCTCTAATTTCAAATAATAACGCTTTATTATTCTAAGAAAAGTGAATGTCAGATACAATGAACCTAGACACATTCTAGATTCAATGAATCTGGACATGAAGCTCGTTAGCTCGTCTATGCGTGTGACCCTGTAGGTTCATATCACAATGGCAATGAAAAAACACTTAGTAGTAGTGTGAGTTCATAAATCACAAGCGGTCCCTAGCAGGTAGTCACAATGTCCCGCTAGGGACCGCTTTGTGATTTATGAACACATACTACTACTAAGTGTGTTTTCATTGCCATTGTGATATGAACCTACAGGGTCACACGCATAGACGGGCTAACGAGCTTCATGTCCAAATTCAATGAATCTAGAACGTGTCGAGGTTCATTGTATCTAACATTTATTTTTCTGAAAATAATAAAGCGTTATTATTCGAATTAGAGATAAGGGGCATTTTCGGTATAGCTGGGATTATGTGGGAGTTATTATTCGAAAAAGACTCCCACTACCAGCAGAAGTCTATAGGACGTGGGAGTTATAGACTCCCACTGCCAAAAGAGTTGGATAAGACGTGGGAGTTGTTCTTGAAACAAACTCCCACTCCTTATATAAACTCTCTTGGCCGAAATCCTTAAGGTGAATGCTTCAGCGGCAATAAAATAAGAATCCCGAAATCAGATTTCTGAATTCTGCCTATCCCTTTCTCTCTAAATTCCCAAAACTCAGAAAAACGAAGAGCTTGCAATCGCTGTTCGATTCGTCGCGTGGATACTGGTAGGGAGTAATTCCGCAAGGGAGGACTCAAGGTGATCTTTGCTAAGAGCCCAAAGACTGAATCTTTCATTCAAGAATCAAATTCTTGAGCCGTAAAATGTAAGTCATTTCGTATGCTTTCGATTCATTTTTGTATGAGCGGATCCTTCAGGGGAGGACTCATGGGTGCTTAGAACGAGTTTCTGCCCATGAATCCCTTCACCGACTTTGGGCTGCCCTTTCACATGGTGCCGAGCCGGCGGCTAGATAGAATAATGGTAAACACTTTATGGAATTCGGTATTTCAGCTCACTCAAGTTACTCGGCCCTATCAATGCCGAATCGTTTTTGGTTTTTCTGTGAAAGGTTGATAATCCTATGCATTTTGAAGAATTCATACCCATATCACTTTGTACTTTCTCACTTACATCACACTTACATCACAAGAATCAATCGGCCAAGAGGGGGCTTCGTATTTTGAGTCCATCCTCGGCCGAGACCCATTCAGCCACCGGAGCACATGTTGTAGTACATCCCATCCTTGCTCACGGAGAAGGACAATAGGTCTCTGGACCGATTACCTACTCGGTTGGAGGTGAGGGAGGGAGGCAGTCTTAGGACTGGATCCAACAAGTGCAACAGGCCCTGATGGCTTTACCGGGCGATTTTTTGAATGCTGTTGGGATGTGATTGGTGACAATGTATTAGGGGTGGTTTGTGACTTTTGGGTGGCCCTATCAATGTCGAATCGTTTTTGGTTTTACTGTGAAAGGTTGATAATCCTATGCATTTTGGAGAATTCATACCCATATCACTTTGTACTTTCTCCAGAAAAATTATGTCCAAGGTAATGGCAAATTAGCTATCTGGACTTCTTAACAACTTGATCAACTTCAATCAGTCTAGTTTTGTCAGTGGGCAGGTCATCACAAACAACATCTTGTTAGCTACAAAAATGGTGGAGTCGTTGAATAAAAGAGTTCGGGGTGGAAACATGATTATAAAGCTATAGAAATGATGAAAGCTTTTGATCGTGTGTCTCACTCCTTTCTGGTGGCAGTACTAAAGAAGTGCGGGTTTAGTGATCACTTTATACACCTGGTACGTAATCTTCTAGAGCACAACTGGTGTTCAGTAATATATATATGGCTCTCCATTTGTTTTTTCAGTTCAAGGAAAGGTGTGAAGCAAGGCGACCCGATGTTCCCTCTCCTCTTCATCTTGGCAGCAGAGGCATTTTCACATGGTAATATTTATTAATGGAGGAAAAAGAGGGTTGCATTGTTTAATGGAGTTCGGGACAGAAAATAAACACCATTAAAAGCCCCTTTTATGTTTCAAGTAGAACACAGCCGGCCCAGGTAGCTATGGTTGCGCAGATAACGAGATTTTCAAAGGGAAACTTCCCTTTTACATACCTCGGTTGTCCCTTATATGTAGGATGGGCTAGAGTGTTTTACTTTCTTCCCATGATAGAAAAGATTGTGAAAATGGTGGAAGGTTGGCAACAAAAATTGTTGGGATTTGGTGGTCGATTGATTCTCATCCGTCACTTCTTTTTGTCCATGACTTTATACATTATCGCCTCTGCCACACTTCCAAGACAAGTGTTAACGGACATAGAAAGACTCCTAGCTAATTTCCTTTGGGGTCAATCAACTCATGGTCACAAACGGCATTGGATGTCATGGACTCGATTATGTCATGATGTTTTGCAAAACGGTCTCAGATTGAATGAGTTAGGAACGCTACAACAAGCTTTCTCATACAAGCTGTGGTGGAGGTTTCGTACGACGAAATCAATATGGAGTGAGTTCTTAATGTATCGATATTGTCAAGCCGCTGCCCACCCTTTTCTTGCTGTTCCTAGTATACGTGACTGCAAAGTGTGGCGAAGAATGTTGAGTGTGGAGCAAGAGGCCGAATCACACATTGGTCTTCTGATTAGAGGAGGTCAGCTTCTTTTTGGCACAAAAATTTCATAATGACGGGAACTTTGGGTGTATAGTTTGGAGGGGTTTTAGATCCGACTTCCGCTATTAACACTTATCTTGGGCCGCATGGATGGTTGGGGACTGTCTCGGAGTTTCCACAACATGTTCGAATGCAATTGCCTCGTGTAGCTTTGGGAACGGGTCCGGATAAGTGGGTATGGACTTTGGAGCAAGGAGGTGGTTTCACCATATCTTCAGTTCTCAAACTGAAACAGCCAGTCGGAGTAACAATAGGGTCTAGACGGACAATATGATAATCTATATTACTAATGTCCCTTCGGATATTCATGTAGAGATTATTCAACAAATATCTAGCTCTTGACGAGGTAACACTACAAAAAAAAAAAAAAAAAACTACCTGTTAGGACGAACTTTTCGTGACGAAGTCATTTTTCATTACGAAAGGTCTACTTTTCGTAACGAAATTCGGAATCGTTACGAAAAGTTGACCTTTCGTAACGAAAAAATATTCGTCACTAAAAGTAGTAGTTTCGTTGCGAAAGGTCTACCTTTCGTAACGAAAACACATTTTCGTCACGATAGGTATAACTTTTCGTGACAAACACCTTTTTCGTTACGAAAGGTTGACATTTCGTAACGAAACAAAAATTTGTCAAGAAAAGTTTTGTCTTAAAATAATTTTTTTTTAATTTTTTTTTAAGAATATACATATATAAGTATGATATAATTTAGAATACAATTTTAATTTTTATATTTGTTTAGTCTTTATATTAAAAGTATTACTGAAAAATAGTATATATGCAACTAGAATAATTTTATTCTTATTTTTTATAACAACTTTTTTTTTTTTTTTTAAAATAGTTTTATTAATGATAGAGAATGTGGGTACATATGAGTTGAGAGATCAAAGGACTCGCAAGGTGGGAGTCCTTTATCTATCCAAATGTAAAAGTCCCCTAACCTCAAGAGGGAGGGATTCAAAGTGAACGTAATACAAATTAGATTTGGAGTCACAAGCTATGTTGGCTAGAAGGTCCGCCACCTGATTGGCTTCCCGATAAATGTGGCGAATTGGTATGTCTTTTGCTAGCTCCTTTGCTATTTGGAATGCCGAGTCCAGTCTCCAATTCGAGAGGTGTCCCTTGTCAAGTGCCAATGCCAAGAGCATGGAGTCCGTTTGAACCATAGTGACCACGGTTCCCATTTGAGTCGCCAACCGCAAGCCATAAATCAAAGCCGAAATTTCTGCACTCGTGTTTGTGATTCGAGTACCAAGATATACTGCACATGCACCAAGAAACAAACCCGAAGCCTTCCTTAATACGCACCCAGCTGCCCCTTCTCCAGGGTTCCCTCACGAGGCTCCGTCAACACTCAAAATTATCATATCCGGACTCCAAAGGTCATCCTTCCAATAGACAATTTTTGTGCGGTGCATAATTGGTGAATGTCTCTGCATTCGAACATTTCTGGCCTTGCATAAGTCATCAATCTGCTGATCAAAAGCCGAAGTTAGTGACCTCGTTGTTGCAACAATCCCCTCAAAGAACAATTTGCACCGTGACTTCCACAAAATCCACAGAACCATTGTTGAGGAGAAAACCAAATAAGTGGCCTGCTTGCCCGATCTTGGCGTCCACCAGCTCTGTAACATCGATTTAGGACTGGGACTATCCCGCAAGACAAAATTGGCTCTGGATGCTGCGTGATGCCATAAGTGAGAAGCATTTTCACACTCCAAGAAAATATGCTGAGAAGAGTCACTACCCTTCGAACATGAACATCTTGTAACTAGTTGAAAGTCAAATTTCCACAATATATCAGCCGTTGGTAGATAACCATTGAAGAATTTCCACAGGAAAAGATTCAGATGCAATGGAAGCTCCCTCGTCCAGATCAGCTGCCTACTTAGTACAAAAACTGAGCTACCATTAAATAATGTAATCGCTGAAGACAACGTGAACTTACCAGTGGGTTCCATTTGCCAAACCCATCTATCTGATCCCAATTGTTTTCTAATTTGGGGCAGTTCATTGATATCATTCCCCGTCAAAATGGTACTTAGAGCCGCCCTGTCCCAACCTTGATCAGTCAAATAATCTGCAACTCGACCTAGCCTTTCCCCATTGGATGCATTTTAGATTCGGGCAAAACTTCCCTGAATAGTAATCGGGTCATACCACAATGAGCTTCTACCATCTCTAATCAACACTAGCATCTGAGTTTCCACTTGCTCCTTGGCTTGTAGCATCCGTGTCCAAAGGGTAGAGCTTCTAGGCTGTTGTGTTGCCAAGGTGACGTGGGTGAGTCCGTGGCAATATATTTCTTTTAAAAAAACAGTCCACAACGATTCCGTTGTCCGGAATCTCCACCACAATTTGATCGCAAATGCTTGTCGGAGCTGTGCTAGCGAGATCAGACCAAGTCCATTCGATGCGGTTGGTTGACATACTCGTTTCCAAGACATCCAGTGCCGACGTTTTAATCCATGTGAAACTCCCCACAAGAAACCCGCAAAAAGTCTTTCTATCCGAACCAACACCATCGCCGGGGGATTCATTACCGAAAGTATGTGGATCGTCATTGAGAATAGGACATGGCGTATCAGAACCAATCTTCTTGCCATGTCTAAAAACTGCGCCTGCCATCCTTCAATCATAGCCTCAATTCCCTCTATAAGACTCACATAATGTTCCACCTTAGACCGGCCCTTCATAAGATGACATCCCAGATACCTAATTGGTAACTCCCCTTGAACAAACCCGGTACTTGTGTGGATGATTTGTGCCTGCCGAGTCGTTGATTTCAATGACGTGTAAAACTCTGATTTTCCAATACTCACTCGCTGCCCCGACACCAATTCGTATTGCCTCAAGGTCTTCACCAAGCTGTCTACACTTCTCTTTCCCCCATTCATAAAAATTATTATATCATCGGCAAAACTGAGATGAGTTAGATTTAAGGAATGTTTGGGAAGAGAATATGGTAAAATGCGACCACAACGAACCTCCTGGTCCAAGCATCTTCACAATACCTCCGCTGCCATAATAAAGAGGAGGGGCGATATTGGATCCCCCTGTTTCTCTCCTCTTCCTGCCTTGAAAAACCCGTATGGTACACCGTTGATAAGTAGAGAAAACCAATTGTTGCTCAGCAAGTTCCGAACCAAATGAATGAGATGAGCTGAAAACCCAAACTTCCGCAATACTGTAATGAGGCATGAATGAGAAACTCGGTCGAATGCCTTCATCATGTCCAATTTTACTACCAAGTTGCCTCCCCGGACACGTCGATCAAGTTGGTGAATCATCTCTTGAGCTAGAAGAATGTAATCAGATATAAGACGTCCTTCAACAAATCCTGCTTGGTTAGGCGAGATCAACCGAGGCAGCAATAGAGATAGGCGACTCGCCAAAACTTTAGATATGATCTTACTAGCAAAAGAACACAAAGAGATCGGGCGATAATCGTTAAAGCTGAGTGGATTGGCCAACTTCGGAATTAAAACGAGGAGGGAACTTGACAAAGTTTTCGGTTGCGGGAGACCGGCCCAAAAATCCCGAACTGAGTTTAAGACATCCTGACTGACAACAGGCCAACAAGCTTGAAAGAAAGCCTCTGAAAACCCATCCGGACCCGAGGCACTCTCCTTCTCTAGGGAAAATACCGCACCCCTTACCTCAGCCATCTCTGGGAGCCTACTCAACATTATGTTTTCTTCATGTGTTACAATGTTAGGTATAATGTTTAACAAATCATCATCTAACCTCACCCCCGCATCTTCCTTGAATAAGGCCTCAAAGTAAGCCGCACCTTCCTCCCCTATTTGCCTCGGGTCAGTTAGTATTCCCCCCTCACTGCTTTCTATTGCTGCAATTTGTAGATGCCTGCGACGGTTTGTGCAAATTGAGTGAAAATATTTTGAATTGGAATTACCCTCCTTTACCCATCGAACTCGTGATTTTTGCCTCCAAAATATCTCTTCCATGAGCAAAACCTTGCCATACTCCTCCCGTACATCCCTTAACCGTGCCTCATTTGCAGCCGAGGGATTAGCATCATAAGTAGCCTCGGTCTGTTGGACTTTTAATTCCACATATTTCAATGTTGTGTGTATGTTACCAAAAATGTCCCTATTCCATTGTTGCAAAATCCCCTTCAACCTCTTCAACTTGCTCATAAGAATACACATCCCATTCCCGTCCACTAGTTGTACCCAACTTGCCTCCACTAGCTCTTGAAACGATGGATGGCGTATCCACATTGCTTGAAGCCGGAATGCCGAGCTAGAGCTGGGATGAGAGAGCTTCAATTGTATGTGCATAGGGCAATGATCAGATGAAGACCGATGGATCGGAGATGGTCTACCTTTGTGATTGGGAAGACAGAATTCCATTTTGTGTTAACTAGGACCCTATCCAACCTCCTCAGAAGCGGCGGAGTTGAGCCACGAGACCAAGTATAAGGGCTGCCCCCATAACCAGCATCCAACAAACCGCAGTCATTTATGGCCTCGTTAAATTCCAACATAGGTAGTGCAGTCGGAATTGAGCCCAGACTCTCCCCTAGATTAGACATCAAATTAAAATCCCCGCCAACCATCCAAGGTTCATCGTGGGAGCCTGCAAAAGACGTTAGTTCCAGCCATAGCTCACGCCGTTGCGTATACTGACAACGTGCGTAAACGAAGGAACCATATATAGTTGATCCCGCAAAATGATTCTGTTGGATGTGTACCACTTGTTCATGATCTCCGATTACCGATAAGTCAAGATTACCATCCCACAACAACCAAATCTTGCTTGTAACATTTCCAAAAGAATGATCAAAACCAATCCGAGAGGCTATTAAATGCAAGTCAGACAAATGCAACATAGGTTCAAGCAAAACCATTAAACTTAACCGTAAGTCCCTTTTAAGTTTCTTAACGCGGGCAACCGATTCATCGTTTCCAATTCCTCTAATATTCCATATTGTATAGTCCATAAAAATACTAGGGAAGAAGTAAGAGATGAGATAACATACCCTTCAAAAGGGACGTTGTCCCTTTTGAGCAATGCGAACAGATTTTCGCACATCACCCTCAGAAGTTGTTTTCTTTTTGGTTGCTCTCGGTTTCTGCCCAGTTGGTGCTGCTGACTGCTCCGTCAATCGACCCAAGTCCACCGCAATACTATCAATCTCCACCTTTCCCTTCAACAATGTTGCGCGTGTGGCTTGCTCTGCTCGGGCTCTTGCAAGGCGAGCGCCTAATCTGGTAGAGAAATCCGTAAATTCAGTCCAACCCTCACGCGGGATCACATTATCTCGCGTTTTCATCGACCGTACCTCCTCCAACGACCTCTGATTACCGGCCTTGGAGAGATGAACCTCCCAATCATCCCGACTCCGCAATCCCAGGTCCTTAATCTGCCTTGGGGGAACGTCTATGTCATCGTGAACCCTCATCAACGAGGAAGGAGTCTCCCCGGACTGACCTTGGACCCTAGAACCCGACTGAGTTCTTGACCCGGATGGTGTTTCTGACCCGGGAGAGTTTTGTGACCCAGGTGATTTATTTGACCCACTTTGATTGAGTCCCATCTGCCCTTGATCACCCGCTGTTTTTGTCGAATTTGATACCTGAATTCGCGACCCGGATGGTGTTTCTGACCCGGGAGATTTTTGTGACCCAGGTGATTTGTTTTTCACCCGCTTTGATTGAGTCCCATATGCTCTTGATCACCCGCTGTTTTTGTCGAATTTGATACCTGAATCACGTCGATCGCCGGTGTTGGATCACCAACCACACGGCCCGACTTCAATTTCCATGGTGCCACCGCAACTGCTACCGGAGTTAGCAATGGCAAGTGGGTTTGGCCCACCCGCGACCCACCCCGCCCCGCCCCGTTTAACTCGGCCCACTTTTGGACCCGCCTAAACCCGTTATGACCCACGAGTTAAGTGGGTTTTACAAACGGGGCGGGGTGGGTTGTACATTTAAGAAAAATGACCCACCCCGCCCCGCCCCGTCTCCCAACCCACTTAAACCCGCCCCATTTAAACCCATAATACCCAACCCCAACCCCTATAAATACTCACTCAAATCCCCTCAAACCCACACTATCATTTTCTACTCTATTTTCTAAATAGAAAATATGGACAACATTCCTCCTAATCCCTCTACTAGTGCTAGGACTAGGAGGACTTCCAAGGTTTGGCAATTATGGGTATTTAATGAGGAACTTCTCACAGCTAAATGTACGATATGTGGGTATGAAATTCGTCACAAACAAGGTTGGGGGTCGGGAATAATGGTTAGACACATAAAAAATAAACACACGGATTGTTCTGTTTAAATTGTAATTTTTATTGTACTTTTCATTTTAAATTGTAATGTTTGTTTTATTATGTTGTTTTCATCTAAATCCCCCTCATATGTAAGTCTTATTTTGTTATAAGTAAAACCAGTATGACTTTTATCTATATTTATTTTTACGAAAAAATAAAAAAAAATAAAAAAAACTCCGAACCCACTTAACCCACCAACCCGCCAAACTCGCCTAACTCGCCAAACCCAACCGACCCACCCAACCCATCGGGTTAACCCGTGACTCGACCCACTTTTGACGGGTTTTCCAAACGGGGCGGGGTGGGTTCGTCATTTTCATTTTTGGACCCAACCCGCCTCGCCCCGTTGACTGGTCAACCCCGCCCCGCCCCACCCCGCCACTGTTCACCGACCCACCCCGAACCCGCCGGGTTAACCCATTTGCCATTGCTAACCGGAGTATGGTTCTTCAGCATGGGTTTTCTGACGTCAGCCTTTGGAGTGACGTCAGCCCTGCGATCATCCGCTTTACATTCCGTGTTCCCATGTCCAATTTTCCAACAACATGAACAGTATTTCGGGAGGTTTTCAAACTCGATTCCTTTCCAAAATCCCTTGCCCGATCGAGCATGTCCAATCCAAATCCTCTTGCATAGAGGGTTGAGTAAGTCGAGTTCCACGCAAATCCGAGCCACACTTGGGCGGGATACATTTGCCGTCGGCTCATCAAGCACCAACGGAACCCCAACCGAGGAAGCAATGGAAAAAAGGCAGCTTTTATTGAATAAGTGTATTGGCAGTCCTTCCGGGCGAATCCAAACCGGGACGATGGAGGATTCTACCTCTGGATCGAAGTCATATGTCCATTTAAACACACGCATCCTCGAACCGCTGAAAATCCAAATTCCCTTATGCCAAAAACGACAGTAATCTTCTTCGTGTTCAAATCGGATAATCACATGGTGTGTATCCAATCTTCCAATCCAGAACCCTCCCTTAAATTGTAGTTTTTTGAAATCAAAGTCAAAAGGCAACAATGTTGACTATTCTGTCGGTAAATAGCGACCGAAGTATTCGGTCGGTAATTTGCTTAGCGACAAAAAATATACGACCACGTCATTCGGTCGTTAATCGGTCGCTAACGTGAGTTTAGCGACGGAAATGTCCGTCCCTGTTACACAGTTTTCTTGTAGTGTCCATCGACCACATCGTTCCCGTTGACCAGATTGAAACGGCTCACTTTGTTCACACTTAACGACCGACTACCGACGGAAGTTAACAACCGTGAACCGACGGAATATATAACGACCAACTACCGACGGAATGTACCGACCGATTATCGACGGAATACTTAACGTTGTTTATTTTATATACTTATAAATGAAAAACATAAAACGACGTCGTTTGGTTTGCTGTAACGACTGACTAACGACGGAACTTAATGACTGACTAACGACGGAACCTAACGACTGACTAACGACGGAAATTAGCAACCGAATATTGAAAATGATGTCGTTTTGTTTGTTTTATCTTCAAATAACCTAAGCATTTCACCCAATTCTTCCCGTCATCTCTTCATTGCGAAACCCCCACCCCACTTCGAAATCACCACCACGCCTGCGGCAGCCCTCCTCCAGCCAACCACCACCTCCTTTCCCCATTCCATCAAGAAGCTCCATCCTTGCTGCACTCGAAACCAAATCCCTAATTTTCATTTCGCAGTCAAGCCCCACCGCCACCTCCATCTTAGGAAGAAGCCACCTCGCCACCGCCATTCCGTTACCTCCATCTTAGGAAGACGCCACCTCGCCTCCGTCATTCCGCCACCTCCATTAAAGGTTCATTTTTTTCATGGTTTTATTATCCAATTTTTCTGATTCTTTGGATTTAGTATTAAGAATTAGGGATTGAACTCACACACCATTATTAACAGTTTTTAGCATCTTGAATCCAATTTTTCTAGGTGTTTGCAGATCATTTTCAGTAACTAATTTTGAATCAGACCATTAATCTGTAAGTATTACATTTGTTTTCTTTTATCTATTTTTTAGTTCTCTTTTCTAGCATAATTTATGCTTAGAGCAAAGGAGCATCTTTTGAGTTTTTTTCAAATATATCCTGTTGCGAGTTTTTCCAACCTAATAGAAAGAAGAAGAAAAACAACAAAAAGAGAAAGATATAATTGAAGGGTCTCAAACAAACTACACAACATAAAGTAGCTGCTCTCAGAAAATGAAAAACATCTATGAAATAACCTTTTTAGTGTCAATTAGATGAAGAAGAAGCAAGACTATTGCTCAATACTAGTTCAAGAGAAATAAAAGAACCAATCATTTATATGATTCTGCAACCATTTCTTGACTTTTCTAGAACAAGATCCATAAGACAAATTTATGAAATCATAAGCTAAGTAGACTATATATTGTAGGCCTAGTCCAACTAGGGTTTATGCAATATATGAAAGTATATATAAAATGACAAAGAGAATGAATATATAGAAGTTTTAATTTTACATGCAAAATAAATAATAATAATAATGTTATACCGCAAGAACAGTGTTGCAGAAGTTGCAACAGACATAGCAAAGATGTTCAGATTGCTGAAACAAATCCATGGTTTGTTTTTCTGATCCCAATTGAAGAGAATGTAGTGAAGAGGAATCGGAAAAGAAAGGAAATGAAGACATAATAGTATATTGCAGAGTTAGCTTTAGCTTCTTTCAAGAAAAGTAGTGGTGTACTCTTTTGAGGTAGTAAAAAAAATGAAACTAGGGTTAAAGTACTTAAAAGGTTCTATAACAGCTGGATAGTGCTGGCTAGGGTTCTTACAAACATTTCTACACTTATAACATAGTACTAAAATTTGAATGTACAAGACAAACAAGTTGTATCCCGTCTCGTTCCCTTTAATAATATAAATTTGCATGTTCTGTTATGTTTTTTTCAAGGATATCCCGTTGCGTGTTTTTCAGGTTTTCCCTGTTGGACTTAAAATGTCATACTTGCATACATGGTGTTTTCCTTGATTGTGTAAATATTTGATTAGCTTAATTATTTTACAATTCGTTTCCTTTTTCTTATTTTACTGTTCTGAATTCATGTTACTTTATTTTTTCTTCAATTGTCTTTTATTGCTACTTCTTAATCCGCTTAATCTGTATTCCAGAGATGCCTCCAAAGAAAGCTGTTCGATTACCATTTAGTAAGTCACCAGCGTATTCTACGCCCCTACCTCCCAGCCAGGTCCATCAGGGGACTCGTTTTCTACTCCACCATCTGCCCCCAAGCGGGATGCTGATGCAAATGCATCTCGGGATGCGTATGCGTCAGTACCGGCGACTGAGTCTACGTTGGTTGCAGGATCTGTGACTCACCAGTCTACTGTCCCACAGACGGCGACTGATACTTGTACTGGTGGAGTTGCTGCTACACTAGATACTCGTACTCTCCTGCAACCTACCATTGGCACGTAAGTAAAATTTTTAATTATTGCCTTTAAAGTTAATTATACTTCTTGTAATCATTTTAGTAACTAAATGAATTTTTTCCTGGCTATTATAGATTTAGATTGGCATCCAGCTGTTCCGCCGTAATTACTTCAATATTTCAAGATCGTTTCAAGGGGCCATACAACACCATAAAGGATGTTCCCAGGAAGAAGAAAAATTGTGGTGGGACGAGTTCAAGGTAAATAAATTAATTAACAAATAAGTTTGAAATTACAGGTCTTCGAATTTAATTATCTAACATTGTTTAAAAATGCAGAAAAGGTACCGATGGGCTCCTGAGCATGAGGCGGGCGTCAAGTCAAGTTGGCGTATATTGCTTGCGAGGAGACTCATCGGCCTTATGTGCGACGCACGCAAAAAAAATAAGAGGTCCTCATGGGTTTGTGAGACCGATTGGGCGTGTCTTCGGGAGTACTAGCAGACTCCGGAATTTAAAGCCAAGTCTGCACAGGCCTCAAAAAATTGGAAAGAAGGGAGGGGTGGCAACGGCCCAATGAAACACACGGGCGGTTCGCTCAGCCACATTGAGCACTACATGAGACTGGTAATTGATTATATTATTTTACACATTCATATTTGTCTTTTATTTTATGGGTGTACTTAAATGTTTTAATGATTTTTGTTAACAGGAAAAGGAGGCCGGACATGCAGTCTCATTCTCGACCAGTTACGATCATCTTCATCAACACCATATCGGCCCAAAGAAAGGCGAATGGGTTGATAAAGATTCTAAAGAGTTGTCTGTAAGTATTTCATTAATTTTTGTCCATTTTTTGATATTAGTTCTTTACTGTTATAACCTGACATTGTATTTGACAAGGGGTGTTCCATGCGGTTTATGACGCCGCCGCGAGCCAAGCAACTCAAGCCAGCCAGTCTCCTCCGGATTTGCCGACTCAGATTGAGCCATCTGCTGAGGCAGTGGGCGGGCTAAGAAAGGGACGTGTTCAAGGACTTGGTTCGTTCACCGAAGTGGTAAAGACAATGAAGCGAGGTAGCCTTGCAGTCTCGCATTCATCTATGGAACAAATGCAGAACGAAATGGAAGCCAAGTGGAAGAATGAGATGGAAACTAAATTGGCTGAGCAAAAAGGAGCATTCAAGATGAGAGAAAATAAGAGAAACAAGTCATTAGCTAGTACCTTAGCAGATATTTTAACAAATAGGGACAATATTGTTTTAAGTGCCTCTGAGATAAAAGCCAAATTGATTAGTACCTTAGATGATGAGTTAGAATTAGACTATGACGATGACCCCTTAACTGTAGATGATGTTTTGGGGAGTCAATAGATTATTTAGTTTATTTTGTATCAATTTGTAAACGGATTATTTAACTATTGTATGCTTTATTTTTTTGCGTTATGTTTTTTTATAATTTTGGAATTTATATGGGTCTGCTTTCTGGTGAATTGTGGATATACTGAATTGTGGCAGGGGGTATGTTTTGTGTTGAATTGTGGATATACTGAATTGTGGCAGGGAGACTGTTATGGTTTATGTTATATGTTACTGGAATGCTTTGTGCCGACCGAATGCCGACCGAATAGCGACCGTGTTAGGGTTAAAGGTTAGGACTTGGCGACATAATAGGTCCGTCGCCATTCCGTCGCTAGGCATAGAGGGGGCGACGAAATAGCGACTGAACTCGGCTGTGCGGTCGCCATTTGGTCGTTATTTTTCCGGTTTCCGTTTTTATTATTAAAGTGGGGCTCTTAAGTATATATAGTAATATTCTGCCTATTTTTATTTCCTATTACTAATATATATTTGTATAAACAATAACTTTAATAGTCAAACACGTAAAACTTATACTTATTCACGAAATCCATAAATAGACTTGTAGAAGAACAATTTAAGTAATACTTTGTGTTTACATTTAAAATAATAATTGAGTAATGTAATTTAAATTTTAATAATTGATTAACAAATAATTACTAAAAGATTCGTATTAGTTCGTACTCGCATTCTGAACGCAGTCGGTCCTCGGGTTTTTAATTTTTCCACACGGTCCGTCGCTAGGTATAGAGGGGGCGACGGAATAGCGACTGAACTCGGCTGTGCGGTCGCCATTCGGTCGTTATTTTTTCGGTTTCCATTTTTGTTATTAAAGCGGGGTTTTTAAGTATATATAGTCATATTCTGCCTATTTTTATTTCCTATTACTAATATATATTTGTATAAACATTAACTTTATAGCAGGATTGAAAAGATTTGTGAATTTCGTTGTTAGTATGTCTATTAATGTACAAATTAATGGGATTAGGTGTCCTTGTGGGGTTTGTAAGAATAAGTATTTTCATATGCTTGATACTATGAAGTATCATCTTGTTATGAACGGATTTGTATCTAACTATTTTAATTGGACATGTCATGGTGAGGCATTCATTCCAATGCCTCAAATCCCGTTTGTTCATGATATGGATAATTCTAAAAGACATACGACACAGAACAATTATCGAGAGATGGTTCTTGATGCTGCAGGACCAAGTTTTAATGAGCCGGATAATAGAGATGTGGAAGAACCTCCCAATCCAGAGGCACAAATGTTCTATGACATGTTGAAGGCTGTTGATAGCCCATTGTACAATGGTTGTACAAACCATTCACAACTATCAATGACTGCTAGAATGTTGAGTATTAAGTCCGAAGACAACTTATCTGAAAATACTATAGATAAATTTGCACAATTGATGAAAGAGGCACTTCCTCCGCAAAATAATGCTTTAGACGACTTTTACCAAATGAAGAAATTGGTTAAAGGCCTTGGATTACCGGTGCAAAAGATTGATATTTGTTTTAACGGTTGTATGTTGTACTGGAAAGACGATGTTGAGAGTAGAGAATGCAAGTTTTGTGGTTATGCTAGGTACATTAAGAAAAAGAAATAAAAAAAATACACGACATAAAGAGATTGCTTGCAAAAAGATGTATTATTTCCCAATTACTCCGAGATTACAAAGATTGTATGCATCTGAGAGCAAGACACATGACATGGCACTCAGACAGTGGAAGGGAAGAGGGAATAATGAATCACCCACGGGATGGAGAAGCTTGGAAACATTTTGATAGAACACACACCGATTTTGTAGCGGAACCTCGGAATGTAAGGCTTGGGTTATGTACAAATGGTTTTGCACCTTTCGGCATGTCAGGGAAGCAATATTCTTCTTGGCCAGTTCTTCTAACACCTTATAATCTCCCCTCTTGGATGTGTATAAAGAATAGTGTAATATTTTTAACTATCATTGTACCTGGACCCCAAAATCCAAAACATAAGATTGATGTGTACTTGCAGCCTCTCATCGATGAATTGAATCAGTTGTGGGGTGAAGGTACGGAAACTTATGACATTTCCAAAAAGCAAAATTTTAATCTTAGGGCTTCATTACTTTGGACAATTAGTGATTTCCCAGCATATGGAATGTTGAGTGGATGTAGTACAGCTGGCATTCATGCTTGTCCATATTGTATGAAGGAAACACAAGCTTTCCATTTGCATGCTGGCGGGAAACAATCATGGTTCGATTGCCACAGATGCTTCTTGTCACCTAATCATCCTTTTAGAAGAGATGAAAAGGGATTTCGAAAAGACCAGCGACAGGAGAGAGCAGACCCGCCATCTCGCTTGCCTGGTGATGAAATGTGGTTTAGAGTTAGAGATTATCCAAAAAATTACCTCTACAGCTGAACAAATTGGTAAAGAGCAAGGCAGGGGTCGGGATCACAGTTAGGCCAAACGTAGCATATTTTGGGACTTACCTTATTGGCGGACACTTCTGATAAGGCACAACATTGATGTCATGCATAATGAGAAAAATGTGTTTGATAATGTCTTTAACACCGTGTTGGACGTGAAGGGTAAAAGTAAGGACAATGTTAAGGCTAGAGCGGATGTTGAAAGGTATTGTAGTCGCCCGGAATTGAATATTAAACACGATGGCCGAGGTAAAGCAACGAAACCGAAGGCATGTTTCACACTTACCAAGGCACAAAAAGATATGGTTTTGCAGTGGGTTAAAGAATTAAGGCTCCCAGATGGATATGCATCGAATTTGGCGCGATATGTTGCTATGAAAGAGTTGAAAATGTCTAGAATGAAGAGTCACGATTCTCATGTATTCATGGAGAGACTTATCCCTATAGCACTTAGAGAAGTACTACCGGCAAGTGTTTGGGGACCTTTGGCTGAACTTAGTTTGTTCTATAGAGATTTGTGTTCCCCAAAGTTGAGTGTGGCACATATGCAAGAATTGGAGGACACTATTGCTATTTTATTTTGCAAGTTAGAGAGAATATTTCCTCCGGGAATTTTTGATGTGATGGAACACTTGCCGGTTCACCTTCCTTACGAAGCCAAAGTTGGTGGCCCGGTACAATTTAGTTGGATGTACCCATTTGAGAGGTAACAACCAATGTCTTTATGATCAACCTCATTTTTATTTTTCATGTACGTATTTACAATGTGATTAACTACTTATGCTTTAAGTAGATACCTGCACCATCTAAAAAAGAAGATAAAAAACAAGGCCAGAGTTGAGGGGTCAATTTGCAATGCATACTTGGTCGAAGAAGCTGCTACATTCTTTAGCTATTATTTCGAACCCCACGTGAAAACGAAAGTTACAACCATTAGGCGAAATGATGGTGAAAACGAGACTAGTGGACCAGATGTATTATCAATTTGCAACTTACCGGGAAGATCATTTGGAAAAAAAGAAAAGATTTTATTATCTGATAAATATTATAAAACAGCCATGAATTATATCCTGATGAATTGTGAAGAGGTCGAACCATATATTCAGTAAGTAAACCCATCTATTGCTTCATTTTTGTTATATAATTAAAAGTAGCCAAATAACAATATTGTCATTTAATTTGTAACTCGGGAAATTTGTCAGTGAAGTACATGACCAAACTCCGCAGATAACGGAGGAAGAACTTCAAAGCCGGGTTTATAATGATTTTTCCAAATGGTTTGGAACTCATGTAAGTTGGTATTGTGTAGAAATATACTTGTCTTAAGAATGCCTAAACTAAACTAATTTAACTTTTGTTGTTCTCAATAGATACATAGCCTTCCGGAACATTCCGAAAGGTTGTTGAAAAATCTGTCATGGGGCCCGTCAAGGAGATTGATGTCATACACCGGTTACTTTGTTAACGGTTATAGATTTCACACAAAAGTCCACAGCGATGGAAAAGGAACGACAAACAGTGGGGTATGGGTTAAAGGAGATTATTACAGAGAGTTAAAACAAGTTATTGAGGTTGAACTTGCTGGAGTACCTCACCAAAAAATAATTCTTTTCAAATGCGATTGGTTTGATTCTACTCCAAATCGAGGTTTGAGGGTGCATCCTCGATATAAACTTGTAGAAATACATAGGAAACGAACGTACCAGGGTTACGATCCATTTGTATTTGCTTTGCAATGTCAACAAGTCTACTACACACCTTATCCGGGTAGTAAGACAACATCTAGGGCTGATTGGTTGGCTGTTTGTCGCTCCAAACCACGTCTAATTGACGTTCCTGGTGTTCCCGTACCGTACCAAGATGAAGTACGCGAGGAGGAGATCAGTCGCATTGATCAAACTGTTACTGAAGTTGGTCAACTTGCACACCGGTCAGGGGAAATTGAAGTTGTGCTTGAGGCCAGTACGAGCCGTGTTGATGATGACGATGAAATTATTTCGGGTGATGACAATTCTGAAGAAGAGGATCAATTTATGTCGGATGATGATTTAGAATGATTTATCTCTTTCTCGCTTCTTGAAATTCCATAAATTAATTTTCGTATTGTATAACTTTTTATCATAATTCAAAGTGGTAATTTTATTGACATAAAATAATTTGATTCTTGAATTTTCAGATTCCAACTCAAGCATTTCCAAGGATATACATATAAATGACATCAAGAAGTTTATGAGTAGTGTGCACTTTGATTGTGAGTTTTGATAATTGAAAGTGTGCACTTTGATTGTGAGTGTTGTAATGTAATGAGAATCATCCTTGTTGAATTTCTCAAGAATTTTGTCTATATAGTGAGCTTGACTCAAAATTAGACCATCTGATGTTCTTATGATTTTAATTCCTAAAATCACATTAGCTAGACGCATGTCTTTCATGTCAAATTTCGAATTCAACATATCTTTAGTATATTTGACCAATTTGTCATTGCTACCAACAATGAGTATGTCATCCACATAGAGACATAAAATGATATAGCCATCTTTTGTCTCTTTGACATAGATATACTTATCGCACTCATTGATTTTGAATCCATTGATTATCATTGTATGATCAAACTTTTCATGCCACTTATTAGGTGCTTGTTTTAATCCATACAATGACTTCACCAATTTACAAACTTTCTTTTCGACACCTAGAGCCACAAAACCCTCGGGTTGCTCCATATAGATTTCTTCATCTAGGTCACCATTTAGAAAAGCTGTCTTAACATCCATTTGATGTATTTCCAAATTTCTTAAGGCATTGATTGCAATTAGCAGCCTTATAGAACTTATTTTCGTCACAGCAGAGTATGTATCAAAGTAATCTAAGCCTTCTCGTACACTACAAGAAAACTGTGTAACAGGGACGGACATTTCCGTCACTAAACTACGTTTAGCGACCGAATGACGTGGTCGTGTATTGTTCGTCGCTAAGCAAAATACCAACGGACAAAATAGCGACCGAATATTGGGTCGGTAAATAGCGACCGAATACCGCCCGAATGGTCAACATTGTTGACTTTTGACTTTGACTGTTTAACGACCAAATACCGACGGAATATCTAGCGACCGAATATTAGGTCACTATTTACCGACCGAATGGTCAACATTGTTGACTATTGACTTTGACTTGGTAACGACCGAATACCGACGGATAATTAGCAACGGAAAAGAGGGTCTTAACATATACCGACCGAATGGTCAACATTGTTGACTTTTGACTTTGACTGAGTAACGATCGAATACCGACGGATAAATAGCAACGGAAAAGCAGGTCACCATATAGCGACCGAATACCGACGGTCTGGTCAACATTGCTGACATTTGACTTGACCCAGGAACGACCGAATAGCGACGGATACTTAGCAACGGAAAGGAGGGTCACCATATAGCGACCGAATACCGACGGTATTTACCGTCGCTAAATTGTTGTTATTTAAAAAAAATAAAAATTGAATTTAATTAAATCCCTATTACAGAACACAGCAGCAATAACCAAAATGCTCACAACCAAAATGCTAATAACCAAAATGCTCACAATCAATTCTCATTACATTAAATACTCACAATCAAAGTGCAAACTTCTTATTACAACACTCACAATCAAAGTGCAAACTTCTTATTACAACACTCACAATCAAAGTGCACATTTTGAATAACAACACTCACAATCATAGTGTGCACCTTACATTACAAAGCTCACATTCAAAGTGCACACATTACATTACAAAGCTCACATTCAAAGTGCACACTTTGAATTATCAAAACTCACAATCAAAGTGTGCACATTACATTGCAACACTCACGTTCAAAGTAATTTATTTCATTTATCAAAACTTACAATCAAAGTGTGCATTTCTCATAAACTCCTTGATGTCATTCATATGCATATCCTTGAAAATGCATGAGTTGCAATCTGCAAAATTTAAGAATCAAATTATTATGACAATAAAATTTCTACTTTGAATTATGTTAAAAAGTTATACAATATGACAATTAATTTATTATAATAAAATACAAAAAAACAACAAAAAATATGACTCACTTTCAATATGTGGAATTCCAAGAGAAGCGAGAAATCTTAATCATTCTAAATCATCATCGGTCATTAATTCATCCTCTTCTTCAGAATTGTCATCTCCCGACATAATTTCATCATCGTCATCGTCATCATCTTCATAACCACGGCTCGTACCGGGCACAAGTACAACTTCAATTTCCCCTGACCGGTGTGCAAGTTGATCAACTTCAGTAATAGTTGGATCAATGCGACTGGTATCCTCTCGCGTACTTTCGTCCCCGATCACGGTACCGGAACACCAGGAACGTCAAATAGACGTGGTTTGGAACGACATACAGCCAACCAATCAGCCCTAGATGATGTCTTACTACCCGGACTTGTTGACATTGGGAAGCAAATACAAATGGATCGTAACCCTGGTAGGTTCTTTTCCTATGTATCTGTTGAACAATAAAAGTTAAATTATTTTAATTATGAATTCTTATTAAAAGTACATTTCTACACAATACCAACTTACATGAGTTCCAAACCATTTGGAAAAATCATTATAAATCCGACATTGAAGTTCTTCCTCCGTTATCTGCGGGGTTTGTTCATTTATTTGACTAACAAATTTCCTGATCGACAAATTAAATGACAATATTATTATTTGGCCACTTTTAATTATATAACAAAAATGAAGCAAATAGATAAGTTTACTTACTGAAGATATGGTTCGACCTTTTCACAATTCATTAGGATATAATTCATTGCTATTTTATAATCTTTATCAGTTAATAAAATCCTTTCTTTTTTTCCAAATGATCTTCCAAGTAAGTTGCAAATTGATAATACATCTGGTCCGCTAATCTCATCTTCACCATCATTTCGCCCTAATGGTTGTAACTCGTTTTCACGTGGGGTTCGAAATAATAGCTAAAAAACGTAGCGACCTTCTTCGACCAAGTATGCATTGCAAATTGACCCCTCAACTCTAGCCTTGTTCTTTATCTTCTTTTTTCGATGGTGCAAGTATCTAATTAAAACATATGTAGTTAATCACATTGTAAATACGTATATGAAAAATATAATACAAAGATGAGATAACTTAAGACAATGGTCGTTACCTCTCGAATGGGTACATCCACCTAAACCGTACTGGGCCACCAACCTCAGCCTGTACGGAAGGTGAATCGGCAAGTGTTCCATCACATCAAAAAATCCCTGAGGAAATATTCTCTCTAACTTGCATAATAAAAAGAGCGATAGTGTCCTCCAATTCTTGCATATGCGCCACACTCAACTTTGGGGAACACAAATCTCTATAGAACATGACTAAGTTCAACCAAGGGTCCCCAACCATTTGCCGGTAGTACTTCTCTAAGTGCTATAGGGATAAGTCTCTCCATGAATACATGAGAATCGTGACTCTTCATTCCAGACATTTTCAACTCTTTCATATCAACGCATCGCGCCAAATTCGATGCATATCCATCTGGAAGCCTTAATTCTTTAACCCACTGCAAAACCATTTCTTTTTTAGCCTTGGTAAGAGTGAAACATGCCTTCGGTTTTGTTGCTTTACCTCGGCCATCGTGTTTAATATTCAATTCGGACGATTGCAATACCTTTTCAACATCCGCTCTAGCTTTAACATTGTCTTTAGTTTTACCTTTCACGTCCCATCACGGTGTTAAAGACATTATCAAACACGTTTTTTTCATTATTCATGACATCAATGTTGTGTCTTATCAAAAGTGTCCGCCAATAAGGTAAGTCCTAAAATATACTACGTTTAGCCCAACTATGATCCCGTCCCCTCGCCTTGCTCTTTACCAATCTCTTCAACTGTATCGGTAATTTTTTGATAATCTCTAACTCTAAGGAACATTTCATGACCACTAAGGCGAGTCGGCGGGTCTCGCTTCTCTCTTGTCGCCGGTCCTTTCGAATCCCTTTGCATCTCTTCTAAAAGGATGATCGGGTGACAAGAAGCATCTCGTGGCAATCGAACCACGATTGTTTCCCTCAAGACCGCAAATGGAACGCTTGTGTTTCCTCCATACAATATGGACAAGAGTGAATGCCACTGTACTCCATGCACTCAACATTCCATATGCTCGGGAAATCACTAAACTCGTCCCAAAGTAATGAAGCCCTCAATTTAAAATTTTGTTTTTTTTTGAGATATCATAAGTTTCCGCTCCTTCAGCCCACAGTTGATTCAATTCATCGATTAAAGGATGCAAGTACACATCGATCTTGTGCTTTGGATTTTGAGGTCCAAGTACAATGATAGTTAAGAAGATTACATTGTTCTTCATACACATCCAAGGGGGGAGATTATAAGGTGTTAGAAGAACTGGCCAGAAGAATAGTTCTCCCCTGACATGCGGAAAGGTGCAAAACCATCTGTGCATAACCCAAGCCTTACATTCCGAGGTTCTGCTGCAAAATCGGTGTGTGTTCTGTCAAAATGTTGCCCAGCTTCTCCATCCCGTGGGTGATTCATTATTCCCTCTTCCCTCTGAAGGGATTCATGGGCGGAAACTCGTTCCAAACACCCATGGATCCTCCCCTGAAGGATCCGCTCATATGAAACCGAACCGAAAACAGCGATAAAAACTTACAGTTTTGGATTCAAGAAGCTACTTGAATGGAGGATGACGTTCTTGATCGGGTTTCTTTTCACCAACGGAATTCCTCATGCGAATTTTCCTCTACCAGTATCCACGCTGACGTAAACAAGCGATGATTGCTAGATCTTCGTCTTTCTCAAGTTCGGGAATTTAGAGAGAAAAGGGAGAGGTTTGAGAAATCCCAAATCTGATTTCGGGTTACTTGTTTAATTTCGGGCTGAATGACTTGGTTCCCTAGGGGTTTCGGCTAAGAGATGTTATATAGAGTGTGGGAGTTTGTTCCCGCAACAACTCCCACGTCTACTCAACTTCTCTCGGCCGTGGGAGACTCGACTCCCACGTCCCCTAGACTTCTAGCTGGTAGTGGGAGTCCTTATCGGATAATAACTCCCACGTAATCCCAGCTATTGGTAAAATACCGAAATTGCCCCCTATCTCTAATTCGAATAATAAACACTTTATTATTTCCAGAAAAACAAATGTCAGATACAATGAACCTAGACACATTCTAGATTCATTGAATCTGGACATGAAGCTTGTTAGCTCGTCTATGCGTGTGACCCTGTAGGTTCATATCACAATGGCAATGAAAACACACTTAGTAGTAGTGTGAGTTCATAAGTCACAAGCTGCCCCTAGCAGGACATTGTGACTACCCAAGGTGAATGAATTTACAACGGAACCTATTGTCAATCCACTATTTAATCCCTTTGTCTCGCGATATCCTAATTAAGCATAAGGCATGGTGGTCGCCACCCTTATTAAGCTTAATTGTGTTTATGCTCGATCTCCGTGTAGATCTGCTTTGACAAATAGCATTTGATAACAACTTTATCAAATACGCTTTGAGCACGGCCATGCATTTAAACAGTCTTTCCCTATCGAGGGGCCCATGGATATCTCTCTCAATAATAGAGAGGGACAAATTCCTTACAATGTCTCTCACATTCAAGCTATGATAGGACACTACATCCGATCATCGGTCGTATTGATTACTCTGCTACAAGTAACGTCCCGATCGAGTCAAAACGTGGCTCCATTCATACTAGAATCAATGAAGACATAAGGTCTAAGGATTCTAAAATAGTATTGACGAAGTAATACTTATGACTTAAAACCATGAAGTATTACTTCTCAAACGGATCACGTCCCAATACAATGTATCCCTATATATTGCATCTATGATGTGATTTGTATCCATTACACATGATCAGTAAAACAAGATCATCAATCAACAATCATACTAGTTTTATTTCATAGTAAATAAGTATTACATAAAACTAGGGACTTCTAGAATAGCAATTACATAAGCTAATGAGTTTTACTATCAAATCACACATTTGATAATCAAAAGCGTAATTAACTATTCAATTAAATGCTCAAAAGATAACAAAACGCACAACATGTGCTAATGGTCCTAGGGCACTACTAACACCCTCTCACTGTCTGAGTGCCATGTCATGTACCTTGCAGTTTTCTCAGATGCATACAATCTTTGTAATCTTGGAGTAATCGGAAAATAATACATCTTTTTGCAAGCAAACTCTTTTAATCGTGTATTTTTTGATTTCTTTTTCTTAATGTATCTAGCATGGCCACAAAACTTGCATTCTCTACTCTCAACATCATCTTTCCAATACAACATACAACCGTTAACACAAACATCAATCTTTTGCACCGGTAATCCAAGGCCTTTAACCAATTTCTTCATTTTGTAAAAGTCGTCTAAAGCATTATTATTTGGAGGAAGTGCCTCTTTCATCAACTGCGCAAATTTATTTATTGTAGTTTCAGATAAGTTATCTTCGGACTTAATTCTCAACATCCTGGCAGTCATTGAAAGCTGTGAATGGTTTGTAAAACCATTGTACAGTGGGCTATCAACAGCTTTCAACATGTCATATAATTTTTGTGCCTCCGGGATTGGGAGGTTCTTCCACGTCCCTATTTTTGCTCGCCCATTAAAACTTGGTCCCGCAGCATCAATAATCATATCTCGATAATTGTTCGGTATCGTGTATCTTTTATAATTATCCATTTCATGAACAAACGGGATTTGAGGCATGGGAATGAATGCCTCACCATGACATGTCCAATTATAATAGTTTGACACGAATCCGTTCATAACAAGGTGATACTTCACAGTATCAAGCATATGAAAATACTTATTCCTACAAACCCCACAAGGACACCTAATCCCATCTATTTGTACATTAGCGGGATCTAACTAATCACGAAAGCCACAAATTGTTTCAATCCCGCTATAAATTCTTGACTATGATGAGGTCCACTATTCGAATCCATATAAATCCAACTACGGTCTTCCATTACAAACACAATGTTTGCGTATACAAAGACTTAATAATTAAATGCATATTAACTTTGAATGTTATTTTGATGATTTGTCACCCTTATTTCAAAGTAATTATTAACGTGTGATAATGGCATCTTGTCTACTATTTTAAATGAAATTTTGTCAACTATTTCGATTATTTTCAACATTAGGTTGTTTGTTTGTTGCAATATAATACAAAGATATAAAATAATGAGAGATAATACAAAGACATAAAATCATGGGAGATAATACAAAGAAAAAAATGATGGGAGATATAATACAAAGAAATAAAATCATGGGAGATAATACAAAGAAATAAAATCATTGGGATAATACAAAGAAGCATAAAATTTTGCCACTTTCATATCATCATTTAATATGCAAAAAATAAATGGTATGTTGTAAACCTAATAAAAGGTAAATTGCCCTAAAATTTGATTCTTTGTGAACAATTCTCACCAAATACCCAACTGAAATTGGAGGTGTTGGGGAAGTCTTGCGGATGCCGGAGGTGGTGGCGCCGTCTTGGAGTTGCCGGAGTTGGTGGTGATGGGAGGAGGGTGGAGTTTCAAGGTAGATTTTGGAATAAATCACTAGAGAGATGGTGGTAGAGTTAGAAATCGCGGCTGCAGAATATGTAAAGGGAGGGTTGAAAATAAAGATCCCACTCACTGGAAAGACGACGTCGTTTCGGCATTTAAAGGTAGCGACCGAATAGTGATCGAATATGGCAGTCTGGTCGCTATTCGGTCGCCCACAAGAGAGTTTGAACACTTGTAAATTTTTGAAAATAAAGATCCCACTCACTGGAAAGACGACGCCGTTTCGGCATGAAAAAGGTAGCGACTAAATAGCGACCGAATATGGCAGTCCGGCCGCTATTCGGTCGCCCACAAGAGAGTTTGAACACTTGTAAATTTTTGAAAATAAAGATCCCGCGCACTGGACAAGACGAAGCCGTTTCGGCATTTAAAGGTAGCGACCACCTTGTTCGGATCATCCGAGCTTTCCTCGGATCGACCGAACCGAAACAGAGAGTTGAAGATTTTGGTCGGATTAGCCGAGGTCCCAGTTCGGTCGACCTAAGCATAATCGGTCGCTATTCGTTCGCCCAAAGGAAAGTCTGAACACTTAATAATTTTCGAAAATAAAGATCCCACGCACTGGACAGGGCGACGCCGTTTCGGCATGACGTATAACGACCGAATAGTGACCGCCCTGGTATATTCGGTCGCTCAGAAGAAAATCTGAACACTTTCAAATTTTTGAAAATAAAGATCCAACGCACTGGACAAGACGACGCCGTTTCGGCATGTAACATTAGCGACCGAATAGCGACCCTTTAGGCATATTTGGTCGCTATTATTTTCCCGGATTCCGTTTTTTATAATATTGCGATGTTTTTAAAGATATATAGTAACCTTTTGCCTATTTTATTTCATCATTAATGTGCATTTATTAAAAATTTAGTTACACTACTTAATAATTCACGTAAATGTCAACACAAATGTTTTACTTGAATTGTTCTGCTTCAGGTCTATACAGGTATTTTGTCAAAAGGTATAAGTATACTTGTTTCACTATTCAGGTTAATGTGTACATATGTATAAGTATACGTTTTACTTGTTTCACTATTCAGGTTTTTATATATCTGTAAAAACCTTGCTATTTTATAAAAAAATGGAATCTGGGAGAATTTACTGACCGAAGTACGACCGGTATATATCCGTTACTGTACATAGCGACGAAATAGAGACGGAAAAGAATGTGTCAGTCGCCATTCGGTCGCAATTAATCCTCGATCTAAATCCGTCGCTACTACGTCGCTAAACCCTAACCCTAAACCCTAAGACGGTCGCTATTCGGTCGCCCGTCGGTCGGTATGAAGCCAATTTTTCGATGAGCGAGCAGTGGTAACTATATAACGGAACCCCCCGCATCGAAAAAAAATCAGCTATCTTCCATTCAAAACAAAACATAAACCAATCAGCTCTCTTCCATTTCAACAGAAAACATAAGCAAAAATGTAAATTCCAAAATAATCACAAAACTTAACTTAAAAAAAAAGCATTAAAAGCTAACAATAGTTACAAATTTATACAAAATTAACTAAATAGTCTATTGACTCCCCAAAACATCATCGACAGTTAAAGGGTCATCGTCATAGTCTGATTCTAACTCATCGTCTAAGATGCTACTCAATTTGCCCTCTATCTCAGTGGCACTTAATACAACCTGGTCCCTATTTGTTAAAATTTCAGCTAACATACTAGCTAGACCATTGTTTCTCTTCTTTTCCCTCATCTGGAATTCTCTTTTTTGGTCGGCTAGTTGTTTCTTAAAATCTTCTTCCATTTCGCTCCGCATTTGGACCATGTCTGACTGCGACACCGCCTGACTGCCTCGCTTCATTGTCTTTACCACATCACTAAAGGAACCGAGTCCTTGGACATGGCCCTTTCTTAGCCCACCCGCAGCCTCATCAGACAACTCAATCTGCGTCGGCAAATCCGGAGGAGGCAGTCCGGCTTGAGTTGCTTTGTTGGCGGCATCGTCATAAACCTCGTGGAACACCCGCTGTCCAAAAAATTGTCATTAGGATATTACATTAAATAACTAATATCAAAAAAGGAAAAACGGTAATTAAATACTTACAGACAACTCTCTAGAATCCACATCAACCCATTTGCCTTTCTTTGGCCCGAGATGGTGTTGATGAACATGATCGTAACTGGCCGAGAATGGGATTGCATGTCCGGCCTCCTTTTCCTGTTAAACAAATTCATTAAATACGAACAAAAAACACATACAATATAAGAATACGTAAATTAACAAAGATGCCGTACTAGTCTCATGTGGTGCTCAATGTGACTGAGCGAACCTCCCGTGTGCTTCATCGGGCCTTTTCCACTCCTCCATTCTTTCCGATTTTTTGCTGCTTGTGCCGACTTGGCTTTAAATTCGGGAGTCTTCCAGTACTCTTCAAGTCGCGCCCAATCCGTCTCAGAAACCCATTTCGGTTTCTTATTTTTTTTTCCGAGCGTCGCTCATAAGGCCGCTAAGTCTCCTCGTCAGTATGGTACGCCAACTTGTCTTGACGCCATCCTCATGCTCAGGAGCCCAGCGATACTTTTTCTGCAATTTGAAATAATGTTAGATAACTAAATTCGAATACTTCTAAATTTAAAGACTTCTAAATCAAAAGATTTCTAAATTCAAACTTATTTTCTAATTTACTTACCTTGAACTCGTCCCCACCACAATTTTTTCTTCTTCCCTGGGAACATCCTTGATGGTGCTATATGCCCCCTTGAAACGATCTTGAAAAAATTGTAGTAATTGCAGTGAACACTGGATGCCAACTCGAAACTATAATAGCAAACAAAAAATTTGATTAATTACTATAATGACGACAAGTAGTATAATTAGCTTAAAGGAAATAAATTAGTTACTTACGTGCTGAGGGTAGGTCGCAGGAGAATACGCGTATCTCATCGTAGACGCAACGCCGCTTGAATCGACAGCCCGGGCCGTGGGGACAGTCGATCGGTGAGTCGCCGATCCTCGCTACGGCGTAGACTCAATCGCGTGTCTTGCCGCAAACGCATCCCGAGATGTCCGTGCATCATCGACTCGTGATGGAGGTGTCGTAACGGGCACGAGAGCGAGATCGCGGTGTCTCCACCAAATCCGGTGATGAACCAGCTGGGAGGTGGAAGCCGGAGCGGGGACGTGGGTCTGGCGAACCAAATGGTAAGGCTACTCGTATACCTTTCCTTGGCGGCATCTCTGAAATACACGGAAAGAATAAAAACTTATGTGTTATAATATTAATATTAATACATAATTGGTCATAAGATCTATGATATGATATGGCTAATTCTATACCACGAGGAATGACTAGAAGTAAATAAAAATCCTTTAAAATCGCTCAAGTTGACAATCGCTCAAGTTGGATAAATCCAAACAAAATAAAGTCAACCTGATTTTATGTGAGAGTGAGTTATAATCGAACTTGTATGAAAAAAGGGCACATCATTTTGATAACGGCGCACACTTTCAATGCGATCTTTTGAAAAAAGGGCAAAAAGGCAAGAATCATAAGTAAGCAAAATATGTACTGTATACCAAAAAATCAGAGTAATTCAGGCAGTGACATGGGATAAGGGAGATGAAGTTCAAAAATCAGAGTAATGTACTGTAAACCAAAAATCAGTGTAATGTACTGTAATCCAAAAATCACTAGATCGATGAGTGAATCGAACTCAAAGGTTATATAAGAAGGAAGTTAAAAGCAAAGTCTTAACAAACAAGTGGAGCAAAGCAGATCAAAGTTGTCAAACATATATTTCATATTTGCAGAAAACATCTTGAAGAACAAGAACAGGCATTTGATCAATCTTTTTCCGAAGAAATAGGGTTTTCAAATATGATAGGAAAGTATCAGCTAGGAAGAACAATCGGAGAAGGAACTTTCGCGAAGGTTAAATTAGCGAAGAACATCAAGAATGGACAGTATGTAGCTATAAAAATTATAGACAAGCATTGATTGATCTTGAATTTCAGGTTAGAGAAACAAAGACAAAAATGTACATTGTAATGGAATATGTAACAGGAGGGCCACTTTCAGACAAGCTGGTGAGATTTTAAGAAATACTAAACTATATACAATAAATCATGGTTATATTGTATTGAAATCTAAAATTTAAATTCCTATATGTTCGTATTTTTCAGTCATATTGGACTAAGTTAAGTGAAAGAGATGCAAGAAAACAATTTCAGCTACTAATTGATGCTATAGATCACTGCCACATCTGAAAAAGTCAGTATATTTTACTATATCGAGAAACAAGAAGTTAATGTTACATAATTGGCTATTTATAATAAAAGGTGCAATCCTAGTTGGATCGACGTTAGCGTGGAACTGTATTCAGTATTTCAAAAAAATTAGTAATAGAAGAATACACAGAAACCCATCAGATCTCAGCAACAATAACAAAAACCCATCAACAAAATACCACAAAGAATCAGAAACATCAAAGAAAAAATGCAGTAAAAATCAGAAACAGAGAGAAAGAACCATTGAAAACATACCATCTTCAATTGCAGCAGCAGTTGAGAAAATTACAAGAACAGCAAATAAGAAACCACATTTGCCTCCTTTTGCAAGAATTCATCTAAATACCATGAATACTATTGCAAGAATTCATATATTTCTTGATAAAAACTAAATCTTCTACTCTGTTTTCTATAAAAATGCAGAATTTATCCCTCTAAAAATCTAGAACCAAGAGTTGCCAATCAAAAGCAGAAGAATCAAACAAAATCCATAAAAAAAAAAATTCCTAGCATTTTCGGAATGGATAGCAGCAACATGATATCAAAAAGAAAGATTGGTCAGAAAATTAAGGATCAGGAAATAAATATACAATATCATTGAAATAAATATACAATATTATCGAAAATACAAAAATCCCCCCAAATAAACTGAAAAAATAAAGAACAGAAATTAATAATTTCAGGGAAAAAATTAAAAAGGAAGGAAAACTTACTGAAATGGCGTTGGAAATGGAATTGAGAGGAAGAAGCAAAAAAAAATCACTCCAATGGGTCTTTGTTTCGGTTGTCTCAGAGCAGCTTCAGAAGTGGTCTTTGGTGAGTTTGAAAGAAATGGGGAGTGGAGGGGGAAGGCGGCAAGGTGGCGTCGAAGATGGAGGTGAATGGTGGTGAGGCGTCGAAGATGGAGGCGATGGTGGTGAGGCGGCAAACCGACAAGAGAACTTCGACTGAATAGCGACGAGGGTTTCAAAATTTTACTTATATTTTTTTTGAGAAATTCAACACTGAAACGGCGTCGTTTTGTTAAATATTCTACGGTCGTTAACTATTCCGTCGGTATTCGGTCGTTAACTATTCTGTCGGTATTCGGTCGTTACAGGTGAACAAAACGACGTCGTTTTTATTAATTTTAAACCTTAATTTTTGTAAAGAAATAAAACACCAAAACGACGTCGTTTTGGTGTCGCTATGTATTCCGTCGGTAAACGGTCGTTAACTTCCGTCGGTAGTCGGTCGTTAAAGGTGAACAAAACGATGTCGTTTTTATTAATTTTAAACTTTAATTTTTTTAAAGAAATAAAACATCAAAACGACGTCGTTTTGATGCCGTTATGTATTCCGTCGGTAAACGGTCGTTAACTTCCGTCGGTAGTCGGTCGTTAAAGGTGAACAAAACGACGTCATTTTTATTAATTTTAAACTTTAATTTTTTTAAAGAAATAAAACACCAAAACGACGTCGTTTTGATGCCGTTATGTATTCCGTCGGTAAACGGTCGTTAACTTCCGTCGGTAGTCGGTCGTTAAAGGTGAACAAAACGACGTCGTTTTAATTTGGTCAACGAGACTAAGATTTCCGACTAAGTAGCGACGGATTAGCGACCGTAACTTTTTCGGTTTCCATTCGGTCGGTATTCGGTCGTTATTGGAGTGACCATAAATATCGGTCGCTAATTTCGGTCGCTATTTAACTGTTTTCTTGTAGTGGTAAGTCTGGCCTTATACTTGTCAATTGAACCATCAGGTTTCAATTTCCTTCTAAAGACCCATTTGTATCCTAAGGTTTTACAACCCGGTGGGAGGTCCACTAACTCCCATGTATGATTCTGCAAAATAGAATCAATTTCATTTCTTATGGCTTCCTTCCAAAATGGTCCTTCAGAAGAACTCACATCTTCAGCATAAGTTAGTGGTTCTTTTTCCAATAAGTAAGTCATAAAGTCATCACCAAATGATTTTTCGACTCTAACTCTTTTGCTACGTCGTGGTTCAACTTCTTCAACTATAAGTCGATCAATAGTTCGTTTTGTTGACCTAGAACCTTCATTGCTCGTACAAGGAAATTCATTTTAAAAAAAATGATGCATTCCTTGATTCCATTATGGTGTTTTTGTGAATGTCTTCATTCTTTGAATCATGCACAAGAAACCGGTACACAGTACTATTTAGAGCATAGCCTACAAAGATACAATCCACAGTTTTAGGACCTATCTTTACCATCTTAGGCGTTTGCACTGCTACCTTGGCGAGACACCCCCACACTCGCAAGTGTTTGTACGGAGGTCTCTTGCCTGTCCATAACTCAAATGGAGTTTTATCCTTTTCCTTCCGGGGTACCCTATTCAAAAGGTAATTGATAGACAAGATGGCTTCACCCCACATATTTGAAGGTAATCCTGAACTTATCAACATTGCATTCATCATTTCCTTCAATGTTCGATTTTTAAGTTCAGCTACTCCATTAGATTGAGGAGAATAAAGTGCAGTTTTTCATGAATAAGTCCATGTTTTTAACATAAGTCGCCGATAGGCACCTCGTACTTGCCACCTCTATCACTCCTTAATCTTTTGATCTTTTTATCAAGTTGTTTTTCAACTTCAACTTTGAAGAGAACAAATTTCTCTAAAGCTTCATCTATGCTTTTTAGCAAATACACATAGCAATATTTCGTGCTATCATCAATAAAAGTAATAAAATACTTATTTCCTCATCGCGTTTGAACTGATTTCAAATCACATACATCACTATGAATTAATTCTAGTGGTTCAGTGCTTCTTTCTATTGAGTGGAACGAAGACTTTGCTAATTTTGCTTCAACGCAAATTTCACACTTATCACTCAAGTTGATTTGGAATGTAGGTATATGGTCCATTTTAATTAATCGTCGCAACGAATTATAATGAACATGACCAAGTCGTTTATGCCATAAATCTGAATACTCAAGCAAGTAAACATAAGAGGTATCTTTATTGATAATCGTAATTACATTCAATTTAAACAACCCATTGGTTGCGTACCCCTTTCCTACAAACATTTCAGCTTTACTCAAAGTAAGATTATCTTATTCAAGCACCATGCGAAAGCCATTCTTGTTTAACAAGAATCCAGGTACAAGGTTCTTTCGAATCTCTGGCACATATAACACGTCTCTCAGTGTTAATATCTTGCTACAAGTCATCTTCAAAAGAACATTCCCTTGCCCTTAGACCGTAGTCGTGGCAGAGTTTCCCATTAAGATATTTTCCCCTTCAACAGATTCAAAGGTGGAAAATTGGTCTTTATTGGTGCACACATGTCTAGTAGCACCATTGTCAACGCACCACTCTTTAGGGTTTGACCCGACCAAATTTAGTTCGGAGATCATAGCAACTAGGCTCATGTCCTCCAACTCTTTGGCCATGTGACTCATCACGTTGGTCTCATTATTCTTTTCCGGTGACTTACAATCAGTAGACTTATGGCCTAGTTTGCCACAGTTGAAGCATTTCCCTTTGAATTTGTATTTCTGCTTCGAGACACCACCACTTGTCCCGTGCTTCCCTTTGGACGCATAGCTCTTGCCCTTGCTTTTGTAACCTTGGCCTCTGCCGTGCTCCATAACATTGACTTTAGCTTGCATAGAATTTATTATCTTGCGCTCAGAGATCCGGTTGTCCTCTTCAATTCGAAGTCTGACAATGAGATCCTCTAAGGACATTTCCTTGCGCTTGTGCTTGAGATAGTTCTTGAAATCTTTCCAACCCGAAGGCAATTTCTCTATCACAGCAGCTACTTGAAAAGTCTCACTCAACATCATCCCCTCAGCATGGATGTCATGCATAATTACTTGAAGTTCTTGCACTTGACTTATCACAGCCTTGGAATCCACCATAATATAATCAAGGAAACACCCAACTACAAATTTCTTTGTGTCAGCATCTTTCGTTTTATATTTAAGGTCAAGAGATTCCCACAATTCTTTAGCCGTATTGTATGCATTGTACACATTATATAAAGTGTCATTTAAACCGTTCAGAATATAATTCTTACAAAGATATTCAGAATGTTTCCATGCTTCAACAGCCATCAGTGTTGGTGCATCAACTTCCCCTTCAAGTATCTTGGGAGCATCTTAATTCAAGCACTTAGCCAAACCCAAAGTTGTTAAGTAAAACATCATCTTTTGCTGCCATCTCTTAAAGTTCACACCATTGAACTTCTCTGGTTTCTCCCTATGACTTGCTGGAACAGTAGGGAGCATTGTATTCACAGGCGGAGTAGTAATTGCAGCAGCACTGTTAGAAGAATCAAGGCCAGTAGTTTGAATTTCAGTTGCAATGATGATTACAGAATATAATCTGTTTTATGATTGTTGGCAATAATTGGATATAACCGGTATAACAACTGAAATATACAAACTCAACAATAGTTAGTGAACGGATGTTTACAGAAAACTGATGATAAGCAATGAACAACAGTTGACTAGTAAAAAACAGGTGTTCTCAGAAAGAGAACATGTGTTCTCAGAAGAAGAACATGTGTTCGCTAATGGAAAACTGAACCGAGGCTTGTGTTCGACACAATTTCCTATAAACAGATTCGCTTCCTCCCGGATAAATGCTGGAGTTTCATGAAGTGTATATCTCCCAGGATACAACAGCAACGTAGAACTTGTTTGCACAAAACAGCTCCACCGGCGAACTAGAACTAGGACTTGTTGATGAACACCAAAAGTTTTACAAAGAGAGTGTTTTTAGAGAGCTTCTGAAAAATAAGTAGTATTTTCAAAGTAAGAGAGATTATGTGTTTAGAATCATTGGAAAGAGCTTCTATATATAGGCTCATAGGAGTAAGTAGATACATTTAGAGAATCTAAACGAGGAACTTGTTGAACGGCGACCGTTTTTTTCTCGCCTAAAATTTAGGAGCCGATCATCAAGTTTTTTCCAGTTTCTTGCGGCTGCCATGGCTGCCGGGCAACCGGCCGCTACGGCTCCCGCCTCCGTGCCTACTCCATGGAAGGAAAACAGTTTAGCAGAATTATTGTCGGCTCCTCAGACTGCTTCGATCAAGCTTCCAATTACACAATTGGAGGTTTTCAAAGGGGAACCACATCCTATCATCCCGACGGATGAAATTGGTGTTTTGATACACCCATGGTGTTTTTCTTGGGTGGGGAAGTTCCACAAATATGCCCCAAATCTTGAATCTTTACGGAAATCCTTTCATAAAATTGGATTTAAAGGTAATTTCTGGATTGGAAGGATGGATACATGCCATGTTTTGATTCGATTCGACCTTGAAGAAGATTATTGCCGCCTTTGGCGGCAAGGCTTATGGAATTTCTTTGGAATTACAATACGGGTTTTCAAATGGACCTACGATTTTAATGTCAATGAAGAACCATCCATTGTCCCTATTTGGATTGGATTCGAAGGGTTACCTGTTCATTTTTATAACAAATCCAAGCTTTTCTCCCTCGCTAGGGCGGTCGGGCACCCCCGTGCCTTAGACGTCCCTACCGCTGCCTCTTCACGTCCCGGTATTGCCAAGGTATGTGTGGAGGTCGATTTATTATCAACTTTGCCTAAGAGAATTCGGATTACCCATGCTCATACCGGTAAGGGTTATTGGCAATCGATTGTTTATGATGATTTTCCAGAATATTGCTTGGGATGTATGCGAATTGGGCACAATATCCAACATTGAAGGAAATCTAATCAGTCGGAATTCAAACCCGCACCGGCTGTTAAATTGGGTCTGCCTCAGATCGGAAAGGTGATGCCTTTGAATAAGGGCAAACAGACACAGATTTATGAGCCTCCCAAGGTGTTGAAATCGGGTATAACAGTTACTCATCCTTCCAACAATCAGTGGATTAAGATTGGACAGAGGCAAGAACCGGGCCCGTCCGGAATCAAGGTGGTGACTGATGCAACTGGACAACCGACAGGGGCTGTTCTCTAGGAACAGGGGAATTCGGAAACAGGGGACATGACTGGAGCTGATGTTAGCTTCACGGCTGTAACAGACCCAGCTGTAGTCGGAAAGGCAGTGGCCGGACAGTCAGAACCAGTGTTGATTAACCCCATTATTGACGATGTGGTTTTGAGTCCTCGGGGTGTAGATGACATCAAAGTTGGATGCGACAAATCTCCTTTCCATAACCCCCGTTTCACTAATTCTAATGGGGGACCTCGCCAACCGGCCAAGCCACGGCTGGAGATTCTGGCGGATCTATGAGCCTTTGCCAAAGCTATGCCGATATATCGGACTACACCAGCACGGACCCCTGATATTCTAGTCTCGGAAAGGGTTGACTTGGAGGTTTTGTCGACTTTAATTATCCCGGAGCAGGGACTACCCTCGTCGGTTGATTTGGTGGCTATGGGAAACTCGGGAGCTGCAATAGTCCCGAGTATAGAAGACCCGAATCAGATACCTGAAGTTGAAGTGGGAACTGAAAAGGAAGACGAAGGCCCGGAGTACCCGGATGAGCTTGAACGATTACCTGGCGTTTAAGAGGGTGAACTTTCGACTCTACCCGGATCAATGGATGACAATGTGTTTTCGGATCATGAAAACTTGATGGAAAAATGTATCCCCCCCCCTCTATTGCAATTTCCAATTTATCTGTGAACATCCCGGTTAAAAAGAAAAAGAAAGGGAACCCACCGGCTCTACTCCCTTTGAGGCGATCCCCCCGTTTTACGGGTTCGTCTGTTTAATCTTTGCTTATACTTGTCTATTCCTCGGTTTTTTTTAATGAATTACATTATATGGAATATTCGGGGAATTGCTAATGAGAGTACAATATCTAATATCCGCTAGTTTAAACGTGGGCACCATTTACATTTTATTGTGTTGTTGGAACCAATGGTTGGTTTATCTGAATTACCCATGTATACTCGTCGTTTGGTTTTCGATTCAAGTTTCGGTAATTGCTCTAGTAAAATTTGGGTGTTGTGGGATGATTTGGTAAATATGGTGATTGTCCGAGACTTAGAACAAGTTATTCACTGCCAGGTCAACATATTTTCTGCCTCCCCTGTGTATTGTTCGTTTCTATATGCTAAATGTTCATATGTTCAACGTAGAGATTTATGGAATGAGCTTCGGCAGTTTCATTCGCAGTATGATCAGCCCTGGTCTATCGGTGGTGATTTTAATGTTGTTATGCGTGTTGGTGAAAGTCAGGGGTCTGTTCCGGCTTTACTTCCTATAACTGAATTTAGGGAGGCAATCCAAGACTGTGGGCTATTGGAAATTCCTGTTTCGGGGAGTCCTTATACTTGGTGCAGGGGAGGGACCCGTCCTTTGCTCCATAAATTAGATCGCTGTTTAGTCTCCAATGCATGTAATGCTACTTTTCAATCCAACATGGGGACTCATCTGCCACGGACAATTTCTGATCATTATGCACTTCTCATGAATGTCCGATTAACCACTGATAGAGGCAGCTCTACTTTCCGTTTTCAAGATATGTGGGTAAGGCATAATACTTTTATGGATGTTGTTCGGAACTCATGGTCTGCTGATATGTCTGGTTCAGGTTTGGTGATTTTGCAGGCAAAGTTGAAACGTCTAAAACAGATTTTGGGTACGTGGAATAGAGACACTTTTGGAAATATCCATACTACGGTGAAAGCTTCTGAATTGGAGGTAATTCGGCAAGAGGAACTACATGATCTAGGGCCAACACCTCAACTAAATGCCAATTTAACTGAGGCGAGATCGAAGCATGCCTGCAATCTCGAATTGGAAGAAATGTATTGGAGGCAAAAGTCTCGGCAAAAATGGTTAAAGGATGGGGATGCTAATACTAGTTACTTTCATTCTTTTTGCAGAAACAAACAACGAAGGCTCATTATTAACAAAATAACATCTCCGGATGCAACTATCCACAATAGGCCTTCGGCTATTGGTCTGGCAGCCGCGGAATATTATGAGACTCTTTTTGCTTTTGATGCAGGCCCACAACCTGATCCTCAGTTACCTGCTATGGTATCGCGGATGATAACTGATGCGGATAATATTTGTTTGGATTCTTTGCCAAGTGGATTGGAGGTCAAGGAGATAGTTTTTAATTTGAGTCCCGCTAGTGCAGCTGGTCCGGATGGTTATACCGGCAGATTCTTCCAGAGTTGTTGGGACATTGTTGCTGCTGATGTGATTCAGGCAGTGCAAAATTTTTGGGCAGGATTACCATTACCCGGAGTTGTGTCGAGTTCTCTCCTTGTTCTCATTCCGAAGACTGATAATCCTAAGAATTTTGGTGAGTTTCGACCCATTTCTTTATGTACGTTTTCCAGTAAGATCATTTCAAAGGTAATAGCTAATCGCTTATCTAAGTTACTTGATAAAATGTTGAGCAATAATCAATCGGGTTTTATCAAGGGGCGGGTCATTTCAGACAACATACTTTTAGCTATGGAATTGGCAAATTCATTAAATAAAAAGGTCCGAGGTAGGAACATGATCATTAAACTGGATATGATGAAAGCTTTTGATAGACTTTCTCACGAATTTATTTTGGCGGTGCTCAAACAATTCGGCTTCAGTCCTCATTTTATTCACCTGATTCGCAATTTATTGAATAATAATTGGTTCTCGACTCTTATTAATGGCATACCATATGGTGATTTCCGCTCTGGTAGAGGGGTAAAGCAAGGCGATCCCTTGTCTCCTATGCTTTTCGTCATTGCAGCTGATGTCTTTTCTAGGTGGTTGGACAAACTAATCAGCTCTGGATGTATTGGAAGGTATTTAGTTCCTCGGTCGTCTACATTGATTTCTCATTTGTCTTATGCCGATGATATGGTTATTTTCTTGAATGGGGCTAAACGGGGACTTCAAGCTTTGATCCCATTTCTCAAACAATATTAAAAGGGCTCGGGTCAGTGAATTAATGATGGCAAATGTTCTTTCTATGTGTATGACAGAATGCAGTCTAGACAGTTGGAAATGATAGTCAGGGTCACTGGATTTGCTCGCGGGACTTTCCCCATGATATATCTTGGTTGCCCGGTTTTCCCTGGTAGGAAAAATGTGGTTTTCTATTCTTCCATTATGGATAAAATTGTTTTCCGGCTCGCAGGGTGGCAAAAGAAATTTCTTGGGTTGGGTGGCCGGCTCACATTGATTCATTATGTATTGTTATCCATGCACATGCATATTCTTGCTGTTTCGTGTCCGCCGAAACAGGTATTGGCTGATATGGAGAGGATTTTCGCTAATTTCTTATGGGGGGAAACGGAATTTGGAGACAGAAGACACTGGATGTCTTGGCAGCGGTTATGTAGACATACATCACAAAATGGTTTGGGGATCCATACTCTTGATACATATCAAACTGCTTATTCACATAAATTATGGTGGCGTTTCAGGACTACAGACTCTTCATGACAGAATTTATGTTTGATAAATACTGCCAAGCAGCCGCTCATCCTATTCTTGTCATTCCGCAGCCAATGGATTCGCCAGTTTGGAGGCGAATGCTTAGTGTTCGTGATTCCACGGAAGCCAATATGCGATTGCTTATTCGCGATGGAAGATCATTTTTCTGGTATGATGATTTTACTTTTCAAGGCCGGTTGCATGCTATATTTGCGGCTGATGAGGATAATTCGCGGATTCGTGATCATTTGGATGCTGATGGATGGCGGGATTCGGCTCATCGTTGTTTACCTTTACATCTTATACAGGCCCTTCCCCGTATTGGCTTCTGTCCACTGGGGTCGACCGAAAGCTCATGCGGTCACTTGGCGGGGTTTTTTGAACCCGGTTATATTAAATACAGACAGTGCTTCCAGGGGTAATCCAGGTATTTCCGGTGCGGGTGGTATTTTGCGAACTTCTATAGGTAATTTCCTCTGTGCTTTCTCTACATATCTTGGTACTTCTTTTACTAATTCGGTGGCTGAACTTGAAGCAATTTTCCGCCACAATTACCCAAACATGGAAATGATGAATGATGAAGAGAAACCAGATGAAAGAGAAATGGATTTGTTCGAGATTGCCCGACAACATGGCCATATTTTCTGAATGATTTAATTTTGTTTTGTTTAATTTCAACTTGGGAACAATTATATACTTAGGTTAAGTGAAAATTGGGAACTTTTTTTCTTTCTTTGAATAATTTTTAATTTTTAAACTATTAAATTGGCTGATGGACAGCCAAGAATGTTATAGTATTGAATGTTTGAAGCTCTATGTTGATATATATATATATATATTGCATGTCTATAATGTCTTTCTTCTATTTATCTTCCAACTAGAAGTTCGTTACAGAATATTAAAAATCGTGTATTGTTTATGGTTTACTTAATCTACAATCCTTGTTTGTTAATTACTCATGATGTCGTATGTTGTGCATATCGACCTGGTGTAGTGAGAATAGTATAGAAACCAATGAAAGTAACTGTTTACTTTGCAATAGATACTATTTTTGTTTTTCTTTTTATTAGAAAATAATTATTTTATTTTTTAAACTTATAGTGCTTACATATTTTATAAAAAAATTAAATGCAATAATAAAAGAGAGACGCAAAAATATATTTGCAATGAGCCGAAATTAGAGACAAAATTAGTGATTCTCCAGCCGAACTCAGTACATTCACATATAAGCAATTCTGGACAACACCAAACATTACACTTTGAAGTCGGGTAGATGCTTAAACTGAGATAATAAAAAATGCAGTACCTATATAAGTACACAAAAGAATACAAGACAAAAAGAAAACAAAAATAACTGAAATTTCAAGCATCATACCTAGGGCAGGAGGCATTATCAGTACCTAAAGATGAAGTCGAAATAGGTAGCTCGGCACAACAAGACTCGAAAAGATAGCAAAGGGAAATGATGTAAAACCAAGCAGGTTTGTGATCTAGTGAATGAATCCCTGGCCCTTGTTTAAGTTATAAAAATAATGCTGCAGATCAAAGATCACACGGTAACCAGTCATAATGTTTTCTGGAAAATGATTAACAAATTACTTCATCAAGAAGAATTTCTAAGTTGAGGAAAACAGTAAATGAAAACAAAAAACAAAAAACAACATAAATAAGTAAACCCTAACTGCAACTTACGTCCAATGATGTTAACATCGCCGCTTTTAATAACACCCAAACAAAATATAGGTCCATTTCCCTGTAGAATATGATTGTTAATTATTACATGTAAATGCAAGAAAAACTCTGATTAGTCGAAACCTCGAAAAGTTGTACCTTAACACCAAATATTTCAATTGGCCTAGTAACAAAGAACTGGTCTCCGCCTTTCATTGTCAAAATCAATGTCGGAGCCTCAAAACTTGTTTGGGTTGGACTGCACCAAAAGAAAGATTCAGGCACTCGAAGGTTCCTGAACGAAAACCATATGCTATGAAAGAAAAAAGAGGAAATAACTGTTTTCGACAATGAAATGACCTTAATTGATAGCAGTATTATAATGGAATATTGGAATAAGATTGATGACGCGGCTCTTGCAAAATAGATAAATAACAACTTACATTTTTGGTTATAACCGAGTAAGCATGGCCATTCACGTATGTAAATGAGGTAATAGTATAAAAAATAGCGTCAAAATCAACACTGCTGACATTTTCTCCAATAGCTACTTGTCTTACGCTGATGTTATAAGTTGTGCTGATCGAAGAAGAACAAATGAACGAGTCCATCAAATTGAGTAAAATTTGCGTCCATGTACATAGTTTAAAGTGATCACTTACTACGATTGGTGAAGATTGAATGGTGTTTCTCCTTGATCTGAGCTTCCTTTATATCCAAAAACATTTATTCCAATTAAAACTGGCCCAAAACACATGGAAAACGAATTTGCAGCGAGCCCTTTGCTTGCTAAAGTGCTGGGAACCGAGATATTATCCATTCCCAACCCGAACAGACCATTGGGAGCAGCACCGTTAAAAATTCCACCAGTTTGATCAATTCCACAGCTGAAACAGACGACTGAAAATAAATAACAGGAAGTACCAAAATGACACGAGCATATTATTCAAAGCTCAACGAAATAAACTCCCATGAAACAAGCATGAAGGACCAAATAGATAAAAGGTAATGGCAAGAACAGAAAACAAGAAAAGTGTATAAGATCATAAATACAGAGAGAACAACTATGTCAGAAAAACAGGGAATTTAAAGTTTTAGGTACCATAACAATACTTCAACCAAAAGGCTCTGATGCAACGCCAACCGCGTGGAGAAAGTCGAGGAAAAAGAAAAGAAATATAGATAGTCTTCATATGGAATAGATATTTTTTATTTTGGTAACCACGAGATGTTATATGCATGTTTTGAGATCGAGGAATTTCATTATAATATCATCATCTCCAGTATCCAAAAATATCCGTAACAGATGTAAAACGCTATGTAATTATACTGACCCTAATGTAACCGGTGCATCAACAACATTCTGCAGACCATCTTCTGTGGCCAAGTGCAAAACATCCTCTACCAAGACTCCTGTAGACGAAGTACCATTTGAAAGGTAATTAATTTGGTAAGCACAAGCATTACGTGAGGTTGAGCACGCGCCCCTTGCACCACATATCGTATTGTTGAAGGGAACCATCATGCTATTTGAAGATGTGTTGGGGCTGTATATGTTAAGATCTATTCGTTGTTTCAACAGAAAGGGAAACGGAAAACATAAGACAATGTACAATACACCGAAACTTCATCACCCATGAAAGAGAATCAAACTGGAAATGAAGTTAACAATTTACTAAAGATAAATTGAAAAATAGTAGACCTGCATAAATAACACTATATTTTAGATTTCAATAAACAAATTACAAGAACATACTTGTCCGGATCTCGTCACCATAGCACCAACACAACTACGACAATTGCAAGGCAACCAGAACAAGTCGCTTCCAGTGTCAAGTCGCCTCCAAACTCCCCTTCCTTGTCTGCATTTCAATGTAATTTTTATCCTCAAACAAAGTTAAGCAATCAACCAAGTGCGTAGCAAAAAGTGCGCGATAATTTCATGTAAACATAACACTACAAGAAAACAGGGAAACAGGGACGGCCGTTTCCATCGGTATTCGGTCGCTAAAATGATCTAGCGACCGAGTACCGACCGAACCACGTGGTCGTGTATTTTTCGTCGCTAAGCCATATAACAACCGAATACCGACCGGTAATTGGGCGACCAATAGTTGAGTCGCCATATAGCGACCGAACATAATATATTTGTTGACTTTTGACTTTGACTAATTAACTATCGATGGCCGACGAAAAAAGTAGCGACGGATTATTCAGTCGCCATATAGTGACGGAATACCAACCGCGGTTTACCGACGATTAACGATGGTATAATGAGTGTCTATATAACGACGGAATACCGACCATACAGTCAAACATAGTTGACTTTGAACTTGACTAATAACGACCGAATACAGACGGTTAATTAGCGACGATATATTCCCTCGGTAATTACCGACGGAATGGCGACTTATACGTGTTTATTTGACTTTGACTTTTAACCAATAGCAACCGAAAATCAGTCGTGAATTCGTCGCAAAATGTTTTTTAATTAAAAAAAATAAATCTGAAATATAATTAAATCCCTTTTATAAAAAACAGCAATACGAAACAGAAACAAATTAGAAAATCCCAAACAGCAATAGGAACCAAAAACAATATCAAAAAGATCCCAAATAGCAAACATAATCAATACAACCCAACAATAACATTACATAACCAATGATCTCACTAAAATCACAAGTTTACACTTCTTATTTACATTACAACACTCACAATCAAAGTGTACACATTGAATTACAACACTCACAATATCAAAAAGATCTACGAACCAAAAACAATATCAAAAAGATCTCAAATAGCAAACATAATCAATACAACCCAACAATAACATTACATAACCAATGATCTCACTAAAACCACAAGTTTACACTTCTTATTTACATTACAACACTCACAATCAAAGTGTACACATTGAATTACAACACTCACAATATCAAAAAGATCTACGAACCAAAAACAGTATCAAAAAGATCTCAAATAGCAAACATAATCAATACAACCCAACAATAACATTACATAACCAATGATCTCACTAAAACCACAAGTTTACATTTCTTATTTACATTACAACACTCACAATCATAGTGTACACTTTGAATTACAACACTCACAATCAAAGTGTACACTTTGAATTACAACACTCAAAATTAACACTTTAAATACGTCAATTAATTTATGGTAATAAAGTACTAAAAATAAAACAACAAATATTTCTCACCTTCAACATGTGGAATTTCAAAAAGCTAGTTGTGAATCGAGAAAGAGATTAATACTACGAGAAAAAATGGATTAATAAAAGAAAAGTTAAGAATTAAAGCTATTCATAATCATAACGAAATTAATAATTGTATTTTTTCTATTCATAATCATCCTTCGACATAAATTCATCCTCTTCTTCAGAATTGTCATCACCCAACATAATTTCATCATCATCTTCATCTTCATCAACACGGCCCGTACCGGCCACAAGTACAACTTCAATTTCCCCTGACCGGTGTGCAAGTTGACCAACTTCAGTAATTGTTGGATCAATGTGATTGGTCTGCTCCTCGCCTACTTCCTCCTGATACGGTACCGGAACACCTGGAACGTTAAATAGACGTGGTTTGGAACGACAAACAGCCAACCAATCACCCCTAGATGTTGTCTTACTACCCGGATAAGGTGTGTAGTAGACTTGTTGACATTGGGAAGCAAATACAAATGGATCGTAACCCTTGTACGTTCTTTTCCTATGGATTTCTACAAGTTTATATTGAGGATGCACCCTCAAACCTCGATTTGGAGTAGAATCAAACCAGTCGCATTTGAAAAGAATTATTTTTTGGGGAGGTACTCCAGCAAATTCAACCTCAATGAGTTGCTTTAACTCTCCTTAATAATCTACATTAACCCATAACCCGTTGTTTGTCGTTCCTTTTCCATCGCTGTGGGCTTTTGTGTGAAATCTAAAATCGTTATCAATGTAACCGGTGTATGACATAACTTTCCTTGACGGACCCCATGACAGATTTTTCAACAACATTTCAGAATGTTGTGGAAGGCTATGTATCTGTTGAGAACAACAAAAGTTAAATTAGTTTAGTTTAGGCATGCATAAGACAAGTACATTTCTACACAATACCAACTTACATGAGTTCCAAACCATTTGGAAAAATCATTATAAACCCGACTTTGAAGTTCTTCCTCCGTTATCTCTGGAGTTTGGTCATGTACTTCACTGACAAATTTCCTGAGTTACAAATTAAATCACAATATTATTATTTTGCTACTTTAATTATATAACAAAAATGAAGAAATATATGGGTTTACTTACTGAAGATATGGTTCGACCTCTTTGCAATTCATTAAGATATAATTCATTGTTGTTTTATAATCTTTATCACATAATAAAATCTTTTCTTTTTTTTCCAAATGATCTTCCCGGTAAGTTGCAAATTGATAATACATCAGGTTCACTTGTCTCGTCATCACCATCATTTCGCCCAATGGTTGTAACTTTCGTTTTCACGTGGGGTTCGAAATAATAGCTAAAGAATGTAGCAGCTTCTTCGACCAAGTATGCATTGCAAATTGACCCCTCAACTCTGGCCTTGTTATTTATCTTCTTTTTTAGATGGTGCAGGTACATAATTAAAGCATAAGTAGTAAATCACATTGTAAATACATACATGAAAAATAAAAATGAAGTTGAGATCATAAAGGCATTGGTTGTTACCTCTTGAACGGGTACATCCACCTAAACTGTACCGGGCCACCAACCTTGGCTTCGTACGGAAGGTGAACCGGCGGTGGTGGACGTGGGAGTTCCGGCGGAGGTGGAGGATGGGAGGTGGAGGCGGGGAGGGGGGAGGGTTTCACAGAAGAGAATTTCGCTGGAGAGAAGTGGGTTTCAATTGCTGGGTGTTCTGTTTTAAAACAATTTAAAATCAGTACTACGTCGTTTCATATTAAACATTAGCGCGATTACCGAGCGCTTTAACTTTTTCGTCGGCATGCGGTCGGTCCATAAAAGGACACGTAATCGTTTTGCTTTTGTTATAGACCATACATATACCGACCGAATCCCAACCGTATAGACCAAATCTGTCACCATTCGGTCGTACAATAGTTATATACCGACCGTATAGACCACATCGGTCGCCATTCGGTCACCTAGACTAACAAAAATTATAAATCCGGGAATTGGCATCGTGAATGCGAGAACGAACTAATATAAATGTTTTAGTAATTATTTGTTTATTAATAGTAAATTATTAAAATTTTAACTCCGTCAATTAATGATTCACGTGAATGTACTACTTTAATTGTTCTGCTTCGTGTGTATATAGGTTTATTGTGAATATGTATAATTTTGACAATCGAAGTTAATGTGTGTGTGTGTGTGTATATATATATATATATATATATATATATATATATATATATATATATATATATTTGTGTGTGTGTGTGTGTGTTAGGAATAGTAACTAAAACAGTCATAATGTATCTATATTAAATCCCACTAAAAATATGGAATTCGGGAAAATATACCGACCGTATAGACCAAATCGGTCGCCATTCGGTCGCCAAACCCTAACCCTATACCCTAATATAGTCGCTATTCCGTCGCTTCTATTAAGTAATCCAGACAGACAGTGTTTTAAACACATCATACACCGTGCCACAATTCAAAAGAAAACAGGCTCAAATAAATTCAATGCCAGCAGAAAACTTAACTAGTTCACCATTACACAAGTAATACATTAGTGATAACGCAAAAACAAGCATACAATAGTGATATCGCAAAAACAACTAACAATAGTTAAATATTATACCAAAAAAACATAAAGAAATTAAGTTGAATAATATACAAAAAAAACTACAATATCTATTGACTGCCTAATACATCATCTACAGCTAAGGGATCATCGTCATAATCTGAATCTAACTCATCGTTATCTAAATTTATCAATCTTGCTTCTAGCTCAGCGGGACTTAATATAGCGTCCTTATTTGAAAACATATCAAATAATGTACTAGCTAATGCCTTATTTCTCTTCCTTTCCCTCCGCGCATATTCTCTTCCTTTATCTTCAAATTTCTTCTTCCAATTTTCGTTCATTTCAGTAAATTTTTGTTCCATTTCTGAATGAGAGACCGACTGGCTACCCCTCCTCATTGACTTAACCACATCGGAGAAGGAACCGAGCCCTTGAACTCGTCCATTTTTTAGCCCGCCCACTGCCTCAGCAATCTGAGTCGGCATATCAAGAGGAGGTTGTCCTGCTTGAGTAGCTTGGGTTGCGGCGGCGTCATAAACAGAATGGAACACTCCCTGTAAAAAAAAATGTAAGGTTACAGATAAATTCAAAATCTAAAAAAAGGATAAGTAGTATTTAAATACTTATAGATAGTTCCCTAGATTCGTCATCAACATATTGCCCTTTCTTCGGGCCGGCATGGTATTGATGACACCAATCGTAGCTATGAGGGAATGGGATTGAATGTCCCGCCTCATTTTCCAATTTACAAAAAGCATTAAAACATTAAATAGGTAAATAAAACAAAAACTTTTAATGAATTTGAAAATTAATTCAATTACCAATCTCTGGTGAGGCTCAATGTGGCTAAGGGAACCACCCGTATGCTTCATTGGGCCTATGCCGCCCCTCCCCTCCTTCCGGTTTATTGATGCCTGTGTCGACTTGGCTTTAAATTTCGGAGTTGCCCAATACGTTTTCAGTCTGTCTCAATCAGTGTCAGAAACCCATCTGGGCTTCTTATTCTTTTTCCGATGATCACTCATGATACCGCCAAGTCTCCTCATAAGTATCGTGCGCCAACCTCTCTTGACCCCCTCCACATGCTCAGGAGCCCATCGATAACTTTTCTATTTTTTGAAATAATGTTAGATAATTAAAATTTAAAGACTTGTGAATTCATTAAAATTGATACACTTACCGTAAACTCTTCCCACCAAATGTTTTCTTCGTCCATGGGAACATCCTTTAGGGTGCTATATGCTACCTTGAAACGGCCTTGGAATATACCGGTAATGGCGGCGGAGCAGCTAGAGCTTAATCTAAAACTATAATAGCCGCGACAAAATTCTATTAGAGATTATAATGATTAAAAGAATTATAATTTAATTAATTTATAAAGGAGATAAGTTTGGAAATTAACTTACGTGTCGTAAGTCGGCTGCAGGAGAATCCGAGTATCTAGTGCAATCGGCGCTCCACCATTACTGGTATCAGTCGCCGTCTCAGGGACAGCAGACTGGTGAGTCGCTGAGCCTCCCACAGGCGTAGAATCAGTGTGCGGTGCTGCCGCGCGCGTATCCCGAGATACGTGTACATCAGCAGACTGTGCCAGAGGTGTCATACCGGTCACAGGGGCAGATGCCGCTGTCGACTGCGAACAAGATGATGAACCTGGTTGGGAGGTAGGGAGCATAGCAGACACTGGAGTCTGACTAAACGGTAAGCACGATCAGATAGTTTTCTTTGAAGGCATCTGTAAGATATAAATTAAGCGGATTAATAAGTACCAAATTCCGCCAATCTACATTGAATAATATATGCAATAATATAATGTACTCCTTCAATTTCATAATATAAGAACATATAAGAATGGCGTTTTCACCCTTCCAGTATTCCATTTGCTTGACCATCAACAGTAGGCAATCGAAACTTTTAGCATTTTAAAAAAATTTTACCCATAAGAGGGAAAAAATAATTAGTGATAGTGCAAAAGAATATCATTTTTGTACATTTTCTCTACTCACTAATACATTGTTTTCATAGGCAGATCCATGATCATTATTACATCACTTTTATTAAGATAATTGGCAGTTTTATGACATGCATTCAAAGTTATCCATATGTCAAAAATGAAAGAATCAGTCAACTATTAATCCTGGAAAACAAAGCAAATTAAGAATGTTTCTTCTTACAATATGGTATTTTGCAAGAAAATATTTTGAGATCACATAAGGATACAGAAATTAAACAAATAAGGATTTCTATTTTTCAATCTCTCAGGCATAAATTGACCTCCAAAAGCAACAAGATGTACATCACATTTAGAAGATGTCTTACCTTCTCTATAGAATCAGTGTAGTGTGTCAACCCAACCTACATAGCAACAATGAGCTAAATCAGTAGCTAAAACCATAGCATAGTTCTGCAATCTAATATAGAATTGTTCTGCAATTAAAAAAACCATAGCATCAATGAGCACAAGCATTTCTAAAAACTGAAAAAAAATTTACCTCATTTCTAAAAACCAAATATTTTTACCTCAGTTCTGAAATCTCATTTTTTACCTAAAGGCAAGCAAATGTTTTACCTAAAAACTGAAACCTAAAGGCAAGCAAATTTTTTACCACAATTATATTTCCAAAAATCCAAAAAATTCTAGAAACTCCAAAGAAACTGGCATGGAAGGCTAAAAGTACTATCATATTTTGGATTAGGGATAACAAAATATAAAAAAATTCAAAAAATTTGAATGAACAAATTAGGGATTGTTATACCTAATTGAAGATTTTATTTTGGAAACTGGTGGCGCGGCGAATACGGAGTGGTGGTGGAGGCGCGGCGAATTCGGAAAGGTAACGGAAGGAGGGAGGGGCGGTGGGGAATTCTTCTGGGGCTTGCTTGAGTTTTTCAATGGTAGAGCGGGAGCTGTTGGTGCTGCGTTTTGGAGGTGCCGTTGCTGGTGGCAATGAGAGGAGTGAGGGGTGGTGGGGAATTCGTCTGGGGAGGTAGAAGAGGGTTGCGATTTTTCATCGGAGGTGGAGGCGGTTTGATTCCGTCAGGTTCGTGATTTTGCTGAAGTGTTTGAGAAATTAAGGATTTGTTTGAGAGAGAAAAGCAAACCGACGTCGTTTCATTATGAACCGTCGGTATTCGATAGTTACTGTTTCCCACGGTATTCGGTCGTAACCTATCTGTCGGTATTCGGTTATTATATATAACAAAACGACGTCGTATTTGGGTACTAAAAAGAAATACAATATCAAAACGACGATATGGATTCCGTCGGTAAACGGTCGTTAAATTTCATCGGTATTCGGTCGTTAATGGTGAACAAAACGACGTCCTTTTAATTAAATCTAAACCTTAATTTTTTAAAAGAAATACAACATCAAAACGACGTCGTTTTGACGCCGTTATGTATTCCGTCGGTAAACAGTCGTTAAATGCCGTCGGTATTCGGTCGTTAACAGTGATCAAAACGACGTCGTTTTAATTAATTCTAAACCTTAATTTTTTAAAAGAAATACAACATCAAAAAGACGTCGTTTTGACGCCGTTATGTTCGGTACTTAACAGTGAACAAAACGACGTCGTTTTAATTAATTCTAAACCTTAATTTTTAAAAAAGCAATACAACATCAAAACGAGGTCGTTTTGACGCCGTTATGTATTCCGTCGGTAAACAGTCATTCAATGCCGTCGGTATTCGGTCGTTAACGGTGAACAAAACGACGTCGTTTTAATTTGGTCAACGAGACCGATATTGCTGACGCAGTAGCGATGGATTAGCGACCGGTAATTTTTCGGTTTTCATTCGGTCGGTAAGTGAGTGACCAAAAATATCGGTCGCTATTTAACTGTTTTCTTGTAGGGTAAATCGAATATGTAAACTTAAACTAAATGACAGAAGCTTTACAATGCAGATGGCTGAATTGCAGGTTAACTAGTAGTTGTTTTCATACATTGAATTCTAGACTCAACGTTATGAAAAGCATCATTCAGTTCCCCACAGATTCTAAGGCCACGATTTTCGTTGTTTAATAAATCTGAAAAATATATCAGAATCTCCTTTCGTCTTAGGTTTTCTTGGTTTGGGGTGGAAGTGGATCCAAAAAGATGCAACACTTTCACAAAGAATTTCATTAAATAATGTCTATCATGATGTTCATTGTCTTTAATGCTTTACACTTCCTCTTATTTTCCTTTGTTGCCGAGTCTGCCTTCTGGAGCATTGTTTCTCCTCCAGATACTTCTTTGTTTATTTTGATCCTTTTGCTCTATGGTCAATTCACACGAGCAAAGCTCGACTAGTACAAGGAGTTCATTGAATAAACATGCTCCAAATATTCTTTGATAATGTTGTAAATAATTGTTTGAATGAAATACGCTCATTAATTTTGCTACAAGAAGCATCTCTAACTTTTGTTATTTTTTTTTTCTAGGAATTTAGTACTTTTGCGAAAATTATAATTAAAGGTACGTCAACAACACAATAATTTGGATGCATTTGAAAAAATAGTATTTATCAATATATAGAATCATACGTAAACGGATATTATTCAACATTTTGTATTTCAAAGAACATGTTTTAAAATAATTTTTCCAAAAATCACACATTAACTCTGAATACATTACATTTTTTAATCCAATTTACTAATTGGTCAAAAATCAAAGTTTATGTTTATCTCATCCACGCTCTGTCTGAGAATCCTATAGATAAACAAGACTACATTAAAAAGAACAACAGCTTAACTACATTCAATTAACAAAGCTACAAAACATGAACACTCGGTTGATTTACAATACCATCAATTTAGAGATCATAGAACAGAAATTAAAACACTAGGTTAACACATTAATTTCAGTCATGATAAATTGAAAGAAGAAAAAAAACTAAACCCTCGTGCATAAATTACGCATGAAGTCGTATGCTTTGTATATTGACTTGGTGAAGTGAGAATGGTATAGAAACCAATGAAAGAAACTGTTTACTTTGCAATAGATACTATTTTGTTTTTCTTTTTATTATAAAATAATGATTTTATTTTTTAAACTTATACCTCGTGCATTGCACGTGCTTAAATATTTATGAAAAATCAAATGCAATAATAAAATAGCTTGGGTAATATTCCTCACACTTTTTTTAAAACGTCCTATTTGTAAATGAGTCTTTTTATTTTTTATTTTTTAGAACTAATTTTAAAAGGCTAAAACATAGTTATGTCAGCTATATAAGTTAAAAAAATTCAAGAGTTTTCCTTTTAAAATAAAAATGAAAAAATCATAAATATGCAAAAATGAATGCAAGAGAATTGTGCAATATGTACACAACATTAACTTGTAAATATTGTGATACTTGTAAATGAACTTTTGTATTGTATGCATAAATGTGATAGTTGTCTTACTTTTCTAATATAAATTTTCTTCAGAAATTAAGAGATAATTGATCTTTTATTATATATCACCGTAGAGATCTACATAGCATTATGCTATGCTCGGCGTTGTAAATGACACGCCGGTGTTATGTGCATATTAATCGAATGTATTCAAAGGAAAGTATGAACAAGATTTTTTATACGTAGGTGAACTAAAAAGAACGAAGACTAAGAAAAATTAAATACTTTTATTGAAGATTTGGACCTTAGAAAACCTTTTGTTATATCGGTAGTTCAAAATCAACCACATCTTTGTTCCCCTATATTTATAATAATGTAAATGACTTTCTCTACTAAATATATTACTAAATAAAAAGTGGTTCCAACCACCCTCCACAAGTTTGTATTTTGGCAGTATAAAAGTTAATGTTATTCCTATTTACACTATAACAAAGGATGGATACGATCCGAAATTAAGACTGCAAGTATATATGTAATATAATTCCAATAATAACGAGCATAAACACGTGTTTATGAACACCCCGATTGTGAAAGAAATTAAAAAGAATGGTCATTTGCTACCATATATATAAATGATTTTGCTTCCACCTCTTCCTCCTCCGCCGCCCCCACTCCGACGGAGTCTACCATTTCCGAATACCCGACCAAAACTCAACAGATCAATTTGATCTACATGGATCATGAATCTCCTTCGTATGATATAACTAATCAGCAGGGTCACTATATTGACTTGGTGAAGTGAGAATGGCATAGAAACCAATGAAAGAAACTGTTTACTTTGCAATAGATACTATTTTGTTTTTCTTTTTATTATAAAATAATGATTTTATTTTTTAAACTTATTCCTCGTGCATTGCACGTGCTTACATATTTAATGAAAAATCAAATGCAATAATAAACTAGCTTGGGTAATATTCCTCACACTTTATTTAAAACGTCCTCATCGTAAATGAGTCTTTTTATTTTTTATTTTTTGAACAAATTTTAAAAGACTAAAACTTAGTTATGTTAGCTTTATAAGTTAAAAAAATTCAAGAGTTTTCCTTTTAAAATAAAAATGAAAAAATCATAAATATGCAAAAATGAATGCAAGAGAATTGTGCAATGTGTATACAACATTAACTTGTAATTATTGTGATATTTGTAAATAAAAAGTGGTTCTAACCATCCTCCACAAGTTTGTATTTTGGCAGTATAAAAGTTAATGTTATTCCTATTTACACTATAACAAAGGATGGATACGATCCGAAATTAAGACTGCAAGTATATATGTAATATAATTCCAAGAATAACGAGCATAAACACGTGTTTATGAACACCCCGATTGTGAAAGAAATTAAAAAGAATGGTCATTTGCTACCATATATAAAAATGATTTTGCTTCCACCTCTGCCTCCTCCGCCTCCCCCACTCCGACGGAGTCTACCATTTCCGAATACCCCACCAAAACTCAACAGATCAATTCGATCTACATGGATCTTGATTCCCCTTCGTATGATATAACTAATCAACAGAGTAACTACGATGAAATGAATTTCATGCGTATTTGGTTTGCTATCGACATCAATGGCTAGTTGACTGATTCTTGTACCGGAAAATCCGCCGTCGAAATTCATGCAAATCATCAAAATGAGAATCCCGAAATTTCAATGCAACTTGACGATTATCTCTATCGTCTCTTGAAAGAGGGGAGAATTGATGGCTCCGCCAGCAATTTCCTGCCAGAATTACCCAAACATGGAGATGATGAATGATGAAGAGAAACCAGATGGAAGAGAAAAGGATTTGTTCGAGATTGCCCCGATAACATGGCTATATTCTATGTTAATATATATATATATATATATATATATATATATATATATATATATTCGCATGTTTATAATATCTTTCTTCTATTTATCTTCCAACTAGAAGTTCGTAACAGAATATTAAAAATCGTGTCTTGTTTATGGTGTACTAATTCTACAACCCTCGTGCATAAATTACACATGAAGTCGTATGTTTTGTATATTGACTTAGTGAAGTGAGAATGGTTTAGAAACCAATGAAAGAAATTGTTTACTTTACAATAGATACTATTTTGTTTTTCTTTTTATTATAAAATAATGATTTTATTTTTTAAACTTATACCTCGTGCATTGCACGTGCTTACATATTTTATGAAAAATCAAATGCAATAATAAACTAGCTTGGGTAATATTCCTCACACTTTTTATTAAAACGTCCTCTTTGTAAATGAGTCTTTTTATTTTTTATTTTTTAGAACTAATTTTAAAAGACTAAAACATAGTTATGTCAGCTATATAAGTTAAAAAAATTCAAGAGTTTTCCTTTTAAAATAAAAATGAAAAAATCATAAATATGCAAAAATGAATGCAAGAGAATTGTGCAATATGTACACAACATTAACTTGTAATTATTGTGATATTTGTAAATGAACTTTTCTATTGTATGCATAAATGTGATAGTTGTCTTACTTTTCTATTATAAATTTTCTTCAGAAATTAGGAGATAATCGATCTTGTATTATATATCACCGTAGAGATCTACATAGCGTTATGCTATGCTCGGCGTTGTAAATGACACTCCGGTGTTATGTGCATATTAATCGAATGGAATCAAAGGAAAGTATGAACAAGATTTTCGATACGTAGGTGAACTAAAAAGAACGAAGACTAAGAAAAATTAAATACTTTTATTGAAGATTTGGACCTTAGAAAACCTTTTGTTATATCGGTAGTTCAAAATCAACCACATCTTTGTTCCCCTATATTTATAATGATGTAAATGACTTTCTCTACAAAATATATTACTAAATAAAAAGTGGTTCCAACCACCCTCCACAAGTTTGTATTTTGGCAGTATAAAAGTTAATGTTATTCCTATTTACACTATAACAAAGGATGGATACGATCCGAAATTAAGACTGCAAGTATATATGTAATATAATTCCAAGAATGGCGAGCATAAACACGTGTTTATGAACACCCCGATTGTGAAATAAATTAAAAAGAATGGTCATTTGCTACCATATATATAAATGATTTTGCTTCCACCTCCTCCGCCGCCCCCACTCCGACGGAGTCTACCATTTCCGAATACCCGACCAAAACTCAACAGATCAATTTGATCTACACGGATCATGATTCTCCTTCGTATGATATAACTAATCAGCAGAGTCACTACGATGAAATGAATTTCATGCATATTTGGTTTGCTACCGACATCAATGGCTAGTTGACTGATTCTGGTGCCGGAAAATCCGCCGTCGAAGTTCATGCAAATCATCAAAATGAGAATCCCGACATTTCAGTGCAACTTGACGATTATCTCTATCGTCTCTTGAAAGAAGGAGAATTGATGGCTCCGCTGACAATTTCCCTGCCGAAATTACCCAAACATGGAGATGATGAATGATGAAGAGAAACCAGATGGAAGAGAAATGGATTTGTTCGAGATTGCCCCGATAACATGGCTATATTTTCTGAATGATTTAATTTTGTTTTTTTTTAATTTCAATTTGGGAACATTTATTTACTTAGGTTAAGTGAAAAAAGAAACTTTGTTTTTCTTTCTTTGAATAATTTTTGTAATGCTTAAAGCTGTTAAATTAGCTGATGGACTGACCATGGATGCTATAGCATTGAATGTTTGAAGTTCAATGTTAATATATATATATATATATATATATATATATATATATATATAGCATGTTTATAATATCTATCTTCTATTTATCTTCCAACTAGAAGTTCGTAATGAGAATATTAAAAAATCGTGTCTTGTATATGGTGTACTTATTCTACAACCCTCGTGCATAAATTACACAAGAAGTCGTATGTTTTGTATATTAACTTGGTAAAGTGAGAATGGTATAGAAACCAATGAAAGAAAACTGTTTACTTTGCAATAGATACTATTTTGTTTTTCTTTTTTAATTATAAAATAATGATTTTATTTTTTAAACTTATACCTCGTGCATTGCACGTGCTTACATATTTTATGAAAAAATCAAATGCAATAATAAACTAGCTTGGGTAATATTCCTCACACTTTTTTTAAAACGTCCTCTTTGTAAATGAGTCTTTTTATTTTTTTATTTTTTTAGAACTAATTTTAAAAGACTAAAACATAGTTATGTCAGCTATATAAGTTAAAAAAATTCAAGAGTTTTCCTTTTAAAATAAAAAATGAAAAAAATCATAAATATGCAAAAATGAATGCAAGAGAATTGTGCAATATGTACACAACATTAACTTGTAATTATTGTGATATTTGTAAATGAACTTTTCTATTGTATGCATAAATGTGATAGTTGTCTTACTTTTCTATTGTAAGTTTTCTTGAAATTAGGAAATAATCGATCTTGTATTATATATCACCGTAGAGATCTACATAGCGTTATGCTATGCTCGGCGTTGTAAATGACACTCCGGTGTTATGTGCATATTAATCGAATGGAATCAAAGGAAAGTATGAACAAGATTTTCGATACGTAGGTGAACTAAAAAAGAACGAAGACTAAGAAAAAATTAAATACTTTTATTGAAGATTTGGACCTTAGAAAACCTTTTGTTATATCGGTAGTTCAAAATCAACCACATCTTTGTTCCCCTATATTTATAATGATGTAAATGACTTTCTCTACAAAATATATTACTAAATAAAAAGTGGTTCCAACCACCCTCCACAAGTTTGTATTTTGGCAGTATAAAAGTTAATGTTATTCCTATTTACAATATAACAAAGGATGGATACGATCCGAAATTAAGACTGCAAGTATATATGTAATATAATTCCAAGAATGGCGAGCATAAACACGTGTTTATGAACACCCCGATTGTGAAATAAATTAAAAAGAATGGTCATTTGCTACAATATATATAAATGATTTTGCTTCCACCTCCGCCGCCCCCACTCCGACGGAGTCTACCATTTCCGAATACCCGACCCAAAACTCAACAGATCAATTTGATCTACACGGATCATGATTCTCCTTCGTATGATATAACTAATCAGCAGAGTCACTACGATGAAATGAATTTCATGCATATTTGGTTTGCTTCCGACATCAATGGCTAGTTTGATCGATTCACGGTGCCGGAAAAATCCGCCGTCGAAGTTCATGCAAATCATCAAAATGAGAATCCCGACATTTCAGTGCAACTTGACGATTATCTCTATCGTCTTTTGAAAGAAGGAGAATTGATGGCTCCGCCAGCAATTTCCTGCCAGAATTACCCAAACATGGAGATGATGAGAAACCAGATGGAAGAGAAATGGATTTGCTCGAGATTGCCCCGATAACATGGCTATATTTTCTGAATGATTTAATTTTGTTTTTTTTAATTTCAATTTGGGAACATGTATTTACTTAGGTTAAGTGAAAAAAGGAAATTTGTTTTTCTTTCTTTGAATAATTTTGTAATGCTTAAACTGTTAAATTAGCCGATGGACGGCCATGGATGCTATAGCATTGAATGTTTGAAGTTCAATGTTAATATATATATATATATATATATATATATATATATATATATATAGCATGTTTATAATATCTATCTTCTATTTATCTTCCAACTAGAAGTTCGTAACAGAATATTAAAAATCGTGTCTTGTATATGGTGTACTTATTCTACAACTCTCGTGCATAAATTACACATGAAGTCGTATGTTTTGTATATTAACTTGGTAAAGTGAGAATGGTATAGAAAGCAATGAAAGAAACTGTTTACTTTGCAATAGATACTATTTTTTGTTTTTTTTAATTATAAAATAATGATTTTATTTTTTTAAACTTATACCTCGTGCATTGCACGTGCTTACATATTTATATGAAAAAATCAAATGCAATAATAAACTAGCTTGGGTAATATTCCTCACACTTTTTTTAAAACGTCCTCTTTGTAAATGAGTCTTTTTATTTTTTACTTTTTAGAACTAATTTTAAAAGACTAAAACATAGTTATGTCAGCTATATAAGTTAAAAAAATTCAAGAGTTTTCCTTTTTAAAATAAAAAATGAAAAAAATCATAAATATGCAAAAATGAATGCAAGAGAATTGTGCAATATGTAAACAACATTAACTTGTAATTATTGTGATATTTGTAAATGAACTTTTTCTATTGTATGCATAAATGTGATAGTTGTCTTACTTTTCTAATGTAAGTTTTCTTGAAATTAGGAAATAATCGATCTTGTTTTATATATCACCGTAGAGATCTACATAGCGTTATGCTATGCTCGGCGTTGTAAATGACACTCCGGTGTTATGTGCATATTAATCGAATGGATTCAAAGGAAAGTATGAACAAGATTTTCCATACGTAGGTGAACTAAAAAGAACGAAGACTAAGAAAAATTAAATACTTTTATTGAAGATTTGGACCTTAGAAAACATTTTTGTTATATCGGTAGTTCAAAATCAACCACATCTTTGTTCCCCTATATTTATAATGATGTAAATGACTTTCTCTACAAAATATATTACTAAATAAAAAGTGGTTCCAACCGCCCTCCACAAGTTTGTATTTTGGCGAGTATAAAAGTTAATGTTATTCCTATTTACAATATAACAAAGGATGGATACGATCCGAAATTAACACTGCAAGTATATATGTAATATAATTCCAAGAATGGCGAGCATAAACACGTGTTTATGAACACCCCGGATTGTGAAATAAATTAAAAAGAATGGTCATTTTCTACAATATATATAAATGATTTTGCTTCCACCTCCTCCGCCCCCCACCCCGACGTGAGTCTACCATTTCCGAATACCCGACCCAAAACTCAACAGATCAATTTGATCTACACGGATCATGATTCTCCTTCGTATGATATAACTAATCGAGCAAAAGTCACTACGATGAAATGAATTTCATGCATATTTGGTTTGTTTCTGACATCAATGGCCAGTTGACTGATTCTAGTGCCGGAAAATCCGCCGTCGAAGTTCATGCTAATCATCAAAATGAGAATCCCGACATTTCAGTGCAACTTGACGATTATCTCTATCGTCTCTTGAAAAGAAGGAGAATTGATGGCTCACTGAGCAATTTCTCGCCCAAAATTACCCAAACATGGAGATGATGAGAAACCGGATGGAAGAGAAATGGATTTGCTCGAGATTGCCCCGATAACATGGCTATATTTTCTGAATGATTTAATTTTGTTTTTTTTTAATTTCAATTTGGGAACATTTATTTACTTAGGTTAAGTGAAAAAAGGAACTTTGTTTTTCTTTCTTTGAATAATTTTGTAATGCTTAAACTATTAAATTAGCCGATGGACGGCCATGGATGTTATAGCATTGAATGTTTGAAGTTCTATGTTAATATATATATATATATATATATATATTGCATGTTTATAATATCTTTCTTCTATTTATCTTCCAACTAGAAGTTCGTAACAGAATATTAAAAATCGTGTCTTGTTTATGGTGTACTTATTCTACAACCCTCGTGCATAAATTACACATGAAGTCGTATGTTTTGTATATTAACTTGGTGAAGTGAGAATGGTATAGAAACCAATGAAAGAAACTGTTTACTTTGCAATAGATACTATTTTGTTTTTTTTTATTATAAAATAATGATTTTATTTTTTAAACTTATACCTCGTGCATTGCACGTGCTTACATATTTTATGAAAAATCAAATGCAATAATAAACTAGCTTGGGTAATATTCCTCACACTTTTTTTTAAAACGTCCTCTTTGTAAATGAGTCTTTTTATTTTTTATTTTTTAGAACTAATTTTAAAAGACTAAAACATAGTTATGTCAGCTATATAAGTTAAAAAAATTCAAGAGTTTTCCTTTTAAAATAAAAATGAAAAAATCATAAATATGCAAAAATGAATGCAAGAGAATTGTGCAATATGTACACAACATTAACTTGTAATTATTGTGATATTTGTAAATGAACTTTTCTATTGTATGCATAAATGTGATAGTTGTCTTACTTTTCTATTATAAATTTTCTTCAGAAATTAGGAGATAATCGATCTTGTATTATATATCACCGTAGAGATCTACATAGCGTTATGCTATGCTCGGCGTTGTAAATGACACTCCGGTGTTATGTGCATATTAATCGAATGGAATCAAAGGAAAGTATGAACAAGATTTTCGATACGTAGGTGAACTAAAAAGAACGAAGACTAAGAAAAATTAAATACTTTTATTGAAGATTTGGACCTTAGAAAACCTTTTGTTATATCGGTAGTTCAAAATCAACCACATCTTTGTTCCCCTATATTTATAATGATGTAAATGACTTTCTCTACAAAAAATATTGCTAAATAAAAAGTGGTTCCAACCACGCTCCATCAAGTTTGTATTTTGGCAAGTATAAAAGTTAATGTTATTCCTATTTACAATATAACAAAGGATGATACGATCCGAAATTAAGACTGCAAGTATATATGTAATGTAATTCCAAGAATGACGAGCATAAACACGTGTTGATGAACACCCCGATTGTGAAATAAATTAAAAAGAATGGTCATTTGCTACCATATATATAAATGATTTTGCTTTCCACCTCCCTCCGCCCCCCCACCCGACGAGTCTACCATTTCCGAATACCCGACCCAAACTCAACAGATCAATTTGATGTAATCGGATCACGATTCTCCTTCGTATGATATAACTATCAGCAGAGTCACTACGATGAAATGAATTTCATGCATATTTGGTTTGCTACCGACATCAATGGCTAGTTGACGGATTCTGGTGCCGGAAAATCCATCGTCGAAGTTCATGCAAATCATCAAAATGAGAATCCCGACATTTCAGTGCAACTTGACGATTATCTCTATCGTCTCTTGAAAGAAGGAGAAATTGATGGCTCACGCCACAATTTCTTCCCGAATTACCCAAACATGGAGATGATGAATGATGAAGAGAAACCAGATGGAAGAGAAATGATTTGCTCGAGATTGCCCTGATAACATGGCTATATTTTCTCAATGATTTAATTTTGTTTTTTTTTAACTTTCAATTTGGGAACATTTATTTACTTAGGTTAAGTGAAAAAAGGAAATTTTTTTTTCTTTCTTTGAATAATTTTGTAATGCTTAAAGCTATTAAATTAGCCGATGGACGGCCATGGATGTTATAGCATTGAATGTTTGAAGTTCTATGTCATATATATATATATAGTATATGCATGTTTATAATATCTATCTTCTATTTATATTCCAACTAGAAGTTCGTAATGTAATATTAAAAATCGTGTCTTGTATATGGTGTACTTATTCTACAACCCTCGTGCATAAATTACACATGAAGTCGTATGTTTTGTATATTAACTTGGTGAAGTGAGAATGGTATAGAAAACAATGAAAGAAACTGTTTACTTTGCAATAGATACTATTTTGTTTTTTTCTATATTATAAAATAATGATTTTATTTTTTAAACTTATACCTCGTGCATTGCATGTGCTTAAATTTTATAAAAAATCAAATGCAATAATAAACTAGCTTGGGTAATATTCCTCACACTTTTTTTTAAAAACGTCCTCTTTGTAAATGAGTCTTTTTATTTTTTTACTGTTTTAGAACTAATTTTTAAAAGACTAAAACATAGTTATGTCATCTATATAAGTTAAAAAAATTCAAGAGTTTTCCTTTTAAAATAAAAATGAAAAAAAATCATAAATATGCAAAACATGAATGCAAGAGAATGGTGCAATATGTACACAACATTAACTTGTAATTATTGTGATATTTGTAAATGAACTTTTCTATTGTATGAATAAATGTGATAGTTGTCTTACTTTTCTATTGTAAGTTTTCTTCGTAAATTAGGAAATAATCGATCTTGTTTTATATATCACCGTAGAGATCTACATAGCGTTATGCTATGCTCGGCGTTGTAAATGACACTCGGTGTTACGTGCGATATTAATCGAATGGAATAAAAGGAAAGTATGAACAAGATTTTCGATACATAGGTGAACTTAAAAAGAACGAAGACTAAGAAAAAATTAAATACTTTTATTGAAGATTTGGACCTTAGAAAATATTTTGTTATATCGGTAGTTCAAAATCAACCACATCTTTGTTCCCCTATATTTATAATGATGTAAATGACTTTCTCTACAAAATATATTACTAAATAAAATGTGGTTCCAACCACCCTCCACAAGTGTGTATTTTGGCAGTATAAAAGTTAATGTTATTCCAATTTACAATATAACAAAGGATGGATACGATCCCAAATTAAGACTGCAAGTATATATGTAATATAATTCCAAGAATGGCGAGCATAAACATGTGTTTATGAACACCCCGATTGTGAAATAAATTAAAAAGAATGGTCATTTGCTACCATATATATAAATGATTTTGCTTCCACTCTCCACCGCCCCCCGCTCCGAGCGGAGTCTATCATTTCCGAATACCCGACCAAAACTCAACGAGATCAATTTGATCTACACGGATCATGATTCTCCTTTCGTATGATATAACTAATCGCAGAGTCACTACGATGAAATGAATTTCATGCATATTTTGGTTTGCTTCCCGACATCAATGGCTAGTTGAGTGATTCCCAGTGCCGGAAAATCCACTGGTCGAAGTTCATGCTAATCATCAAAATGAGAATCCCGACATTTCGAGTGCAACTTGACGATTATCTCTATCGCCTCTTGAAAAGAAGGAGAATTGATGGCTCCGCATAGAATTTCCTGCCCGAATTACCCAAACATGGAGATGATGAATGATGAAGAGAAACCGGATGGAAGAGAAATGGATTTGCTCGAGATTGCCCCGATAACATGGCTATATTTTTCGAATGATTTAATTTTTTTTTAATTTCAATTTGGGGAAAATTTATTTACTTAGGTTAAGTGAAAAAAAAGGAAATTTATTTTTTCTTTCTTTGAATAATTTTGTAATGCTTAAACTCGTTAAATTAGCCAATGGACTGGACATGGATGTTATAGCATTGAATGTTTGAAGTTCTATGCTAATATATATATATATATATATATATATATATATAGCAAGTTTATAATATCTATCTTCTATTTATCTTCCAACTAGAAGTTCAGTAACGAATATTAAAAATTCGTGTCTTGTATATGGTGTACTTATTCTACAACCCTCGTGCATAAATTACACATGAAGTCGTATGTTTTGTATATTAACTTGATGAAGTGAGAATGGTATAGAAACCAATGAAAGAAACTGTTTACTTTGCAATAGATACTATATTGTTTTTTTTTATTATAAAATAATGATTTTATTTTTTTAAACTTATACCTCGTGCATTGCACGTGCTTTACATATTTTATGAAAAATCAAATGCAATAATAAACTAGCATGGGTAATATTCCTCACACTTTTTTTTAAAACGTCCTCTTTGTAAATGAGTCTTTTTATTTTTTACTTTTTAGAACTAATTTTTAAAAGACCAAAACATAGTTATATCATCTATATAAGTTAAAAATAATTCAAGAGTTTTCCTTTTAAAATAAAAATGAAAAAAAATCATAAATATGCAAAAATGAATGCAAGAGAATTGTGCAATATGTACAAAAACATGAACTTGTAATTATTGTGATATTTGTAAATGAACTTTTCTATTGTATGCATAAATGTGATAGTTGTCTTACTTTTCTATTGTAAGTTTTCTTCAGAAATTAGGAAATAATAGATCTTGTTTTATATATCACCGTAGAGATCTACATAGCGTTACGCTATGCTCGGCGTTGTAAATGACACTCCGGTGTTACGTGCGTATTAATCGAATGGAATCAAAGGAAAGTATGAACAAGATTTTCGATACGTAGGTGAACTAAAAAGAACGAAGACTAAGAAAAATTAAATTCTTTTATTGAAGATTTGGACCTTAGAAAATACTTTGTTATATCGGTAGTTCAAAATCAACCACATCTTTGTTCCCCTATATTTATAATGATGTAAATGACTTTCTCTACAAAATATATTACTAAATAAAATGTGGTTCCAACCAACCTCCACAAGTTTGTATTTTGGCAGTATAAAAGTTAATGTTATTCCTATTTACAATATAACAAAGGATGGATACGATCCGAAATTAAGACCGCAAGTATATATGTAATATAATTCCAAGAATGGCGAGCATAAACACGTGTTTATGAACACCCCGATTGTCAAATAAATTAAAAAGAATGGTCATTTGCTACCATATATATAAATGATTTTGCTTCCACCTCCACCGCCTCCCTACTCCGACGGAGTTCTACCATTTCCGAATACCCGACCAAAAACTCAACAGATCAATTTGATCTACACGGATCATGATTCTCCTTCGTATGATATAACTAATCACAGAGTCACTACGATGAAATGAATTTAATGCATATTTGGTTTGCTTCCGACATCAATGGCTAGTTGAGTGATTCTAGTGCCGGAAAATCCAGCTGTCGAAATTCAAGCAAATCATCAAAATGAGAATCCCGACATTTCAAAGTGCAACTTGACGATTATCTCTATCGTCTCTTGAAAGAAGGAGAATTGATGGCACGGCCCAGCAATTTCTGCTGAAATTACCCAAACATGGAGATGATGAATGATGAAGAGAAACCGAGATGGAAGAGAAATGGATTTGCTCGAGATTGCCCCGATAACATGGCTATATTTTGTGAATGATTTAATTTTGTTTTTTTTTAATTTCAATTTGGGGAACATTTATTTACTTAGGTTAAGTGAAAAAATGAAATTTGTTTTCTTTCTTTGAATAATTTTGTAATGCTTAAACTGTTAAATTAGCCGATGGACGGACATGGTTGTTATAGCATTGAATGTTTGAAGTTCTATGCTAATATATATATATAGCAAGCAATTTCCTGCCAGAATTACCCAAACATGGAGATGATGAATGATGAAGAGAAACCAGATGGAAGAGAAATGGATTTGCTCGACATTGCCCCGATAACATGGCTATATTTTCTGAATGATTTAATTTTGTTTTTTTTTTAATTTCAATTTGGGAACATTTATTTACTTAGGTTAAGTGAAAAAATGAAATTTGTTTTTCTTTCTTTGAATAATTTTGTAATGCTTAAACTGTTCAATTAGCCGATGGACGGACATGGTTGTTATAGCATTGAATGTTTGAAGTTCTATGCTAATATATATATATATATATATATATATATATATATATATATATATATACAAGTTTATAATATCCATCTTCTATTTATCTTCCAACTAGAAGTTCGTGAAATCGAATATTAAAAATTCGTGTCTTGTATATGGTGTACTTATTCTACAACCCTCGTGCATAAATTACACATGAAGTCGTATGTTTTGTATATTAACTTGGTGAAGTGAGAATGGTATAGAAACCAATGAAAGAAACTGTTTACTTTGCAATAGATACTATATTGTTTTTTTTTATTATAAAATAATGATTTTATTTTTTAAACTTATACCTCGTGCATTGCACGTGCTTACATATTTTATGAAAAATCAAATGCAATAATAAACTAGCATGGGTAATATTCCTCACACTTTTTTTAAAACGTCCTCTTTGTAAATGAGTCTTTTTATTTTTTACTTTTTAGAACTAATTTTAAAAGACTAAAACATAGTTATGTCAGCTATATAAGTTAAAAAAATTCAAGAGTTTTCCTTTTAAAATAAAAATGAAAAAATCATAAATATGCAAAAATGAATGCAAGAGAATTGTGCAATATGTACAAAACATGAACTTGTAATTATTGTGATATTTGTAAATGAACTTTTCTATTGTATGCATAAATGTGATAGTTGTCTTACTTTTCTATTGTAAGTTTTCTTCAGAAATTAGGAAATAATAGATCTTGTTTTATATATCACCGTAGAGATCTACATAGCGTTACGCTATGCTCGGCGTTGTAAATGACACTCCGGTGTTACGTGCGTATTAATCGAATGGAATCAAAGGAAAGTATGAACAAGATTTTCGATACGTAGGTGAACTAAAAAGAACGAAGACTAAGAAAAATTAAATACTTTTATTGAAGATTTGGACCTTAGAAAATACTTTGTTATATCGGTAGTTCAAAATCAACCACATCTTTGTTCCCCTATATTTATAATGATGTAAATGACTTTCCCTACAAAATATATTACTAAATAAAATGTGGTTCCAACCAACCTCCACAAGTTTGTATTTTGGCAGTATAAAGTTAATGTTATTCCTATTTACAATATAACAAAGGATGGATACGATCCGAAATTAAGACTGCAAGTATATATGTAATATAATTCCAAGAATGGCGAGCATAAACACGTGTTTATGAACACCCCGATTGTCAAATAAATTAAAAAGAATGGTCATTTGCTACCATATATATAAATGATTTTGCTTCCACCTCCACCGCCCCCACTCCGATGGAGTCTACCATTTCCGAATACCCGAGCCAAAACTCAACGGATCAATTTGATCTACACGGATCATGATTCTCCTTCGTATGATATAACTAATCAGCAGAGTCACTACGATGAAATGAATTTCATGCATATTTGATTTGCTTCCGACATCAATGGCTAGTTGGTCGATTCAGTGCCGGAAAATCCGCCGTCGAAATTCAAGCAAATCATCAAAATGAGAATCCCGACATTTCGAGTGCAACTTGACGATTATCTCTATCGTCTCTTGAAAGAAGGAGAATTGATGGCACGGCCCAGCAATTTCTGCCCGAAATTACCCAAACATGGAGATGATGATGAAGAGAAACCGGATGGAAGAGAAATGGATTTGCTCGAGATTGCCCCGATAACATGGCTATATTTTGTGAATGATTTAATTTTGTTTTTTTTTAATTTCAATTTGGGAACATTTATTTACTTAGGTTAAGTGAAAAAATGAAATTTGTTTTTTCTTTCTCTGAATAATTTTGTAATGCTTAAACTGTTAAATTAGCCGATGGACGGACATGGTTGTTATAGCATTGAATGTTTGAAGTTCTATGCTAATATATATATATAGCAAGTTTATAATATCTATCTTCTATTTATCTTCCAACTAGAAGTTCAGTAACCGAATATTAAAATTCGTGTCTTGTATATGGTGTACTTATTCTACAACCCTCGTGCATAAATTACACATGAAGTCGTATGTTTTGTATATTAACTTGGTGAAGTGAGAATGGTATAGAAACCAATGAAAGAAAGCTGTTTACTTTGCAATAGATACTATATTGTTTTTTTTTATTATAAAATAATGATTTTATTTTTTAAACTTATACCTCGTGCATTGCACGTGCTTACATATTTTATGAAAAAATCAAATGCAATAATAAACTAGCATGGGTAATATTCCTCACACTTTTTTTTAAAACGTCCTCTTTGTAAATGAGTCTTTTTATTTTTTTACTTTTTAGAACTAATTTTTAAAAGACTAAAACATAGTTATGTCAGCTATATAAGTTAAAAAAAATTCAAGAGTTTTCCTTTTAAAATAAAAATGAAAAAAAATCATAAATATGCAAAAATGAATGCAAGAGAATTGTGCAATATGTACAAAACATGAACTTGTAATTATTGTGATATTTGTAAATGAACTTTTCTATTGTATGCATAAATGTGATAGTTGTCTTACTTTTCTATTGTAAGTTTTCTTTAGAAATTAGGAAATAATAGATCTTGTTTTATATATCACCGTAGAGATCTACATAGCGTTACGCTATGCTCGGCGTTGTAAATGACACTCCGGTGTTACGTGCGTATTAATCGAATGGAATCAAAGGAAAGTATGAACAAGATTTTTCGATACGTAGGTGAACTAAAAAAGAACGAAGACTAAGAAAAAATTAAATACTTTTATTGAAGATTTGGACCTTAGAAAATACTTTGTTATATCGGTAGTTCAAAATCAACCACATCTTTGTTCCCCTATATTTATAATGATGTAAATGACTTTCCCTACAAAATATATTACTAAATAAAATGTGGTTCCAACCAACCTCCACAAGTTTGTATTTTGGCAGTATAAAGTTAATGTTATTCCTATTTACAATATAACAAAGGATGGATACGATCCGAAATTAAGGCTCGCAAGTATATATGTAATATAATTCCAAGAATGGCGAGCATAAACACGTGTTTATGAACACCCCGATTGTCAAATAAATTAAAAAAGAATGGTCATTTGCTACCATATATATAAATGATTTTGCTTCCACCTCCACCGCCCCCACTCCGACGGAGTCTACCATTTCCGAATACCCGACCAAAACTCAACGAGATCAATTTGATCTACACGGATCATGATTCTCCTTCGTATGATATAACTAATCAGCAGAGTCACTACGATGAAATGAATTTCATGCATATTTGATTTGCTTCCGACATCAATGGCTAGTTGATCGATTCAGTGCCGGAAAATCCGCCGTCGAAATTCATGCAAATCATCAAAATGAGAATCCCGACATTTCGAGTGCAACTTGACGATTATCTCTATCGTCTCTTGAAAGAAGGAGAATTGATGGCACGGCCCGACAATTTCTGCCGAAATTACCCAAACATGGAGATGATGAAGAGAAACCGGATGGAAGAGAAATGGATTTGCTCGAGATTGCCCCGATAACATGGCTATATTTTGTGAATGATTTAATTTTGTTTTTTTTTAATTTCAATTTGGGAACATTTATTTACTTAGGTTAAGTGAAAAAAATGAAATTTGTTTTTTCTTTCTCTCGAATAATTTTGTAATGCTTAAAACTCATTAAATTAGCCGATGGACGGACATGGTTGTTATAGCATTGAATGTTTGAAGTTCTATGCTAATATATATATATAGCAAGTTTATAATATCGATCTTCTATTTATCTTCCAACTAGAAGTTCGTAACCGAATATTAAAATTCGTGTCTTGTATATGGTGTACTTATTCTACAACCCTCGTGCATAAATTACACATGAAGTCGTATGTTTTGTATATTAACTTGGTGAAGTGAGAATGGTATAGAAACCAATGAAAGAAAGCTGTTTACTTTGCAATAGATACTATATTGTTTTTTTTTATTATAAAATAATGATTTTATTTTTTAAACTTATACCTCGTGCATTGCACGTGCTTACATATTTTATGAAAAATCAAATGCAATAATAAACTAGCATGGGTAATATTCCTCACACTTTTTTTAAAACGTCCTATTTGTAAATGAGTCTTTTTATTTTTTATTTTTTAGAACTAATTTTAAAAGACTAAAACATAGTTATGTCAGCTATATAAGTTAAAAAAAATTCAAGAGTTTTCCTTTTAAAATAAAAAATGAAAAAAAATCATAAATATGCAAAAATGAATGCAAGAGAATTGTGCAATATGTACAAAACATGAACTTGTAATTATTGTGATATTTGTAAATGAACTTTTCTATTGTATGCATAAATGTGATAGTTGTCTTACTTTTCTATTGTAAGTTTTCTTGAAATTAGGAAATAATAGATCTTGTTTTATATATCACCGTAGAGATCTACATAGCGTTACGCTATGCTCGGCGTTGTAAATGACACTCCGGTGTTACGTGCGTATTAATCGAATGGAATCAAAGGAAAGTATGAACAAGATTTTTCGATACGTAGGTGAACTAAAAAGAACGAAGACTAAGAAAAAATTAAATACTTTTATTGAAGATTTGGACCTTAGAAAATACTTTGTTATATCGGTAGTTCAAAATCAACCACATCTTTGTTCCCCTATATTTATAATGATGTAAATGACTTTCCCTACAAAATATATTACTAAATAAAATGTGGTTCCAACCAACCTCCACAAGTTTGTATTTTGGCAGTATAAAGTTAATGTTATTCCTATTTACAATATAACAAAGGATGGATACGATCCGAAATTAAGGCTGCAAGTATATATGTAATATAATTCCAAGAATGGCGAGCATAAACACGTGTTTATGAACACCCCAGATTGTCAAATAAATTAAAAAAGAATGGTCATTTGCTACCATATATATAAATGATTTTGCTTCCACCTCCACCGCCCCCACTCCGATGGAGTCTACCATTTCGAATACCCGAGCCAAAACTCAGCGAGATCAATTTGATCTACACGGATCATGATTCTCCTTCGTATGATATAACTAATCAGCGAGTCACTACGATGAAATGAATTTCATGCATATTTGATTTGCTTCAGACATCAATGGCTAGTTGGTGATTACAGTGCTCGGAAAATCCGCCGTCGAAATTCATGCAAATCATCAAAATGAGAATCCCGACATTTCGAGTGCAACTTGACGATTATCTCTATCGTCTCTTGAAAGAAGGAGAATTGATGGCACGGCCCGGCAATTTCTGCCGAAATTACCCAAACATGGAGATGATGAAGAGAAACCAGATGGAAGAGAAATGGATTTGCTCGAGATTGCCCCGATAACATGGCTATATTTTGTGAATGATTTAATTTTGTTTTTTTTTTTAATTTCAATTTGGGAACATTTATTTACTTAGGTTAAGTGAAAAAATGAAATTTGTTTTTCTTTCTCTGAATAATTTTGTAATGCTTAAACTGTTAAATTAGCCGATGGACGGACATGGTTGTTATAGCATTGAATGTTTGAAGTTCTATGCTAATATATATATATAGCAAGTTTATAATATCTATCTTCTATTTATCTTCCAACTAGAAGTTCGTAACCGAATATTAAAATTCGTGTCTTGTATATGGTGTACTTATTCTACAACCCTCGTGCATAAATTACACATGAAGTCGTATGTTTTGTATATTAACTTGGTGAAGTGAGAATGGTATAGAAACCAATGAAAGAAAGCTGTTTACTTTGCAATAGATACTATATTGTTTTTTTTTATTATAAAATAATGATTTTATTTTTTAAACTTATACCTCGTGCATTGCACGTGCTTACATATTTTATGAAAAAATCAAATGCAATAATAAACTAGCATGGGTAATATTCCTCACACTTTTTTTTAAAACGTCCTCTTTGTAAATGAGTCTTTTTTATTTTTTACTTTTTAGAACTAATTTTTAAAAGACTAAAACATAGTTATGTCGACTATATAAGTTAAAAAAAATTCAAGAGTTTTCCTTTTAAAATAAAAATGAAAAAAAATCATAAATATGCAAAAATGAATGCAAGAGAATTGTGCAATATGTACAAAACATGAACTTGTAATTATTGTGATATTTGTAAATGAACTTTTCTATTGTATGCATAAATGTGATAGTTGTCTTACTTTTCTATTGTAAGTTTTCTTCGAAATTAGGAAATAATAGATCTTGTTTTATATATCACCGTAGAGATCTACATAGCGTTACGCTATGCTCGGCGTTGTAAATGACACTCCGGTGTTACGTGCGTATTAATCGAATGGAATCAAAGGAAAGTATGAACAAGATTTTTCGATACGTAGGGTGAACTAAAAAGAACGAAGACTAAGAAAAATTAAATACTTTTATTGAAGATTTGGACCTTAGAAAATACTTTGTTATATCGGTAGTTCAAAATCAACCACATCTTTGTTCCCCTATATTTATAATGATGTAAATGACTTTCCCTACAAAATATATTACTAAATAAAATGTGGTTCCAACCAACCTCCACAAGTTTGTATTTTGGCAGTATAAAGTTAATGTTATTCCTATTTACAATATAACAAAGGATGGATACGATCCGAAATTAAGGCTGCAAGTATATATGTAATATAATTCCAAGAATGGCGAGCATAAACACGTGTTTATGAACACCCCAGATTGTCAAATAAATTAAAAAAGAATGGTCATTTGCTACCATATATATAAATGATTTTGCTTCCACCTCCACCGCCCCCACTCCGACGGAGTCTACCATTTCGAATACCCAGGCCAAAACTCAGCGAGATCAATTTGATCTACACGGATCATGATTCTCCTTCGTATGATATAACTAATCAGCGAGTCACTACGATGAAATGAATTTCATGCATATTTGATTTGCTTCAGACATCAATGGCTAGTTGGTGATTACAGTGCTAGGGAAAATCCGCCCGTCGAAATTCATGCAAATCATCAAAATGAGAATCCCGACATTTCGAGTGCAACTTGACGATTATCTCTATCGTCTCTTGAAAGAAGGAGAATTGATGGCACGGCCGGCAATTTCTGCCCGAAATTACCCAAACATGGAGATGATGAAGAGAAACCGGATGGAAGAGAAATGGATTTGCTCGAGATTGCCCCGATAACATGGCTATATTTTGTGAATGATTTAATTTTGTTTTTTTTTAATTTCAATTTGGGAACATTTATTTACTTAGGTTAAGTGAAAAAAATGAAATTTGTTTTTTCTTTCTCTGAATAATTTTGTAATGCTTAAAGCTGTTAAATTAGCCGAGTGGACGGACATGGTTGTTATAGCATTGAATGTTTGAAGTTCTATGCTAATATATATATATAGCAAGTTTATAATATCTATCTTCTATTTATCTTCCAACTAGAAGTTCGTAACCGAATATTAAAATTCGTGTCTTGTATATGGTGTACTTATTCTACAACCCTCGTGCATAAATTACACATGAAGTCGTATGTTTTGTATATTAACTTGGTGAAGTGAGAATGGTATAGAAACCAATGAAAGAAACTGTTTACTTTGCAATAGATACTATATTGTTTTTTTTTATTATAAAATAATGATTTTATTTTTTAAACTTATACCTCGTGCATTGCACGTGCTTACATATTTTATGAAAAATCAAATGCAATAATAAACTAGCATGGGTAATATTCCTCACACTTTTTTTAAAACGTCCTCTTTGTAAATGAGTCTTTTTATTTTTTACTTTTTAGAACTAATTTTAAAAGACTAAAACATAGTTATGTCAGCTATATAAGTTAAAAAAAATTCAAGAGTTTTCCTTTTTAAAATAAAAATGAAAAAATCATAAATATGCAAAAATGAATGCAAGAGAATTGTGCAATATGTACAAAACATGAACTTGTAATTATTGTGATATTTGTAAATGAACTTTTCTATTGTATGCATAAATGTGATAGTTGTCTTACTTTTCTATTGTAAGTTTTCTTCAGAAATTAGGAAATAATAGATCTTGTTTTATATATCACCGTAGAGATCTACATAGCGTTACGCTATGCTCGGCGTTGTAAATGACACTCCGGTGTTACGTGCGTATTAATCGAATGGAATCAAAGGAAAGTATGAACAAGATTTTCGATACGTAGGTGAACTAAAAAGAACGAAGACTAAGAAAAATTAAATACTTTTATTGAAGATTTGGACCTTAGAAAATACTTTGTTATATCGGTAGTTCAAAATCAACCACATCTTTGTTCCCCTATATTTATAATGATGTAAATGACTTTCCCTACAAAATATATTACTAAATAAAATGTGGTTCCAACCAACCTCCACAAGTTTGTATTTTGGCAGTATAAAGTTAATGTTATTCCTATTTACAATATAACAAAGGATGGATACGATCCGAAATTAAGACTGCAAGTATATATGTAATATAATTCCAAGAATGGCGAGCGTAAACACGTGTTTATGAACACCCCAGATTGTCAAATAAATTAAAAAAGAATGGTCATTTGCTACCATATATATAAATGATTTTGCTTCCACCTCCACCGCCCCCACTCCAGCGGAGTCTACCATTTCGAATACCCGAGCCAAAACTCAACGAGATCAATTTGATCTACACGGATCATGATTCTCCTTCGTATGATATAACTAATCGGCGAGTCACTACGATGAAATGAATTTCATGCATATTTGATTTGCTTCAGACATCAATGGCTAGTTGGTGATTACAGTGCCGGAAAATCCGCCCAGTCGAAATTCATGCAAATCATCAAAATGAGAATCCCGACATTTCGAGTGCAACTTGACGATTATCTCTATCGTCTCTTGAAAGAAGGAGAATTGATGGCACGGCCCGGCAATTTCTGCCGAAATTACCCAAACATGGAGATGATGAAGAGAAACCGGATGGAAGAGAAATGGATTTGCTCGAGATTGCCCCGATAACATGGCTATATTTTGTGAATGATTTAATTTTGTTTTTTTTTAATTTCAATTTGGGAACATTTATTTACTTAGGTTAAGTGAAAAAAATGAAATTTGTTTTTTCTTTCTCCGAATAATTTTGTAATGCTTAAAAGCTGTTAAATTAGCCGAGTGGACGGACATGGTTGTTATAGCATTGAATGTTTGAAGTTCTATGCTAATATATATATATAGCAAGTTTATAATATCTATCTTCTATTTATCTTCCAACTAGAAGTTCGTAACCGAATATTAAAATTCGTGTCTTGTATATGGTGTACTTATTCTACAACCCTCGTGCATAAATTACACATGAAGTCGTATGTTTTGTATATTAACTTGGTGAAGTGAGAATGGTATAGAAACCAATGAAAGAAAGCTGTTTACTTTGCAATAGATACTATATTGTTTTTTTTTATTATAAAATAATGATTTTATTTTTTTAAACTTATACCTCGTGCATTGCACGTGCTTACATATTTTATGAAAAAATCAAATGCAATAATAAACTAGCATGGGTAATATTCCTCACACTTTTTTTTAAAACGTCCTCTTTGTAAATGAGTCTTTTTTATTTTTTACTTTTTTAGAACTAATTTTAAAAGACTAAAACATAGTTATGTCGACTATATAAGTTAAAAAAAATTCAAGAGTTTTCCTTTTAAAATAAAAATGAAAAAAATCATAAATATGCAAAAATGAATGCAAGAGAATTGTGCAATATGTACAAAACATGAACTTGTAATTATTGTGATATTTGTAAATGAACTTTTCTATTGTATGCATAAATGTGATAGTTGTCTTACTTTTCTATTGTAAGTTTTCTTCGAAATTAGGAAATAATAGATCTTGTTTTATATATCACCGTAGAGATCTACATAGCGTTACGCTATGCTCGGCGTTGTAAATGACACTCCGGTGTTACGTGCGTATTAATCGAATGGAATCAAAGGAAAGTATGAACAAGATTTTTCGATACGTAGGGTGAACTAAAAAGAGCGAAGACTAAGAAAAAATTAAATACTTTTATTGAAGATTTGGACCTTAGAAAATACTTTGTTATATCGGTAGTTCAAAATCAACCACATCTTTGTTCCCCTATATTTATAATGATGTAAATGACTTTCCCTACAAAATATATTACTAAATAAAATGTGGTTCCAACCAACCTCCACAAGTTTGTATTTTGGCAGTATAAAGTTAATGTTATTCCTATTTACAATATAACAAAGGATGGATACGATCCGAAATTAAGGCTGCAAGTATATATGTAATATAATTCCAAGAATGGCGAGCATAAACACGTGTTTATGAACACCCCAGATTGTCAAATAAATTAAAAAAGAATGGTCATTTGCTACCATATATATAAATGATTTTGCTTCCACCTCCACGCCCCCACTCCGGCGGAGTCTACCATTTCGAATACCCGAGCCAAAACTCAACGAGATCAATTTGATCTACACGGATCATGATTCTCCTTCGTATGATATAACTAATCGGCGAGTCACTACGATGAAATGAATTTCATGCATATTTGATTTGCTTCAGACATCAATGGCTAGTTGGTGATTACAGTGCAGGAAAATCCAGCCGTCGAAATTCATGCAAATCATCAAAATGAGAATCCCGACATTTCGAGTGCAACTTGGCGATTATCTCTATCGTCTCTTGAAAGAAGGAGAATTGATGGCACGGCCGGCAATTTCTGCCGAAATTACCCAAACATGGAGATGATGAAGAGAAAGCCGGATGGAAGAGAAATGGATTTGCTCGAGATTGCCCCAGATAACATGGCTATATTTTGTGAATGATTTAATTTTGTTTTTTTTTTTAATTTCAATTTGGGAACATTTATTTACTTAGGTTAAGTGAAAAAATGAAATTTGTTTTTCTTTCTCTGAATAATTTTGTAATGCTTAAACTGTTAAATTAGCCGATGGACGGACATGGTTGTTATAGCATTGAATGTTTGAAGTTCTATGCTAATATATATATATAGCAAGTTTATAATATCTATCTTCTATTTATCTTCCAACTAGAAGTTCGTAACCGAATATTAAAATTCGTGTCTTGTATATGGTGTACTTATTCTACAACCCTCGTGCATAAATTACACATGAAGTCGTATGTTTTGTATATTAACTTGGTGAAGTGAGAATGGTATAGAAACCAATGAAAAGAAAGCTGTTTACTTTGCAATAGATACTATATTGTTTTTTTTATTATAAAATAATGATTTTATTTTTTAAACTTATACCTCGTGCATTGCACGTGCTTACATATTTTATGAAAAATCAAATGCAATAATAAACTAGCATGGGTAATATTCCTCACACTTTTTTTAAAACGTCCTCTTTGTAAATGAGTCTTTTTATTTTTTACTTTTTTAGAACTAATTTTAAAAGACTAAAAACATAGTTATGTCGACTATATAAGTTAAAAAAAATTCAAGAGTTTTCCTTTTAAAATAAAAAATGAAAAAAAATCATAAATATGCAAAAATGAATGCAAGAGAATTGTGCAATATGTACAAAACATGAACTTGTAATTATTGTGATATTTGTAAATGAACTTTTCTATTGTATGCATAAATGTGATAGTTGTCTTACTTTTCTATTGTAAGTTTTCTTGAAATTAGGAAATAATAGATCTTGTTTTATATATCACCGTAGAGATCTACATAGCGTTACGCTATGCTCGGCGTTGTAAATGACACTCCGGTGTTACGTGCGTATTAATCGAATGGAATCAAAGGAAAGTATGAACAAGATTTTTCGATACGTAGGGTGAACTAAAAAGAGCGAAGACTAAGAAAAAATTAAATACTTTTATTGAAGATTTGGACCTTAGAAAATACTTTGTTATATCGGTAGTTCAAAATCAACCACATCTTTGTTCCCCTATATTTATAATGATGTAAATGACTTTCCCTACAAAATATATTACTAAATAAAATGTGGTTCCAACCAACCTCCACAAGTTTGTATTTTGGCAGTATAAAGTTAATGTTATTCCTATTTACAATATAACAAAGGATGGATACGATCAGAAATTAAGGCTGCAAGTATATATGTAATATAATTCCAAGAATGGCGAGCATAAACACGTGTTTATGAACACCCCAGATTGTCAAATAAATTAAAAAAGAATGGTCATTTGCTACCATATATATAAATGATTTTGCTTCCACCTCCACGCCCCCACTCCGTGGAGTCTACCATTTCGAATACCCGAGCCAAAACTCAGCGAGATCAATTTGATCTACACGGATCATGATTCTCCTTCGTATGATATAACTAATCGGCGAGTCACTACGATGAAATGAATTTCATGCATATTTGATTTGCTTCAGACATCAATGGCTAGTTGGTGATTACAGTGCAGGAAAATCCAGCCGTCGAAATTCATGCAAATCATCAAAATGAGAATCCCGACATTTCGAGTGCAACTTGGCGATTATCTCTATCGTCTCTTGAAAGAAGGAGAATTGATGGCACGGCCGGCAATTTCTGCCCGAAATTACCCAAACATGGAGATGATGAAGAGAAACCGGATGGAAGAGAAATGGATTTGCTCGAGATTGCCCCAGATAACATGGCTATATTTTGTGAATGATTTAATTTTGTTTTTTTTTAATTTCAATTTGGGAACATTTATTTACTTAGGTTAAGTGAAAAAAATGAAATTTGTTTTTCTTTCTCCGAATAATTTTGTAATGCTTAAAGCTGTTAAATTAGCGGAGTGGACGGACATGGTTGTTATAGCATTGAATGTTTGAAGTTCTATGCTAATATATATATATAGCAAGTTTATAATATCTATCTTCTATTTATCTTCCAACTAGAAGTTCAGTAACCGAATATTAAAATTCGTGTCTTGTATATAGTGTACTTATTCTACAACCCTCGTGCATAAATTACACATGAAGTCGTATGTTTTGTATATTAACTTGGTGAAGTGAGAATGGTATAGAAACCAATGAAAGAAAGCTGTTTACTTTGCAATAGATACTATATTGTTTTTTTTATTATAAAATAATGATTTTATTTTTTTAAACTTATACCTCGTGCATTGCACGTGCTTACATATTTTATGAAAAAATCAAATGCAATAATAAACTAGCATGGGTAATATTCCTCACACTTTTTTTTAAAACGTCCTCTTTGTAAATGAGTCTTTTTATTTTTTACTTTTTAGAACTAATTTTTAAAAGACTAAAACATAGTTATGTCGACTATATAAGTTAAAAAAAATTCAAGAGTTTTCCTTTTAAAATAAAAAATGAAAAAAAATCATAAATATGCAAAAATGAATGCAAGAGAATTGTGCAATATGTACAAAACATGAACTTGTAATTATTGTGATATTTGTAAATGAACTTTTCTATTGTATGCATAAATGTGATAGTTGTCTTACTTTTCTATTGTAAGTTTTCTTCGAAATTAGGAAATAATAGATCTTGTTTTATATATCACCGTAGAGATCTACATAGCGTTACGCTATGCTCGGCGTTGTAAATGACACTCCGGTGTTACGTGCGTATTAATCGAATGGAATCAAAGGAAAGTATGAACAAGATTTTTCGATACGTAGGGTGAACTAAAAAGAGCGAAGACTAAGAAAAATTAAATACTTTTATTGAAGATTTGGACCTTAGAAAATACTTTGTTATATCGGTAGTTCAAAATCAACCACATCTTTGTTCCCCTATATTTATAATGATGTAAATGACTTTCCCTACAAAATATATTACTAAATAAAATGTGGTTCCAACCAACCTCCACAAGTTTGTATTTTGGCGGTATAAAGTTAATGTTATTCCTATTTACAATATAACAAAGGATGGATACGATCCAGAAATTAAGGCTGCAAGTATATATGTAATATAATTCCAAGAATGGCGAGCATAAACACGTGTTTATGAACACCCCAGATTGTCAAATAAATTAAAAAAGAATGGTCATTTGCTACCATATATATAAATGATTTTGCTTCCACCTCCACGCCCCCGCTCCGATGAGTCTACCATTTCGAATACCCGAGCCAAAACTCAGCGAGATCAATTTGATCTACACGGATCATGATTCTCCTTCGTATGATATAACTAATCAGCGAGTCACTACGATGAAATGAATTTCATGCATATTTGATTTGCTTCAGACATCAATGGCTAGTTGGTGATTACAGTGCAGGAAAATCCAGTCGTCGAAATTCATGCAAATCATCAAAATGAGAATCCCGACATTTCGAGTGCAACTTGGCGATTATCTCTATCGTCTCTTGAAAGAAGGAGAATTGATGGCACGGCCGGCAATTTCTGCCGAAATTACCCAAACATGGAGATGATGAATGATGAGAAACCGGATGGAAGAGAAATGGATTTGCTCGAGATTGCCCCGATAACATGGCTATATTTTGTGAATGATTTAATTTTGTTTTTTTTTAATTTCAATTTGGGAACATTTATTTACTTAGGTTAAGTGAAAAAATGAAATTTGTTTTTCTTTCTCTGAATAATTTTGTAATGCTTAAAAGCTGTTAAATTAGCGGAGTGGACGGACATGGTTGTTATAGCATTGAATGTTTGAAGTTCTATGCTAATATATATATATAGCAAGTTTATAATATCTATCTTCTATTTATCTTCCAACTAGAAGTTCGTAACCGAATATTAAAATTCGTGTCTTGTATATGGTGTACTTATTCTACAACCCTCGTGCATAAATTACACATGAAGTCGTATGTTTTGTATATTAACTTGGTGAAGTGAGAATGGTATAGAAACCAATGAAAGAAAGCTGTTTACTTTGCAATAGATACTATATTGTTTTTTTTATTATAAAATAATGATTTTATTTTTTTAAACTTATACCTCGTGCATTGCACGTGCTTACATATTTTATGAAAAATCAAATGCAATAATAAACTAGCATGGGTAATATTCCTCACACTTTTTTTTAAAACGTCCTCTTTGTAAATGAGTCTTTTTATTTTTTTACTTTTTTAGAACTAATTTTAAAAGACTAAAACATAGTTATGTCGACTATATAAGTTAAAAAAAATTCAAGAGTTTTCCTTTTAAAATAAAAAATGAAAAAAAATCATAAATATGCAAAAATGAATGCAAGAGAATTGTGCAATATGTACAAAACATGAACTTGTAATTATTGTGATATTTGTAAATGAACTTTTCTATTGTATGCATAAATGTGATAGTTGTCTTACTTTTCTATTGTAAGTTTTCTTCGAAATTAGGAAATAATAGATCTTGTTTTATATATCACCGTAGAGATCTACATAGCGTTACGCTATGCTCGGCGTTGTAAATGACACTCCGGTGTTACGTGCGTATTAATCGAATGGAATCAAAGGAAAGTATGAACAAGATTTTTCGATACGTAGGTGAACTAAAAAGAGCGAAGACTAAGAAAAAATTAAATACTTTTATTGAAGATTTGGACCTTAGAAAATACTTTGTTATATCGGTAGTTCAAAATCAACCACATCTTTGTTCCCCTATATTTATAATGATGTAAATGACTTTCCCTACAAAATATATTACTAAATAAAATGTGGTTCCAACCAACCTCCACAAGTTTGTATTTTGGCGGTATAAAGTTAATGTTATTCCTATTTACAATATAACAAAGGATGGATACGATCAGAAATTAAGGCTGCAAGTATATATGTAATATAATTCCAAGAATGGCGAGCATAAACACGTGTTTATGAACACCCCGATTGTCAAATAAATTAAAAAAGAATGGTCATTTGCTACCATATATATAAATGATTTTGCTTCCACCTCCACGCCCCCACTCAGGCGGAGTCTACCATTTCGAATACCCGAGCCAAAACTCAGCGAGATCAATTTGATCTACACGGATCATGATTCTCCTTCGTATGATATAACTAATCGGCGAGTCACTACGATGAAATGAATTTCATGCATATTTGATTTGCTTAGAGCATCAATGGCTAGTTGGTGATTACAGTGCTAGGAAAATCCGTCAGTCGAAATTCATGCAAATCATCAAAATGAGAATCCCGACATTTCGAGTGCAACTTGACGATTATCTCTATCGTCTCTTGAAAGAAGGAGAATTGATGGCACGGCCGGCAATTTCTGCCGAAATTACCCAAACATGGAGATGATGAATGATGAAGAAACCGGATGGAAGAGAAATGGATTTGCTCGAGATTGCCCCAGATAACATGGCTATATTTTGTGAATGATTTAATTTTGTTTTTTTTTAATTTCAATTTGGGAACATTTATTTACTTAGGTTAAGTGAAAAAAATGAAATTTGTTTTTCTTTCTCTGAATAATTTTGTAATGCTTAAAGCTATTAAATTAGCGGAGTGGACGGACATGGTTGTTATAGCATTGAATGTTTGAAGTTCTATGCTAATATATATATATAGCAAGTTTATAATATCTATCTTCTATTTATCTTCCAACTAGAAGTTCGTAACCGAATATTAAAATTCGTGTCTTGTATATAGTGTACTTATTCTACAACCCTCGTGCATAAATTACACATGAAGTCGTATGTTTTGTATATTAACTTGGTGAAGTGAGAATGGTATAGAAACCAATGAAAGAAAGCTGTTTACTTTGCAATAGATACTATATTGTTTTTTTTATTATAAAATAATGATTTTATTTTTTAAACTTATACCTCGTGCATTGCACGTGCTTACATATTTTATGAAAAAATCAAATGCAATAATAAACTAGCATGGGTAATATTCCTCACACTTTTTTTTAAAACGTCCTCTTTGTAAATGAGTCTTTTTTATTTTTTACTTTTTTAGAACTAATTTTAAAAGACTAAAACATAGTTATGTCAGCTATATAAGTTAAAAAAAATTCAAGAGTTTTCCTTTTAAAATAAAAAATGAAAAAAAATCATAAATATGCAAAAATGAATGCAAGAGAATTGTGCAATATGTACAAAACATGAACTTGTAATTATTGTGATATTTGTAAATGAACTTTTCTATTGTATGCATAAATGTGATAGTTGTCTTACTTTTCTATTGTAAGTTTTCTTCGAAATTAGGAAATAATAGATCTTGTTTTATATATCACCGTAGAGATCTACATAGCGTTACGCTATGCTCGGCGTTGTAAATGACACTCCGGTGTTACGTGCGTGTTAATCGAATGGAATCAAAGGAAAGTATGAACAAGATTTTTCGATACGTAGGTGAACTAAAAAAGAGCGAAGACTAAGAAAAAATTAAATACTTTTATTGAAGATTTGGACCTTAGAAAATACTTTGTTATATCGGTAGTTCAAAATCAACCACATCTTTGTTCCCCTATATTTATAATGATGTAAATGACTTTCCCTACAAAATATATTACTAAATAAAATGTGGTTCCAACCAACCTCCACAAGTTTGTATTTTGGCGGTATAAAGTTAATGTTATTCCTATTTACAATATAACAAAGGATGGATACGATCAGAAATTAAGGCTGCAAGTATATATGTAATATAATTCCAAGAATGGCGAGCATAAACACGTGTTTATGAACACCCCAGATTGTCAAATAAATTAAAAAGAATGGTCATTTGCTACCATATATATAAATGATTTTGCTTCCCACCTCCACGCCCCCACTCAGGTGAGTCTACCATTTCGAATACCGAGCCAAAACTCAGCGAGATCAATTTGATCTACACGGATCATGATTCTCCTTACGTATGATATAACTAATCGGCGAGTCACTACGATGAAATGAATTTCATGCATATTTGATTTGCTTAGAGCATCAATGGCTAGTTGGTGATTACAGTGCAGGAAAATCCGCCGTCGAAATTCATGCAAATCATCAAAATGAGAATCCCGACATTTCGAGTGCAACTTGGCGATTATCTCTATCGTCTCTTGAAAGAAGGAGAATTGATGGCACGGCCGGCAATTTCTGCGAGAATACCCAAACATGGAGATGATGAATGATGAAGAGAAACCGGATGGAAGAGAAATGGATTTGCTCGAGATTGCCCCGATAACATGGCTATATTTTGTGAATGATTTAATTTTGTTTTTTTTTAATTTCAATTTGGGAACATTTATTTACTTAGGTTAAGTGAAAAAAATGAAATTTGTTTTTTCTTTCTTTGAATAATTTTTGTAATGCTTAAAGCTGTTAAATTAGCCGAGTGGACGGACATGGTTGTTATAGCATTGAATGTTTGAAGTTCTATGCTAATATATATATATAGCAAGTTTATAATATCTATCTTCTATTTATCTTCCAACTAGAAGTTCGTAGCAGAATATTAAAAATTCGTGTCTTGTATATGGTGTACTTATTCTACAACCCTCGTGCATAAATTACACATGAAGTCGTATGTTTTGTATATTAACTTGGTGAAGTGAGAATGGTATAGAAACCAATGAAAGAAAGCTGTTTACTTTGCAATAGATACTATATTGTTTTTTTTATTATAAAATAATGATTTTATTTTTTAAACTTATACCTCGTGCATTGCACGTGCTTACATATTTTATGAAAAATCAAATGCAATAATAAACTAGCATGGGTAATATTCCTCACACTTTTTTTAAAACGTCCTCTTTGTAAATGAGTCTTTTTATTTTTTACTTTTTTAGAACTAATTTTAAAAGACTAAAACATAGTTATGTCGACTATATAAGTTAAAAAAAATTCAAGAGTTTTCCTTTTAAAATAAAAATGAAAAAATCATAAATATGCAAAAATGAATGCAAGAGAATTGTGCAATATGTACAAAACATGAACTTGTAATTATTGTGATATTTGTAAATGAACTTTTCTATTGTATGCATAAATGTGATAGTTGTCTTACTTTTCTATTGTAAGTTTTCTTCAGAAATTAGGAAATAATAGATCTTGTTTTATATATCACCGTAGAGATCTACATAGCGTTACGCTATGCTCGGCGTTGTAAATGACACTCCGGTGTTACGTGCGTATTAATCGAATGGAATCAAAGGAAAGTATGAACAAGATTTTTCGATACGTGAGGTGAACTAAAAAGAAAGCGAAGACTAAGAAAAAATTAAATACTTTTATTGAAGATTTGGACCTTAGAAAATACTTTGTTATATCGGTAGTTCAAAATCAACCACATCTTTGTTCCCCTATATTTATAATGATGTAAATGACTTTCTCTACAAAATATATTACTAAATAAAATGTGGTTCCAACCAACCTCCACAAGTTTGTATTTTGGCGGTATAAAAGTTAATGTTATTCCTATTTACAATATAACAAAGGATGGATACGATCAGAAATTAAGGCTGCAAGTATATATGTAATATAATTCCAAGAATGGCGAGCATAAACACGTGTTTATGAACACCCCAGATTGTCAAATAAATTAAAAAGAATGGTCATTTGCTACCATATATATAAATGATTTTGCTTCCCACCTCCACGCCCCCACTCCGATGAGTCTACCATTTCGAATACCCGAGCCAAAACTCAGCGAGATCAATTTGATCTACACGGATCATGATTCTCCTTCAGTATGATATAACTAATCAGCGAGTCACTACGATGAAATGAATTTCATGCATATTTGGTTGGCTTTCGAGCATCAATGGCTAGTTGGTGATTACAGTGCTAGGAAAATCCGCCGTCGAAATTCAAGCAAATCATCAAAATGAGAATCCCGACATTTCGAGTGCAACTTGGCGATTATCTCTATCGTCTCTTGAAAGAAGGAGAATTGATGGCACGGCCGGCAATTTCTGCCGAGATTACCCAAACATGGAGATGATGAATGATGAAGAGAAACCGGATGGAAGAGAAATGGATTTGCTCGAGATTGCCCAGATAACATGGCTATATTTTGTGAATGATTTAATTTTGTTTTTTTTTAATTTCAATTTGGGAACATTTATTTACTTAGGTTAAGTGAAAAAAATGAAATTTGTTTTTCTTTCTTTGAATAATTTTGTAATGCTTAAAGCTGTTAAATTAGCCGATGGACGGACATGGTTGTTATAGCATTGAATGTTTGAAGTTCTATGCTAATATATATATATATATATATATATATATATATATATATATAGCAAGTTTATAATATCTATCTTCAATTTATCTTCCAACTAGAAGTTACGTAGCAGAATATTAAAAATTCGTGTCTTGTATATGGTGTACTTATTCTACAACCCTCGTGCATAAATTACACATGAAGTCGTATGTTTTGTATATTAACTTGGTGAAGTGAGAATGGTATAGAAACCAATGAAAGAAAGCTGTTTACTTTTGCAATAGATACTATATTGTTTTTTTTTATTATAAAATAATGATTTTATTTTTTAAACTTATACCTCGTGCATTGCACGTGCTTACATATTTTATGAAAAAATCAAATGCAATAATAAACTAGCATGGGTAATATTCCTCACACTTTTTTTAAAACGTCCTCTTTGTAAATGAGTCTTTTTATTTTTTTACTTTTTTAGAACTAATTTTAAAAGACTAAAACATAGTTATATCAGCTATATAAGTTAAAAAAAATTCAAGAGTTTTTCCTTTTAAAATAAAAATGAAAAAAAATCATAAATATGCAAAAATGAATGCAAGAGAATTGTGCAATATGTACAAAACATGAACTTGTAATTATTGTGATATTTGTAAATGAACTTTTCTATTGTATGCATAAATGTGATAGTTGTCTTACTTTTCTATTGTAAGTTTTCTTCGAAATTAGGAAATAATAGATCTTGTTTTATATATCACCGTAGAGATCTACATAGCGTTACGCTATGCTCGGCGTTGTAAATGACACTCCCGGTGTTACGTGCGTATTAATCGAATGGAATCAAAGGAAAGTATGAACAAGATTTTTCGATACGTGAGGTGAACTAAAAAGAGCGAAGACTAAGAAAAAATTAAATACTTTTATTGAAGATTTGGACCTTAGAAAATACTTTGTTATATCGGTAGTTCAAAATCAACCACATCTTTGTTCCCCTATATTTATAATGATGTAAATGACTTTCTCTACAAAATATATTACTAAATAAAATGTGGTTCCAACCAACCTCCACAAGTTTGTATTTTGGCGGTATAAAAGTTAATGTTATTCCTATTTACAATATAACAAAGGATGGATACGATCAGAAATTAAGGCTGCAAGTATATATGTAATATAATTCCAAGAATGGCGAGCATAAACACGTGTTTATGAACACCCCAGATTGTCAAATAAATTAAAAAGAATGGTCATTTGCTACCATATATATAAATGATTTTGCTTCCACCTCCACGCCCCCACTCCGATGAGTCTACCATTTCGAATACCCGAGCCAAAACTCAGCGAGATCAATTTGATCTACACGGATCATGATTCTCCTTACGTATGATATAACTAATCGGCGAGTCACTACGATGAAATGAATTTCATGCATATTTGGTTGGCTTTAGAGCATCAATGGCTAGTTGGTGATTACAGTGCCGGAAAATCCGTCGTCGAAATTCAAGCAAATCAACAAAATGAGAATCCCAGACATTTCGAGTGCAACTTGGCGATTATCTCTATCGTCTCTTGAAAGAAGGAGAATTGATGGCACGGCCGACAATTTCTGCCGAATTACCCAAACATGGAGATGATGAATGATGAAGAGAAACCGGATGGAAGAGAAATGGATTTGCTCGAGATTGCCCCAGATAACATGGCTATATTTTGTGAATGATTTAATTTTGTTTTTTTTTAATTTCAATTTGGGAACATTTATTTACTTAGGTTAAGTGAAAAAAGGAAATTTGTTTTTTCTTTCTTTGAATAATTTTGTAATGCTTAAAGCTGTTAAATTAGCAGAAGGGACGGACATGGTTGTTATAGCATTGAATGTTTGAAGTTCTATGCTAAATATATATATATATATATATATATATATATATATATATATATATATAGCAAGTTAATAATATCTATCTTCAATTTATCTTCCAACTAGAAGTTCGTAACAGAATATTAAAAATCTTGTCTTGTATATGGTGTACTTATTCTACAACCCTCGTGCATAAATTACACATGAAGTTGTATGTTTTGTATATTAACTTGGTGAAGTGAGAATGGTATAGAAACCAATGAAAGAAACTGTTTACTTTGCAATAGATACTATTTTGTTTTTCTTTTTATTATAAAATAATGATTTTATTTTTAAAACTTATACCTCATGCATTGCACGTGCTTTCATATTTTATGAAAAATCAAATGCAATAATAAACTAGCTTGGGTAATATTCCTCACATTTTTTTAAAACGTCCTCTTTGTAAATGAGTCTTTTTATTTATTATTTTTTAGAACTAATTTTAAAAAGACTAAAACATAGTTATATCAGCTATATAAGTTAAAAAAAATTCAAGAGTTTTCCTTTTAAAATAAAAATGAAAAAAAATCATAAATATGCAAAAATGAATGCAAGAGAATTGTGCAATATGTACAAAACATGAACTTGTAATTATTGTGATATTTGTAAATGAACTTTTCTATTGTATGCATAAATGTGATAGTTGTCTTACTTTTCTATTGTAAGTTTTCTTCGAAATTAGGAAATAATAGATCTTGTTTTATATATCACCGTAGAGATCTACATAGCGTTACGCTATGCTCGGCGTTGTAAATGACACTCCCGGTGTTACGTGCGTATTAATCGAATGGAATCAAAGGAAAGTATGAACAAGATTTTTCGATACGTGAGGTGAACTAAAAAGATCGAAGACTAAGAAAAAATTAAATACTTTTATTGAAGATTTGGACCTTAGAAAATACTTTGTTATATCGGTAGTTCAAAATCAACCACATCTTTGTTCCCCTATATTTATAATGATGTAAATGACTTTCTCTACAAAATATATTACTAAATAAAATGTGGTTCCAACCAACCTCCACAAGTTTGTATTTTGGCGGTATAAAAGTTAATGTTATTCCTATTTACAATATAACAAAGGATGGATACGATCCGAAAATTAAGGCTGCAAGTATATATGTAATATAATTCCAAGAATGGCGAGCATAAACACGTGTTTATGAACACCCCAGATTGTCAAATAAATTAAAAAGAATGGTCATTTGCTACCATATATATAAATGATTTTGCTTCCACCTCCACCGCCCCCACTCCGGCTGAGTCTACCATTTCAGAATACCCGAGCCAAAACTCAGCGAGATCAATTTGATCTACACGGATCATGATTCTCCTTACGTATGATATAACTAATCGGCGAGTCACTACGATGAAATGAATTTCATGCATATTTGGTTGGCTTCAGACATCAATGGCTAGTTGGTCGATTGCAGTGCAGGAAAATCCGTGCAGTCGAAATTCAAGCAAATCATCAAAATGAGAATCCCAGACATTTCGAGTGCAACTTGACGATTATCTCTATCGTCTCTTGAAAGAAGGAGAATTGATGGCACGGCCGACAATTTCTGCCCGAATTACCCAAACATGGAGATGATGAATGATGAAGAGAAACCCGGATGGAAGAGAAATGGATTTGCTCGAGATTGCCCCAGATAACATGGCTATATTTTTACGAATGATTTAATTTTGTTTTTTTTTAATTTCAATTTGGGAACATTTATTTACTTAGGTTAAGTGAAAAAAGGAAATTTGTTTTTTCTTTCTTTGAATAATTTTGTAATGCTTAAAGCTATTAAATTAGCTAGAAGGGACGGACATGGTTGTTATAGCATTGAATGTTTGAAGTTCTATATATATATATATATATATATATATATATATATATATATATATATATATATATATATATAGCACGTTAATAATATCTATCTTCAATTTATCTTCCAACTAGAAGTTCGTAACAGAATATTAAAAATCGTGTCTTGTATATGGTGTACTTATTCTACAACCCTCGTGCATAAATTACACATGAAGTTGTATGTTTTGTATATTAACTTGGTGAAGTGAGAATGGTATAGAAACCAATGAAAGCAAAGCTGTTTACTTTGCAATAGATACTATATTGTTTTTTTTTATTATAAAATAATGATTTTATTTTTTAAACTTATACCTCGTGCATTGCACGTGCTTTACATATTTTATGAAAAAAATCAAATGCAATAATAAACTAGCTTGGGTAATATTCCTCACACTTTTTTTTAAAACGTCCTCTTTGTGAAATGAGTCTTTTTATTTTTTTTACTTTTTAGAACTAATTTTTAAAAAGACTAAAACATAGTTATATCAGCTATATAAGTTAAAAAAAATTCAAGAGTTTTCCTTTTAAAATAAAAATGAAAAAAAATCATAAATATGCAAAAATGAATGCAAGAGAATTGTGCAATATGTACAAAACATGAACTTGTAAATATTGTGATATTTGTAAATGAACTTTTCTATTGTATGAATAAATGTGATAGTTGTCTTACTTTTCTATTGTAAGTTTTATTCGAAATTAGGAAATAATAGATCTTGTTTTATATATTACCGTAGAGATCTACATAGCGTTACGCTATGCTCGGCGTTGTAAATGACACTCCGGTGTTACGTGCGTATTAATCGAATGGAATCAAAGGAAAGTATGAACAAGATTTTTCGATACGTAGGTGAACTAAAAAGATCGAAGACTAAGAAAAAATTAAATACTTTTATTGAAGATTTGGACCTTAGAAAATACTTTGTTATATCGGTAGTTCAAAATCAACCACATCTTTGTTCCCCTATATTTATAATGATGTAAATGACTTTCTCTACAAAATATATTACTAAATAAAATGTGGTTCCAACCAACCTCCACAAGTTTGTATTTTGGCGGTATAAAAGTTAATGTTATTCCTATTTACAATATAACAAAGGATGGATACGATCCGAAATTAAGGCTGCAAGTATATATGTAATATAATTCCAAGAATGGCGAGCATAAACACGTGTTTATGAACACCCCGATTGTGAAATAAATTAAAAAGAATGGTCATTTGCTACCATATATATAAATGATTTTGCTTCCACCTCCACCGCCCCCACTCCGGCTGAGTCTACCATTTCCGAATACCCAGACCAAAACTCAACAGATCAATTTGATCTACACGGATCATGATTCTCCTTCGTATGATATAACTAATCGGCGAGTCACTACGATGAAATGAATTTCATGCATATTTGGTTGGCTTCAGACATCAATGGCTAGTTGGTCGATTACAGTGCCGGAAAAATCCAGCCAGTCGAAATTCAAGCAAATCATCAAAATGAGAATCCCAGACATTTCGAGTGCAACTTGACGATTATCTCTATCGTCTCTTGAAAGAAGGAGAATTGATGGCACGGCCGACAATTTCTGCCCGAATTACCCAAACATGGAGATGATGAATGATGAAGAGAAACCGGATGGAAGAGAAATGGATTTGCTCGAGATTGCCCCAGATAACATGGCTATATTTTTACGAATGATTTAATTTTGTTTTTTTTTAATTTCAATTTGGGAAACATTTATTTACCTAGGTTAAGTGAAAAAAGGAAATTTGTTTTTCTTTCTTTGAATAATTTTGTAATGCTTAAAGCTATTAAATTAGCTAGAAGGGACGGACATGGTTGTTATAGCATTGAATGTTTGAAGTTCATATATATATATATATATATATATATATATATATATATATATATATATATATATATATATATAGCACGTTAATAATATCTATCTTCAATTTATCTTCCAACTAGAAGTTCGTAACAGAATATTAAAAATCGTGTCTTGTATATGGTGTACTTATTCTACAACCCTCGTGCATAAATTACACATGAAGTTGTATGTTTTGTATATTAACTTGGTGAAGTGAGAATGGTATAGAAACCAATGAACGAAAGCTGTTTACTTTGCAATAGATACTATATTGTTTTTTTTATTATAAAATAATGATTTTATTTTTTAAACTTATACCTCGTGCATTGCACGTGCTTACATATTTTATAAAAAATCAAATGCAATAATAAACTAGCTTGGGTAATATTCCTCACACTTTTTTTAAAACGTCCTCTTCGTGAATGAGTCTTTTTATTTTTTTTACTTTTTAGAACTAATTTTAAAAGACTAAAACATAGTTATATCAGCTATATAAGTTAAAAAATTCAAGAGTTTTCCTTTTAAAATAAAAATGAAAAAATCATAAATATGCAAAAATGAATGCAAGAGAATTGTGCAATATGTACAAAACATGAACTTGTAAATATTGTGATATTTGTAAATGAACTTTTCTATTGTATGAATAAATGTGATAGTTGTCTTACTTTTCTATTGTAAGTTTTATTCAAGAAATTAGGAAATAATAGATCTTGTTTTATATATTACCGTAGAGATCTACATAGCGTTACGCTATGCTCGGCGTTGTAAATGACACTCCGGTGTTACGTGCGTATTAATCGAATGGAATCAAAGGAAAGTATGAACAAGATTTTCGATACGTAGGTGAACTAAAAAGATCGAAGACTAAGAAAAAATTAAATACTTTTATTGAAGATTTGGACCTTAGAAAATACTTTGTTATATCGGTAGTTCAAAATCAGCCACATCTTTGTTCCCCTATATTTATAATGATGTAAATGACTTTCTCTACAAAATATATTACTAAATAAAATGTGGTTCCAACCAACCTCCACAAGTTTGTATTTTGGCGGTATAAAAGTTAATGTTATTCCTATTTACAATATAACAAAGGATGGATACGATCCGAAATTAAGGCTGCAAGTATATATGTAATATAATTCCAAGAATGGCGAGCATAAACACGTGTTTATGAACACCCCGATTGTCAAATAAATTAAAAAGAATGGTCATTTGCTACCATATATATAAATGATTTTGCTTCCACCTCCACCGCCCCCACTCCAGCGGAGTCTACCATTTCCGAATACCCGAGCCAAAACTCAACAAATCAATTTGATCTACACGGATCATGATTCTCCTTCGTATGATATAACTAATCGGCGAGTCACTACGATGAAATGAATTTCATGCATATTTGGTTGGCTTCAGACATCAATGGCTAGTTGGTCGATTACGGTGCCGGAAAATCCGCAGTCGAAATTCAAGCAAATCATCAAAATGAGAATCCCGACATTTCGAGTGCAACTTGACGATTATCTCTATCGTCTCTTGAAAGAAGGAGAATTGATGGCACGGCCGGCAATTTCTGCCGAAATTACCCAAACATGGAGATGATGAATGATGAAGAGAAACCGGATGGAAGAGAAATGGATTTGCTCGAGATTGCCCTCGATAACATGGCTATATTTTACGAATGATTTAATTTTGTTTTTTTTTAATTTCAATTTGGGAAACATTTATTTACCTAGGTTAAGTGAAAAAAAGGAAATTTGTTTTTCTTTCTTTGAATAATTTTGTAATGCTTAAAGCTATTAAATTAGCTAGAAGGGCGGACATGGTTGTTATAGCATTGAATGTTTGAAGTTCTATATATATATATATATACATATATATATATATATATATATATAGCACGTTAATAATATCTATCTTCAATTTATCTTCCAACTAGAAGTTCGTAGATGAATATTAAAAATCGTGTCTTGTATATGGTGTACTTATTCTACAATCCCTCGTGCATAAATTACACATGAAGTTGTATGTTTTGTATATTAACTTGGTGAAGTGAGAATGGTATAGAAACCAATGAAAGCAAAAGCTGTTTACTTTGCAATAGATACTATATTGTTTTTTTTTATTATAAAATAATGATTTTATTTTTTAAACTTATACCTCGTGCATTGCACGTGCTTACATATTTTATAAAAAATCAAATGCAATAATAAACTAGCTTGGGTAATATTCCTCACACTTTTTTTAAAACGTCCTCTTCGTGAATGAGTCTTTTTATTTTTTTTACTTTTTAGAACTAATTTTAAAAGACTAAAACATAGTTATATCAGCTATATAAGTTAAAAAAATTCAAGAGTTTTCCTTTTAAAATAAAAATGAAAAAATCATAAATATGCAAAAATGAATGCAAGAGAATTGTGCAATATGTACAAAACATGAACTTGTAAATATTGTGATATTTGTAAATGAACTTTTCTATTGTATGAATAAATGTGATAGTTGTCTTACTTTTCTATTGTAAGTTTTATTCAGAAATTAGGAAATAATAGATCTTGTTTTATATATTACCGTAGAGATCTACATAGCGTTACGCTATGCTCGGCGTTGTAAATGACACTCCGGTGTTACGTGCGTATTAATCGAATGGAATCAAAGGAAAGTATGAACAAGATTTTCGATACGTAGGTGAACTAAAAAGATCGAAGACTAAGAAAAATTAAATACTTTTATTGAAGATTTGGACCTTAGAAAATACTTTGTTATATCGGTAGTTCAAAATCAGCCACATCTTTGTTCCCCTATATTTATAATGATGTAAATGACTTTCTCTACAAAATATATTACTAAATAAAATGTGGTTCCAACCAACCTCCACAAGTTTGTATTTTGGCGAGTATAAAAGTTAATGTTATTCCTATTTACAATATAACAAAGGACGGATACGATCCGAAATTAAGAATGCAAGTGTATATGTAATATAATTCCAAGAATGGCGAGCATAAACACGTGTTTATGAACACCCCGATTGTGAAATAAATTAAAAAGAATGGTCATTTGCTACCATATATATAAATGATTATGCTTCCACCTCCGCCGCCCCCACTCCGACGAAGTCTACCATTTCCGAATACCCGACAAAAACTCAACAGAATAATTTGATCTACACGGATCATGATTCTCCTTCGTATGATATAACTAATCAGCAGAGTCACTACGATGAAATGAATTTCATGCATATTTGGTTGGCTTCAGACATCAATGGCTAGTTGGTCGATTACGGTGCCGGAAAATCCGCCGTCGAAATTCAAGCAAATCATCAAAATGAGAATCCCGACATTTCGAGTGCAACTTGACGATTATCTCTATCGTCTCTTGAAAGAAGGAGAATTGATGGCACGGCCGGCAATTTCTGCCGAAATTACCCAAACATGGAGATGATGAATGATGAAGAGAAACCGGATGGAAGAGAAATGGATTTGCTCGAGATTGCCCTCGATAACATGGCTATATTTTTACGAATGATTTAATTTTGTTTTTTTTTAATTTCAATTTGGGAAACATTTATTTACCTAGGTTAAGTGAAAAAAAGGAAATTTGTTTTTCTTTCTTTGAATAATTTTGTAATGCTTAAAGCTATTAAATTAGCTGAAGGGCGGACATGGTTGTTATAGCATTGAATGTTTGAAGTTCTATATATATATATATATATATATATATATATATATATATATAGCACGTTAATAATATCTATCTTCAATTTATCTTCCAACTAGAAGTTCGTATGAGAATATTAAAAAATCGTGTCTTGTATATGGTGTACTTATTCTACAATCCCTCGTGCATAAATTACACATGAAGTCGTATGTTTTGTATATTAACTTGGTGAAGTGAGAATGGTATAGAAACCAATGAACAGAAAGCTGTTTACTTTAGCAATAGATACTATATTGTTTTTTTTTATTATAAAATAATGATTTTATTTTTTAAACTTATACCTCGTGCATTGCACGTGCTTACATATTTTATAAAAAATCAAATGCAATAATAAACTAGCTTGGGTAATATTCCTCACACTTTTTTTAAAACGTCCTCTTCGTGAATGAGTCTTTTTATTTTTTTTACTTTTTAGAACTAATTTTAAAAGACTAAAACATAGTTATATCAGCTATATAAGTTAAAAAAAATTCAAGAGTTTTCCTTTTAAAATAAAAAATGAAAAAAATCATAAATATGCAAAAATGAATGCAAGAGAATTGTGCAATATGTACAAAACATGAACTTGTAAATATTGTGATATTTGTAAATGAACTTTTCTATTGTATGAATAAATGTGATAGTTGTCTTACTTTTCTATTGTAAGTTTTATTCGAAATTAGGAAATAATAGATCTTGTTTTATATATTACCGTAGAGATCTACATAGCGTTACGCTATGCTCGGCGTTGTAAATGACACTCCGGTGTTACGTGCGTATTAATCGAATGGAATCAAAGGAAAGTATGAACAAGATTTTCGATACGTAGGTGAACTAAAAAGATCGAAGACTAAGAAAAAATTAAATACTTTTATTGAAGATTTGGACCTTAGAAAATACTTTGTTATATCGGTAGTTCAAAATCAGCCACATCTTTGTTCCCCCTATATTTATAATGATGTAAATGACTTTCTCTACAAAATATATTACTAAATAAAATGTGGTTCCAACCAACCTCCACAAGTTTGTATTTTGGCGGTATAAAAGTTAATGTTATTCCTATTTACAATATAACAAAGGATGGATACGATCCGAAATTAAGACTGCAAGTATATATGTAATATAATTCCAAGAATGGCGAGCATAAACACGTGTTTATGAACACCCCGATTGTCAAATAAATTAAAAAGAATGGTCATTTGCTACCATATATATAAATGATTTTGCTTCCACCTCCACCGCCCCACTCCGACGGAGTCTACCATTTCCGAATACCCGACCAAAACTCAACAAATCAATTTGATCTACACGGATCATGATTCTCCTTCGTATGATATAACTAATCAGCAGAGTCACTACGATGAAATGAATTTCATGCATATTTGGTTGGCTTCAGACATCAATGGCTAGTTGACTGATTTACGGTGCCGGAAAATCCGCCGTCGAAATTCAAGCAAAATCATCAAAATGAGAATCCCGACATTTCGAGTGCAACTTGACGATTATCTCTATCGTCTCTTGAAAGAAGGAGAATTGATGGCACGGCCCGGCAATTTCTGCCGAATTACCCAAACATGGAGATGATGAATGATGAAGAGAAACCGGATGGAAGAGAAATGGATTTGCTCGAGATTGCCTCGATAACATGGCTATATTTTTCGAATGATTTAATTTTTGTTTTTTTTTAATTTCAATTTGGGAAACATTTATTTACCTAGGTTAAGTGAAAAAAAGGAAATTTGTTTTTCTTTCTTTGAATAATTTTGTAATGCTTAAAGCATTAAATTAGCTGAAGGGACGGACATGGTTGTTATAGCATTGAATGTTTGAAGTTCTATATATATATATATATATATATATATATATATATATATATAGCACGTTAATAATATCTATCTTCAATTTATCTTCCAACTAGAAGTTCGTAATGAGAATATTAAAAAATCGTGTCTTGTATATGGTGTACTTATTCTACAACCCTCGTGCATAAATTACACATGAAGTCGTATGTTTTGTATATTAACTTGGTGAAGTGAGAATGGTATAGAAACCAATGAAAGAAACTGTTTACTTTAGCAATAGATACTATATTGTTTTTTTTTATTATAAAATAATGATTTTATTTTTTTAAACTTATACCTCGTGCATTGCACGTGCTTACATATTTTATAAAAAATCAAATGCAATAATAAACTAGCTTGGGTAATATTCCTCACACTTTTTTTAAAACGTCCTCTTTGTGAAATGAGTCTTTTTATTTTTTTACTTTTTAGAACTAATTTTAAAAGACTAAAACATAGTTATATCAGCTATATAAGTTAAAAAAAATTCAAGAGTTTTCCTTTTAAAATAAAAAATGAAAAAAATCATAAATATGCAAAAATGAATGCAAGAGAATTGTGCAATATGTACAAAACATGAACTTGTAAATATTGTGATATTTGTAAATGAACTTTTCTATTGTATGAATAAATGTGATAGTTGTCTTACTTTTCTATTGTAAGTTTTATTCGAAATTAGGAAATAATAGATCTTGTTTTATATATCACCGTAGAGATCTACATAGCGTTACGCTATGCTCGGCGTTGTAAATGACACTCCGGTGTTACGTGCGTATTAATCGAATGGAATCAAAGGAAAGTATGAACAAGATTTTCGATACGTAGGTGAACTAAAAAGAACGAAGACTAAGAAAAAATTAAATACTTTTATTGAAGATTTGGACCTTAGAAAATACTTTGTTATATCGGTAGTTCAAAATCAACCACATCTTTGTTCCCCCTATATTTATAATGATGTAAATGACTTTCTCTACAAAATATATTACTAAATAAAATGTGGTTCCAACCAACCTCCACAAGTTTGTATTTTGGCGGTATAAAAGTTAATGTTATTCCTATTTACAATATAACAAAGGATGGATACGATCCGAAATTAAGACTGCAAGTATACATGTAATATAATTCCAAGAATGGCGAGCATAAACACGTGTTTATGAACACCCCGATTGTGAAATAAATTAAAAAGAATGGTCATTTGCTACCATATATATAAATGATTTTGCTTCCACCTCCGCCGTCGGAGTCTACCATTTCCGAATACCCGACCAAAACTCAACAGATCAATTTGATCTACACGGATCATGATACTCCTTCGTATGATATAACTAATCAGCAGAGTCACTCCGATGAAATGAATTTCATGCATATTTGGTTTGCTTCCGACATCAATGGCTAGTTGATCGATTTTGGTGCCGAGAAAAACCGTCGTCGAAAGTTCATGAAAATCATCAAAATGAGAATCCCGACATTTCGAGTGAAACTTGACGATTATCTCTATCGTCTCTTGAAAGAAGGAGAATTGATGGCACCGCCAGCAATTTCCTGCCAGAATTACCCAAACATGGAGATGATGAATGATGAAGAGAAACCAGATGGAAGAGAAATGGATTTGCTCGAGATTGCCCCGATAACATGGCTATATTTTTCGAATGCTTTAATTTTGTTTTTTTTAATTTCAATTTGGGAACATTTATTTACTTAGGTTAAGTGAAAAAAAGGAAATTTGTTTTTCTTTCTTTGAATAATTTTGTAATGCTTAAAGCTATTAAATTAGTCGAAGGGCGGACATGGTTGTTATAGCATTGAATGTTTGAAGTTCTATATATATATATATATATATATATATATATATATATATATATATATGCACGTTAATAATATCTATCTTCAATTTATCTTCCAACTAGAAGTTCGTACCAGAATATTAAAAATCGTGTCTTGTATATGGTGTACTTATTCTACAACCCTCGTGCATAAATTACAGATGAAGTCGTATGTTTTGTATATTAACTTGGTGAAGTGAGAATGGTATAGAAACCAATGAAAGAAAGCTATTTACTTTAGCAATAGATACTATATTGTTTTTTTTATTATAAAATAATGATTTTATTTTTTAAACTTATACCTCGTGCATTGCACGTGCTTACATATTTTATGAAAAAATCAAATGCAATAATAAACTAGCTTAGGGTAATATTCCTCACACTTTTTTTAAAACGTCCTCTTTGTAAATGAGTCTTTTTATTTTTTTACTTTTTAGAACTAATTTTTAAAAGACTAAAAACATAGTTATATCAGCTATATAAGTTAAAAAAAATTCAAGAGTTTTTCCCTTTTAAAATAAAAAATGAAAAAAATCATAAATATGCAAAAATGAATGCAAGAGAATTGTGCAATATGTACAAAACATGAACTTGTAAATATTGTGATATTTGTAAATGAACTTTTCTATTGTATGAATAAATGTGATAGTTGTCTTACTTTTCTATTGTAAGTTTTCTTAATTAGGAAATAAGCAATGCATGT